>CM028377.1:84321388-84695891 GCA_013146195.2 Codonopsis lanceolata | reverse complement strand
TTTTGATTAACATGTCTATCTTGTTTTGAGGTCTATGCCTAGAATTAATTATGTTCTATGCTTCTTAGGAGCAACTAATGTCCTTGGATTAATATATTTTGATAACTCTTGGAAACTATGATTTCTAGGTTCATATACCATGAATTGTCTATCTTGTTGATTGAGATCTATGCCTAGAATTAAAAGAGTTCTATGTCCCCTTAGGAACAACTATTGTTCTGGACCAATAACTTTTGATAACTCTTGGAGATGATGACCTTTCTGGTTTCACATGCAAAAACTCCATCCTATTGAGGAGTCCTACGCCTCGAATTGAATGTTCTATGCCTTCTTAAGAATAACAAATGCCTTGACTTACGACTTTTGATAACTCTCATGATTTTAGGGTTTCCTATGCCTTGTATTGATCATCCTATTGGATTGGGTCCTAGGCTTCTAGTATAAATTGTGATCTATGTTCCCATGAGAAAATAATGTTCTTGGACCCTTGCACTTTAATAACTTTGAAAGAATGATTCTAAGGCCCTTGAATTCGAATTATCGATAATACTTATTACTACTGTTAAATGGATTAATGACCTAGCCGATCATCTACGAGAACTTAGAAAAGGATTTTGATGCATCTAGCATCTTAACCCCTTGAATGAATTGGTAGAGACGACTAACGGAGTCAAACTTAGGTGAGCCATTGAACAATACCGGCTCAATGATCAATCCCTACGACGTCCTAAACACGCTCCTAAGAATGATGATTCTAGACCGTTGAAACTTGAATTGGTTACCTCGGCTTGATTCTTGATGTCATAAAATAGAATGTCTATTTGACATATTGAGTTCGCCTTGTCGAACTCCTTCCTCGCTTGATTATTGATGAAAATTCTTAACTACGGTTGTTTAATAGATTAATGACCTAGCCGATCATATACGAGAACTTAGAA
Organism: Codonopsis lanceolata; assembly: GCA_013146195.2. Taxonomy (NCBI): domain Eukaryota; kingdom Viridiplantae; phylum Streptophyta; class Magnoliopsida; order Asterales; family Campanulaceae; genus Codonopsis; species Codonopsis lanceolata. Next base: position 84,694,953 of record CM028377.1, on the reverse strand, counting down.
AAGGTTCATGATGCATTTAGTCCTTATCCATCTTGGATGAATTGTTATAGATGACTCAACGGAGTCAAGCTTAGCGAGCCATTGAATACCGGCCACCGACCCATCCCTTCGACGCTCTAAACGCTTCCTAAAGAATAATAATTCTAGACTCTTGAACTTGAACCGATTACCTTGCTTGATCTTGAATGTCATATTATAGCATGACTAATTGACATGTGAGTTACTCACCTAACTCAATCCGCTTGGTTATTGATGAGAATAATTTTGTCTTGAACGAGATCGCTTTGCTCCACCTCGCTTCTATACTTGAGAATTTTGTTAAGTAAACATTACTTGGCATTTGCATGAGTCCACTGCATACTGCTTTTGTTCACACGCCTCCACCGTGGCCACAGCTGGGAAGTAGCTCCTTGTTGTAATCATTAAGAGCACCATTGACTATCCCTGGGCATCTCCTCGGAAGATCGATGTACTACACACATTCGATACCCGCACTTGGCTCCGATAACGCTTGTATGCGGGAACTACGTAGCGCCCCGGCTCGATATATCCACGATCCTATGTGATTTAATTATAAGCACCTATGTGAAACAATGTGCATCTTGAATACATGACCTCTATGAAATCTTGTCGAAATTGATATCTTGCACGAAAATGATATCTTGCCTTGAATGATGCATATTGCCATGACATGCATGATTGATAGCTTACAAGTCTTTATGACTTACCCTTTCCCCTTTATCGCTTTAGATCCTAGCAAGATGGTCCCGCTTTCGATGATTCATGTTCGTACTTTCAGTGCCCTTTTTGGTGCGCCCGATGATTTGAAGCTAAGCGGTTTAGATGCCCTCTTTCTCTTGTTTTATATCTTTTTGTAAGGACGACCAGGTTAAGCAAGTCAACTAGACTATGCTTGGGTATTTTGTGTAGAACTTGCTTGTAAATCTTGTTAACTGCTAGTAGTTTAATACTTGTAGTACTTGTAACTTTTGTGCTTAGGCATCGTGTGTTAGCCGAGCTTTGATTAACTTGTTGTTGTTCCTCCACGTATTAGTCTTCCGTGAGCATGCTTATTAGCTCTTCTTTTAATCCTTGTCTTTGAACAGTTAGCTTGGGTTCCGGCATGTAGTGTCGCCGAAGACTTGGTTATATTTGTTTAACTGCTTTATCGTGTTTAAAAGTTTTAAAATATCCGGCCGTTTGGTGCCGAGGCGTGCCGCGACTCCAATGTTGGTCCACGCCGTTTTTGTGAATTAAGTACTTGCATGTTTTATTGCCTACTTGTTTCCCTCCTTATTTGGGCGGTCAGGTCCCATCTCTGGGCCGGCCGGGTCGTCCTGAACTGATCCGCCTTACGACGCCGCAGATTAAGTCACGACCGCCGGCGATTGACTCGAAGGAGACGTTAGCGAATAGGTCGGTGATAGTATCGTTTTGCCAGCATTGGATGCTATGAGACTATTGGTCAGCGATGTTACCGCAAATGGTGTTGTTGTCGTGGCTAACGACGACCGTGGTAGTGGAGCTGCCGAGGCCATGGACTGAGATGGAGGGAGAGAGAACGAAGACATAAAAGAGGAATATGACGGCGGATATGATAGCGGGGGAGAGCTTCGTCAGCTAATGGAGGCGGAGTTGTCGGAGATGAGGTTATGAACCGGTTTAGTCCCTTTCATTTGTAGAGAGAGAGAGAGAAAAGGAAAATTGAGAATTGGAAGACCGCGTGCGATTAAACGTCTTCATTCAAACGGAAACAGACGGGAGGGGGTTAATGGGACGAATTGCAACCTTGAGTGTTAAAATGAGACAAACCTTAGTTTAGGTGGTTAAATGGAATTTGGTGGAAACTTTGGGGGGTAAAAAGTAATTTGACCTTTTTATTTTTTAAAAGTTATTGTTTTTATATTAATTGTGACTTTTTAAAAATTATTTTCTAATTTGAAGTTGGACTGTTTGTAAAAATATTTTTTTCATCTACAAACGAATATCCTAAATCTGTAAAAACTTCTTTTTCAAAACGCTTATCCTAAATTTGTAAAATCCTTTTTTTCAAAACACGTATCCTAAATTTGTAAAATCATTTTTTATTTGTACTTTTTTTTTCTAATTATTGTTTAGATTATTATTTATACCCTAAATCTTACTGTTTATATTATTAACTTTTTATAAGACCGTCTATTAAATCTTTATGTTTTTTTTATCAATGACTTTTTTATAATTATTATTTTGACTCTTAATCATTTCCCAAATATTTTTTTTATTTTCTAACATTTGTAGTTATCTTAACTTTATCTTAAATCTTTGAAATCCATTGTTTTAAAAACTTTTATTTTTTTCTAATTACTATTTTGACTTTAAATATATCCTATGTTTGTAAACTGTATTTTTATCTATAACTTTTTTGCAAATTCTGTTTTCACTCAAACTGTATACTTAATCTGTATTTTTCTTAAATATATAATTATATAAATTGTTGGTAATCACTATTTTGGTAACTAAGGTTATTGTAGATCATCTTGAAAATCATTTTGCCAATGTTGAAGAGAGTGTATGAAGATTAATTGGAATAAAAGGATTGATGAGATAGAACATTAGGAGTTTAGAATTTTGGTCATTGTGAATCTCATGATCATCTCTTCCTTCATTTCATTTTCTAGATCAGGCTTTTGGGTAATACTCCATTAGTGCAAATAGAGATCCAGTAGTAGTAGATTCTCAGGTTTTTGAATGAATTGATTGGCTATTATGCTTTAGTCTTGTTTTTATAACCTAAAGAGGTTTTAAGTGTTGATGGGTCATTTTAATAAAAGAGGTTGCAAGTGTTGATGGGTCTTTTTATTAAAAGTAAAAGTATTATAAATAGGCATGAAAACTGGTAATTCGTCCTGTTTTGGGAGTTTTGGAAAGTTTAACAAGTCTTTCTCCATTTTTGTTGTTTTAGATGTTAAAGGAAAGTGGAGTTGGTGTACCTTGGTCTATAGTTCCACGAGGGATCATTTTAGGTGTCGTTTTAGGTCGAGCTAGGTTACTTTCATGGCCTTTTTCGTCTCGTTGGTGTTTTGAGGATCTTGAGTAATCTAATGCCTAGTTTTCTAATTTTATATAATTAGTTGTAAGTTTTTTTTATTTTTTTAAAAGTTATTGGTAGCTTTTTTTTATATTAATTGAGACTTTTTTAAAATTATTTTCTAATTTTAAGTTCGACTGTTTGTAAAAATAATTTTTTCATTTATAAACAATTATCCTCAATCTGTAAAAACTTCTTTTTCAAAACCCATATCCTAAATTTGTAAAATCTTTTTTTCAAAATCCGTATTCTAAATTTGTAAAATCTTTTTTTCAAAACCCGTATCCTAAATTTGTAAAATCATTTTTTATTTGTAACTTTTTTTCTAATTATTGTTTAGATTATAATATATACCCTAAATCTTATTGTTTATATTAATAACTTTTTATAAAACCGTCTATTAAATTTGTAAATTTTTTTCTCAATAACTTTTTATAATTATTATTTTGACTCTAGCACTCTCATCTAAGTCTCTCAATTGTTCCATTCTTGCCTTAAAAACCTCAATCCTGGTTACCCTGCTGCCCATAAAGCATTATTTACTGATTGCCCTGTAAAACCATCTCTCTTCATGTTGGTATGCAAATGTCTAACACAAAATCTATTTGATGAATTAGGAAATAAATCTTCAAAGGTAGGTATCAATCCCTTCTGTTTGTCACTCATGAATGTCCATGCAAATTGATTTTCAATCCCTATGTCACTTTCAAGCAATGACAAGAACCATGTCCAAGAATCCTTAGTTTCATTTTCAACCACTGTATAAGCTATAGGAAACATTTGGTTGTTTGGATCAATTCTAACAGATGTCAATAATTGGCCACCTTGAGGGCCTTTTAGAAAACACCCATCCACTCCTACTATCTTCCTACAAAACCTAAAACCCTTCTTGCAAGCTTCAAAACAAATGTAGAGCATTTGGAAAATAGGTTGACCAGATTCCACAACAGACAACTTCAAAACCACAATTAACCCTGGATTAGTCCACAATAACTCTAGATAGTAATCTCTTATTTACTAAAATTGTTCTTTTAAAGTCCCATCCAAAAGTTCTTTGACTTTCTTTTTAGCTCTATATGCTTGTTGTTTTGAAATACTGGCCTTAAGTCTGGCAGACAACTCATTCCTAAATTCCTTGGTGCCTAAGTTTGGATTTTCTTTCAATTTTTTCATGAAGGTCTTCCCTATCCAACCAGACTTGAGGCTTGGGTTGTTGTAGTTCCAGGAACAGTTTCTATGATTTGGATTATACCCATTCAATTGCCATGTTTTGTCATTCTGTATTGGAGAAGCATATGCATACCAATCACATTCATTTTTTCTACAAACTGCCCTCAACTTTCTGGTATCATTCCTAACAAACTTGATGGACATCTCTTTTCTTAAGCAAAATGTTTCAATCACATCTTTCACTTCCTTCTTTGAACTAAACATGGTTCCTAATTTCAACTCAACACTTTATCTTTATCAACCTTAGGATTAAATTTGGGAAACTTTTTATCTATTTCCTCATCACTGCCATAGACACTTTCAAAATCATCAATATCAGATGCATCCTTATCACAATCCTGCTCCATCATAGAAAAAAGCTTATCACTCACATACTTATTTGCAATTGACTTTCCCTTGCCCACACCCCCATCAAATTCAATACCATAATCAACAAACTTATCAAACTCATTATCATTCTCTTCCATATCATATTCAAATTCATAGTACTCATCACTATCAGAGTCAGAAGATGAACAAGGACTAGGATTAGGGTTAAGATTGGGATTAGAATTAGGATTAGGATTAAGATGCTTTAAGAAGATTTTAAATTCTTTCTTAGTAAGTATGGACCTCATTAATTCAGTTGCATAAAGATCTGTCTCAACTAGTCTAAAACCTCTCTAGTCAGTTTCATCGTACTATCACCAAATTTGAATTATATCTAAGGCACAATAGTTATCAAACATAAAACATAATTAAATGTATTTCATATTTAAAATCATATTGTACTGTGGGGGTAACACATCCTTGCTTCTTCTAGTCATGATAGCTCCCGTCCTTTCTCAAAATCAAACTGAAGACTTGCTTACACTTTCTAGTATGAGAAAGGATATAAATTGGGTACAAAATTAGGGTTGGAATGAAAATGTGGAAGAAAGGAGAAAGGAGAAGACTTTGGGGAAGAAATTATGGCATGAACGATAAGAAATTGGAGAAAATTGAGAGGAGTTCGTATACTTACCTCTTTCCCTCACCTGTTGCCGAGCTATAACCGGTTCTTAACCTTTGCCAACCTGTTGTTGCATGTTCGCCGTTACCAATTGACAGCCATGTGACGAAAAGGATAAAAAATGATGAAGTTGGGAAACATTTGTGATCAACTTTGATAAAATGGGAAACGAGGGTTCCAAAAATGAAATTGACCCTTAGTTGGGGGACCAAAAGTGAAATTATCCCCATCGTAAAATTTTAACTATTTTAACAAAGAAAAACATCTTCTGACTACATATGTAGCTCTAACTCAAACTTCTGGCTTCTCTCAATTATGAAATATTTCCTTGTTCATAAAAAATGAGAGACATTCGAAAATTGTTGTTGCTCATTGTAAACGTGATAATCATGTAAACAAATAAGAATTGTTGATAAAGAATCATACGTATTGTTATATTGTCATACTACCTATTTTTATATTATATTTTTTTTAAAACTGAATTTTTTACCCAAAATAGCTTAAGTCGGTAGGCTTAAGTTGTTATAATGGTATAGAGTCGACATACATTAGCGGTTTTGTACTATTTACAACTGCTAATGTCTAGTGGCTTAAGCTATTTTCTTCTCATAAAAAGAACCGTGAGGTTATTTTTTTGGTCAAAACATAGTTTTAACCGCTAGAAGGTGGCGATTCAAACCAAAAAGGCCGCTTATGGCTGGCGATTGTAAGCTATCCGAGATTGATATTTGATTTTTAGGCCAAAAAAATGTTTATTTATTTAAAAAGAAACAAATGAACATAAATTATAAAAACTTACCGTACAATAAGAATCTACATAAGGGTGGGGATATTCACACCCCAAAAGCCTATCTCTACACCTCATTATTCTTTACACCTCATTCTTTTCTCACTTCATTCTCTACACCCCAGCTAAATACCTATTGTACCCTTTTCCCAAACCAACACAATTAATTACCACCAACCAAGTTAATTACATACCTACCCTCCCACCCCAAAACACTACACTGCCGTTTGAAGAAAGGAAGAAGAAAGCAGCGCGAACTTCCCCCTTCATGCGCGCAATTCACAGGGAATTCAAAAAACAAATCAAACTCATTACTCTCATCTCACCCCTTACTATCAGCAACAACAACAACAACAACAACATCATCAACATTCTGTTCAACAAACCTGAAGAAAGTGATCAACAATGTCTTCATCTATTGGTATAAATTTTCATCCTCTTCTACATTTAAATACTAGTTTTAGGTCTAATTTAATTATCAAGTGTATGAAATGCATGAATTTGTGTTGAATTTTCTTTAAAAAATTAAAATTTTTGAATTTAGGTGGACTGTAAAAACCCCGCTGTTCGGACTGGTTTGATGAACACTCAATAGGGTGTTCATCTCAAGCTGATTGAACACGCCATTGGTTGTTCATCTCAGCATAATCGAACAACCTATGGTCTGTTCATCTAGCATGGCCAAACAACCTATGGTCTGTTCATTTCATTCTGGCCGAACAACATATGGTCTGTTCATCTCAGCCTGGCCGAACAGCCTATGGTCTGTTCATCTCACTCTGGCCGAACAGCTTATGGTCTGTTCATCTCAGTCTGGCCGAACAGCCTATGGTTTGTTCATCTCACTTTTCAGACTTTGATTTTGTTTTATTGGAACTATAACCTAATTATGATTTATTTTATTTGGTGTTTACAGGAAAAATGTTTAGAAACGTTTATACAAGGAAAAAGGTGACGACATCCGCTAGGAAAGAAATGGAACAAGCACGCCAACAAGAACATGAGCATGGCTAGGGGCAGGGGTAGGGGCAGGTTCATGAGCAGGGACAGAAAGATGAGCATGAGCATTTTCAGCAGGGGCAGGAAGATGAGCATTTTCAGCAGACTGTGACCATTTTCGCTTTGAGCAGCCGCGCGAGGCGCTCCAACAGCTTTTGAGCAGATCGAGACATTTCGATTCGAGCCGAGGCGCAGCCAGCAGACTTATGAGCCTCAGATTGAGCGCGGATTTCCTGGTGGTCCGCGTGATACATTGCTCCGGACTTCATATGAGTCACACGTAGCTGCATATATTTGGGCTAGTAAAGAAGAGCGTGGTATTCTAAAATGCCACAATCACACACAGAAGTTGCTTAATTGGGTCATTCCTAATGGCGAAGATTCGAGGGTCTTTCGGGGTATGGTTAGGGGCAGTACGTTTAGTCGACTAAGGTAGGTATGTTATGCTGATGTGAATAAGGTGTTAGTTTCTGCTTTCGTGGAACGATGGCATCCAGAGACTAACACTTTCCATATGCCTTTTCGGAGAGATGACCTTTACTTTAGACGATGTGTTTTGTCTACTCGGTCTTCCGATTGAGGGTGATCCATTATCTTGTGTTAGGGACGTTGATGCCTCATATGTGAGTGAGATGTTAGGAGTGTCACTTGAAGAGGTTTTTTAGGGCATGAGAAATAACAGGGGGGCTTCGGTGACATTGGAGTGACTATGTGTGAGGTTTAATGATAATGTCACGTCTGAGGATGAGTTTAGGGTGGGTTGTGCTGTGAGGGCGTACTTCTTATTGGTCTTGGGTTGCACGATATTTGCTGATAAGAGCGGGACCCGTGTACCTATTGCATACTTAAAGTGGCTTAAGGATCTTCAAAATCTAGATACTTATGCGTGGGGAACTGCCACCCTTGCATATTTATATAGACAGCTAGGACAAGCATCTAGGTATAACACGAAGCAGATAACTGATTCCATGTCATTACTTGAGGTAATAATTATAATTATTTTATACTTTTATGTTGTGTATTTACTATTAAAGTTAAGATGTTTTATTTGATTCTTTAATCTCTTAAAATGTATGTTTTATTGCTTTTAGGCGTGGATCTACTTGCGGTTTCCATATCTGAGGCCTCCACATAATGTTGATTACAAGTCCAGATACCTGCTTGCATGTAGGTGGATCCCACAAGGGAATCAGAGACGACGCGATAACCGTTTGTTGGCATCACGTGAGCAGTTAGATAGACTGACAAGCCGTGACGTGAGTATACGTATTTTTCTATCAATTTCAACAACTTTTTAATATTAGGTTTCGTATTGAAAGTTTTTGACTTTTTGTTGGTCTATTGTTTTAGGTTGACTGGCTTCCTTACGACAGTAAGGTCAGGGACCGGTTTGCATGGCATCAGATTGCCACGTATCTAGGATGCATACAGATGGGCTATATTGTCGAGCCATACCATCCAAACAGAGTCCTTCGACAGTTTGGGCATATGCAAACGATTTTGAGGACAGTCATTGCTCCAAACTGCGGCCCTCGAGATAACTCGAAGGCCTTGCTTCTCGAAGGCCTTGCCAATCTGATTGACGTCAGATAGCCATCTTCTATCTGAAGAACGTCTTGGTAGGCGTGCCCTTCGTGCTTGGGATTGTGATCCTGGTTATTTAGACTTGTACCGGGAGCGTTCACATGTAGTCGTCCAGCACCGTGGTAGACGATCCAGATACGTTAACACCACTACGACTGACGCCGTTGCAGCCGACTCAGATGACAGGATGTTGGGAGTTGTGAGGACTATGATTGATCCCACAGTGCGGCGCTGGAGATCTGGTGACCGATCTATACCGTATGAGGAGTTGGGTTCATTGCTTGATAGAGTTCACATAGTTATCAACGGTCCAGCTGATGACGCGGGACCGTCTCATAGGAGGCAATAGTGATCTGGACTATGTTTATGTTTTTTTTATTGTTATGAATTGTAAAACAGTTTTTAGTATTTTTTGTGGTTATGAAATTTTTAGCAAACCTTTCATGAATTCGTGTGGCTTGGTTTTAATGTTATTTTCTTATTGCAGACTTTGTATAGCACATGACATTTCATAGCAACATAAAAGAAGCATTAGCAGACAACGAATATCATACATAATTTAAATACACATAACCGAAACATCATTAAAAAGAGATAATTAACCAAAATGACACGTTCAAATACATGTTTTAAATATAATACAATCAGAACTACTCAAAATGTATACTATCAGAACTACCAACAACTCTAGCTGAGCTTACAGATTCACTATATGAAAGTTGTCGATTAATATAAAGTAATTTCCACGCATTAGCATACAACGAGCAATTCTGGTCCCAGACCCACGGCACAATTGCTAAAGGGTAACCATCACATAAAAATACCTACAAATAAATTAAGATGATGTCAATAAATAATTTAAACCAAATAATATGTCAACCAATTGTAAATAAGTGAAGTAAAGCAATCGAAAGTGATCAAACCTGAATAAAGTGATCACCGTTTACTCTTCCGATACAAATAATATGTGGATCATTTGGGGGTGCGGTCCTCAATGATAAGTAAGTGAAGCAATGTTTTTTATCTAATACCATGAAAGCAATGTTGTAATACGATGCCACCAAATGACCCATATCATTTGCATCAAACCAATATGCCTTGGGAGCACTAATGTCGTTGTATTGTAGACTCGCGCTCACTTTAGTAACACGATTACGTTCAATTAAGATACGTGTGTATAACTCATGGTTTCCATGACTCTTCACTTCTGTACATAAACCCAGCTACGGCACGAAAACCACAATGACCGTCACCAATGATATTCGCTGTGCCCAATATGAAAGGCCGAAATTTCTTCGGGAATTGCTGAATGTAATTACCACTAGCTTTCCCGGTCCTCGTACGTGGTCGCACAACATATATATATATATATATATATATATATATATATATATATATATATATATATATATATATATATATATATATATATATATCCTTGAAATAAAAGAAGATTAATACAAAAATCTTTTCGTTAAGCTGGAGAACTGTAGTGAACGTGGGAGGTTGCTGCGATGGACCAACCTCGTATAACAATCCTTAATCACAAGGGGAGCAGCTATCTATTATCGACTCCACATGCTCAAACAAACTCAAATCACGCTTGGTTGATTTATCTTTTTTTTACCTTCGCAGGCTTTAGACGACCACGAGTGCGCACTTCATCCTGTGGAACAATCAAGGAGTTCGTTCTCGCCTCTTTCACCTCCATCATTCTTTTACTGATTAACAATCTTTCAGACTCAGGAGTGTTCTCATAATATTCACGAATCTCATCATACGTGCTATTGAATCTATTGTCCATAAAAAGCTTCACTGAAACTTCAACATTATCAGGAGTAGGTAACATATCTAATTTCCTCCAAAATGAATCAACATGATCAAGGGGAATTGGACAGTCATTTCTCATATACTCAGCAATCTCATGATGACAAGGCAGCCCGCATGTTTTTCGAAGTACACAACCACACAACAATTGGTCTATATAACCATCTTCAGGTATATTAGTCATCTCATTGTATATCAGACTCAATGCATGAATAGACACCAAATCTCGAAGTTGTTGAAATATAACCGATCTGTATTTCGGAAAAACGACTGTAAGGCTTTTCGTGAATGACACCTTGATTGCAATGTGAGATGTCTCAATCAGGGTGTGAAACTGTCTCCAACATGTCTCAAAGTCACATTGACTTGATTTCAACTGTCTTTTTAAAGCTGCATGTTGTCTGTCCACCCTAAAATAAGATACAATTAATATTTGTATTGCATGACAAAATTTATAGAAAACAATGAAATGTTGAAAACATTTAAATGCTTGCTTGTTGTGTTGTTGTCGAAGTGCATTACATTATTCGTCCAAATCGACACAAATCTTTCCTTGTACGACCGTATCCATTACTTCATGGCGTACTCAACTGCAGTGGGATAATCAATAAAATCCATCTGAAATCTCTTCTGGTATTCTTCATATATTTGCTCATTTTTTGCATCCACCAAAAAATTCCAATAGATGGTAAATTGATCCCATTGCACTTTTGTGCGAAAGTATTTCTTACAATTCGCAAGGATGTTTTTGTTGATATGCCATCGACAAAAGAAGTGTTAGGAGGTAGGAAAAGTTACCTCAATTGCATTCATTAACGCAAGATCTCTGTCAGTTACTATCACAGTTGGTAAGAAGGATTGATTCATCAAAGCTTTCAAGATTCCAAGCGCCCAAATGTAGTTATCTTGCAATTCCGACCCCATATATGTAGCTCCAACCAAAAATGTCATATTTGTCGACGTGACACCAACAATCTCCAACAAGGGTAACTTATATCTGTTTATCTTGTAAGTGCAATCCATGAAGAGAACCTTGGGAAAAGAACGCAATAGCTCAATGCTCATTAGATGAGCCAATAACAAATCTTGAACAGTGTTGGTTTTCTCACATCTCCTATGATGGTAGTAATATCCATGCCCCATCAATTTTGCTACAAGTTGCTACATTTGCGATCGACCATCACGCTCGATAATTTTATTCTTGCTACAAGCATTGTAAATAGTTCGTATTGAAGACTTATTACTTTGAAACTTCTCGTGTAAACCTTGTAAAATGTCCTTAGGCCTCGAATTGGCATGCGACATGTCAAGAATATAAGCCTTCTCCAGCACTAATAATCGACCCACAAATGAGTGGCCATGTATATGAGGGGCCTCGGCATAGTTATGCAACCCACATTCAACCTGAAGTTCCCATACTTCTTCACATAATTGTATGCCCTTCAAACGAAATGGACACCTACATTTTTTCGATCCACGTTCTCTCTTGCTATTCTTTGTTACTTTACTCGAATCATCACCCTTTTTTTGACGAGGTTGCCCACCAAGTTCACAACCTAAAGTCAACCGAGGTCCTCTATTTGTCGTACCACTATCAGACCTAGTAATTACTATCACAAGCCCATTCCCCCTCCCGGTCACACGCACCCAATCAAATAAATCATCCCGAGATGAAAAATATGAGTGATTTACAAACACATTGCTATAATCTATAACAATCTGTTGTTGAAGAGGATTGATCGCATCATTTACAAGACCAACGACACTGTACTCAGTAGGAAACGTGTTTGCTTCCTAAAAAATAAGCAAAGAAAAACATGTTAAAAATTCATGATTTTGGCACTGTTCATGCACTGTCCGGCCAGTGTGTGGATGTGGGTTTGTTCGGCCAGGATGAGATGAACAGACGTGAAAGTGTTCGGCCAGACTGAGATGAACAGAAGTATGCATGTTCGACCATGATGAGATGAACAACAGTGAGAGTGTTCGACCATGCTGAAATGAACATAAGTGTTGGTGTTCAGCCAGAGTGTGGTGAACACCCTTAAGGCTGTTCGTCCAAAATTGGCCGAACAGCCCTAAGGGTGTTCATCATAGGGGTGTAAGTGGTTCGGTTTGGTTTGGTTTATGCCAAAACCACAAACCGAACCGCCTCTTAGTGGTTCCAAAAATCTCAAACCGAACCGAATCGAGTAAGACTTGGAACATAACCGAACCACTCGGTTTGGTTTTGTGGTTTATATAAATTATTTTTAATAAAATTAACCAACATTGAAAATAACAATAAAAATAAGATTTTAATTTGGAATTAACATCAAAATTAGGAAATAACCTACTAACAACAAATTATCATAAATAAAACAATATAAATTCTAAAATAAACACAAATGTTCAAAATAGTTAATAAATGTATTATAATATATATTATATAATAAATAAATAAAAATAAATAGGGTGGTTTGGTTTGGTTCGGTTTGGTTTGGTTCGATACCAAAAACCGTGAACCGAACCGAATCGCGTGGTTTTCCAATTTTTGAAACCGAAACTGAACTAAACTTACACCCCTAGTTCATCACACCAGAGCCGAACAGTCGTAATACCAAACTCGAATTTTTTTTTTGGCAAAAAATCAAATTTTAATCGAAGAAAGTGAAAGGAATACTTACATTACCCGACCCCATGACTTCTTTAAGCTCCTTATAATGTTATTTTTGATAATGTGATTATGTTTTGTGTTGGTTTTGAGAGAGTTTTTTGAAGAAAAAAAATTGGGAGAAGAATAAACAATGAGGTCCCGTAAGCAGTAGTCATGTATTTGTGATTTTGAGATTTGGGGTGTAAATATAAAACAATGGGGTGTATGGAGTATTATTTGTCTTTTAGTATAGTATTTGTAATATTGAGATTTAGGGTGTAAAAATAAAACAATGGGGTGTAGGGAGTATTATTTGTCCTTTAGTATAAGGGTATTATAGTTATTTCAATGGGGTGTAGAGATTAATTGATGGGGTGTAATGTTTAAAAGAGTTTATTTGATTATTTCACTTAATGACATTTGTGTAATCTATATATTTATAATGACAAAGGTATATTTCTCCCTCCAAAATCACACTTTTGAATTTTTGACTTTTGAGTTACCAATATACTCTTTCTCTCTCCCATCTTCTCTCTTCTGGTTGTATTTCTCTTTCTCTCTCCTGTCTTCTCCATATTTTCTCTATCATCATCACCATCTCCTCTCTTTTAATTATGCTTAAACATTTATCTCTCTTTAAACAAAAAAAAATAGTAACTAAAACAAAAATAATAGTTCCAGAGTTAAGAAAACAAAAATATAAGAGGTTAGTAAAATAAAAATAATTTATGGAACAAGCCATTATAAAAATCTATATATTTATAATGACAAAGGTATATTTCTCCCTCCAAAATCACACTTTTGAATTTTTGACTTTTGAGTTACCAATATACTCTTTCTCTCATATATTCTCTTTTCTGGTTGTATTTCTCTTTCTTTCTTCTGTCTTCTCCATATTTTCTCTATCATCATCACCATCTCCTCTCTTTTAATTATGTTTAAACATTTTTCTCTCTTTAAACAAAAAAATAGTAACTAAAACAAAAATAATAGTTCCAGAGTCAAGAAAACAAAAAAATAAGAGGTTAATAAAATAAAAATAATTTATGAAACAAGCCACTATAAAATCTATATATTTATAATGACAAAGGTATATTTCTCCCTCCAAAATCACACTTTTGAATTTTTGACTTTTGAGTTACCAATATACTCTCTCTCTCTCTCTCTCTCTCTCTCATATCTTCTCTCTTCTGGTTGTATTTATCTTTCTCTCTCATGTTTTCTCCATATTTTCTCTATCATCATCACCATCTCCTCTCTTTTAATTACGTTTAAACATTTTTCTCTCTTTAAACAAAAAAAATAGTAACTAAAACAAAAATAATAGTTCCAGAGTCAAGAAAACAAAAATATAACATGTTAGTAAAATAAAAATAATTTATGGAACAAGCCACTATAAAAATCTATATATTGATAATGACAAAGGTATATTTCTCCCTCTAAAATCACACTTTTGAATTTTTGATTTTTGAGTTACCAATATACTCTTTCTCTCTCCTATCTTATCTCTTCTGGTTGTATTTCTCTTTCTCTCTTCAGTCTTCTCCATATTTTCTCTATCATCATCACCACCACCTCTCTTTTAATTATGTTTAAACATTTTTCTCTCTTTAAACAAAAAAAATAGTAACTAAAACAAAAATAATAGTTCCAGAATCAAGAAAACAAAATATAAGAGGTTAGTAAAATAAAAATAATTTATGGAACAAGCCACTATAAAAATCTATATATTTATAATGACAAAGGTATATTTCTTCCTCCAAAATCACACTTTTGAATTTTTGACTTTTGAGTTACCAATATATTCTTTCTCTCTCCAATCTTCTCTTTTCTGGTTGTATTTTTCTTTCTCTCTTCAGTCTTCTCCATATTTTCTCTATCATCATCACCATCACCTCTCTTTTAATTATGTTTAAACATTTTTCTCTCTTTAAACAAAAAAAATAGTAACTAAAACAAAAATAATAGTTCCAGAGTCAAGAAAACAAAAATATAAGAGGTTAGTGAAATAAAAATAATTTATGGAACAAGCCACTATAACAATATAAGTCAGAATCAACAAAACAAAAAAAAAATTAATACGGAGGTTAGTAAAATAAAATAATTTACAGAACAAAAGTTTTAAATAAATTCTTATAAAAAAGTTAAAAAAAATATTTTAGTAAAATAAAAATATTTGATGGAACAAAAATAATAGTTACGGAGTCAATAAAACAAAAACAATTTAAACTGAGGTTACTAAAATAATTTCGTTATTTTTTATTTTAGCTTATTTTCTTATCAGAAATTTATTTATTCATAAAATAAAAATATAATTTAATAAAAGTAATCATTCAAAATGAAAAACTTATTTGAGTTCAGATTTTATTTGTATGACGGAAAAAAATCAAGTTTGTTCGAGGACATTCAGAGTTTTTGAATAGTATAAAGTGTTCAGGGTTGTCAGGTCATGAATTAATACTTAAAATTGGTGTTCCAGTAATACTATTGTGAAACATTGACCATGCTGCAGGGTTGTGCAATGGAACAAGACTAAACATCATAAATCTTGGGGATCATATTATTGAAACAAAATTTTTGAAAGGAAGCAATGTTGGAGAAAATGTTTTTATCCTAAAATTGTCATTAACTCCATCCGATATAAGACTGTCTTTCATGTTCCAAATAAGACAATTACATTGCTGGTATCATATATAATAACAATTAGCAAGTGTCAAAGTCAATAATTAAATGTAGTCGTATGTCTCTTTTTGAAGAAACTAGATATTGATATGCGGTGAAAATGAAAAACCAACTAATAAGATAACAAATGTTATGTATAAGGAATTTTTTAAGAATCTATAATGATTAGTGATATACTTATGTGTAATTGTTAATAAACTGATTATTCTTATTTTATCCTTTAAATTGTTTATCCTCTTTATTTTGTTCATGTACGATTTAGTTGACGTGTTTAACGCACGGGTTAAAAAAACTAGTTATTTCAAGTGAGAGTGTAGAGATAGGTTTTTGGGACGTGAATATCCCCACCCTCAACATAAATATAAATGTTGTCATCAAGATTTAAATTCATTGAGAAAATGAGAGGGAGAGGGAGAGGGAGAGGGAGAGCGAGTGGAGTGTAGCAGCAGGGAGAGAGTAAAGTTGAAAATGGTAAAAATGGTGGAGAGGGTAAATGTCAAACATGGAAGAGACATTTAAGTGGACGTTAATCTTTAACCTAGGTAGGGTCGCATGTGGGGAAAGGCCGAGGCCACTCTTCGCGCTCGGAGGTTTAAGATAATTTACTGGACTGTAATAGGGTTGGGATATGAGTTAGAGTTATGACATGATGTGAGAGAATGAGGACACAGATTAGTGCTTATAAATAAATAGGTGGGATTGGCGTAAAGACCGAAAGAATGCGATTATCCATATGTCGAACGCCGTGTTAAATGGGCTGGCGGGAGCCGGCGGTGGTATCATTGCCCAAACTATCACTTATCCCCTCCAATCGGTACGGCCCCCCCTCCATCCCCTCCATATTTTCCTTTCATCACTTGCTTTGAACTTGTAGAGTAATACTAATTCTGTGACTGTCCTGGATTGGAGTTGAAAGGTGAATACCCGCCAACAGACGGAGAGAATTGCTAAGAGAGGTCAGGGTAATTCTGCCACTCCCTATTCTCCTGCATCCGCTGCCAGCGGTACCCTTGTCCAAATACTCCAGGTTGCTCTCTCTCTCTCTCTGAATACAACTGTTTCAACCTCCCGCCATAAAACTATTATGGAATTGGCTAACATGTTAAGGGCACATTTTTAAGACTTAATATAGTAAGTTTTGTCGGGATGACCGCCCATTCCAAGTTCTGATGACTGATGCCAATAGGATAGTTTCTCATACGAAACATACAATAAATAGGTTCTCTATATTAGAATAGAGCTCAGTTGGCGCATGCACCATTGACTCTAGCTAAGATTTCATCATCTTCTGAATTTGTAATACTTTTAGCGGTTAGGATGTTAATCTCACATTCTCATGTGTGAAGGAGGTGGTTATGCAGATGCTATATTATGAGAGATCTACAGGAGAGAATCATTTTTCAAGTAGGAAGACATTCTATGTAATCAAAAGTTTGGAGAAGTATGGTGCTGTTTTTCAGCCGGTGGAGAGACCACACCTATTTGTTAGGCCTCATGAAATTTATCTTTTTCTTCATGAGTTCAAATGGGTATGCCATACAAAGTCTTCGTTATTTCTACATGTCGTCATCTTTAACTCTAATGGTGCTGTTAGATCACCGTTGTCTAACCTTAATGCTCAAGACATGCTGAAGACCTTTCAATTCTAAGTCATCCAATTTCATCATCTTCATCTTTCTCTCTAAAGAAATAAATTCTTCAAAACACTAATAGATTATGATTGTAATCTCAATGAAAACTGTATCCTTTCGACCACCACTACTACTTGAGGGGGCTGACATTTCTAAGCAAGCACACAGATAATTAGGAGTTGGCTTAATTGAATAGTAGTTTAATGGATGTTACTTTCTTTCATGCTGGTAGAAAATCCTTCGATGTGATCTATTTCGAAGGGAAGGATGGTTCGTGGTTTCAATGGCTGGAGCGTAGTCGAGGTAGAGTCCATAAGATCGTTCTATCCTTAGATGAAGTGCTTTGGGTGTGTGAATGGATGGCCAAGGCTTCATCCATCGAGAGGTTTTTGGAAGAAAATTGCGTGGGAAACAAATGTGAGGTGATGGTGGCAAAGGAGTGGAATATTCATGGCTTTTTCGTCATTGCCAAAGGGGTTGGCAGTCCCACAAAGATTTTCATTCCCGCAGGTGACCAAGGATGGAGGTTGGGATATGGTAAAAAATTAGTAGGTTTGCCCTTTCTAAGCAAATACCGTTAAGAAGCAGAGGACGACAAAGAAGCGCGGAAATTCCCTTGGCCTAATTTAGATTTGGTGGTCTCCAACAGAGCAGTGGATGTAGACACTGACTTCATAATAGAAGAGGACTCTTGCAAAGATAATATGGATTTCCTGGGAAGGTGCCTTGTAGGATGGGTGGATGGTCATCAAGGATATGATCTGAATCGGGAGGATGTCCAACGTTGGGTCGATTCTAAATGGAAGTCTCCAGGCGGCATTCGAGTTAAGGTGATGAACATGTCTTACTTCCTATTCGAGTTCCCTTCCAAGGTAGAAGCCTCAAGAATTCTTAATGAGAGAGAATGGATGATAAACCAAGCCCCGTTAATTCTCGACTCGACCGGAGTCCGCCTGGTGTCAGATTAGTAAGGAGCGTAAACCGAAGGTTATATGGATTAGGCTATGGGTCTCCTCTTCATTTGTGGGGAATAGAAGTTTTCAAAAGGATTGGAAATTGTTGTGGGGCTTCGTGTGTCAGAGACGAGGCAACTCCGCCGAGGCAAGATTTGAGATGGGCTCGTATCTTGGTGAGATATCACAGTCTCGGCAAGTGTTCGTGATCAAATTGGGGGATCGAGTATTTTCATTCCGATTGGGCTGAAACTGGCGCTTCTTCAAATCCTTCCAAAGAAGAAGACGATTTAGCGGGAAGCTTTCCCGACGGCGACAAGTGGGCGAAGTTTCTGAGCCGCACAAGATCGAGCGAAAAAATCCAGTCAACGATCGGCCGACTGCAAATTATCGACGGACAATCACGAAAAAGCCGGGGAACACGTGGGTACCGTAATTTTTGAATTTTAAATCTTCTATGGGAACGACGTCCGCTGGGAATAGTCGTGAATTACGACAAAAACGCTCAAGTGGACATTACTATTGGCCGGAAAGAAAAAGGAAGGCATCTAACAGCTTAGAGGCCCAAAGGTCGTGTTAAGCCCATGAAGAGGATATGGGTAGCCCGTAAGTTTAACAAAGAGGTCATAAGGGGAATCTTGTGGAGAACTTGGGCGATAAGGCGGGGCCTTCTAATTGGGCTTCTAGGGGAATTCCAGGTTTGAAGGAGTTTATTCGGGCCTAGGCTAAATGAAGGAGTGGGATTTAGTGACCCGAGCAATCCAACCCAAGTGGATACGTCTTACGGTCCAAAGCCAAGTTCACTTACTATTATCAAGAGAGAGCGAAGGCAAGCGGTATGTTGCTCGGCTCGGGGTTTGAAGACCAGCACTTTCAAGATGTAGTCAACGGGATACAAGGGAGGAACAAGGCGACGAGATAGGAGAGGGGAAGCACAAGGCGGACAGGTGGGGGGTCGATTATGGTTTCGCTAAGGATGTTCATCCTCGTGTTTCGAGCAAGAAGGACAAGGCTGTTGTAGATGATGAGCTCGAGGTAAGTGGTGAACCAAAGGGTGGCGATTCCTCTTTAGCAAAGCCTCGATGGATACTTCTAAGATAAAGGACTGTTCGTCCACTCGCAAGGCTCGCCGGCTTTCAGCCGAGGTCTGCATAAGGAACAGCAGTGTTGGTGGAACAGTTAAGGATAAGGCGAAGTTTCAGAGTCCAATTCGGCGGATTTGAGGAGGTCGTGATATGTAGCCCAATATCGATGATCGACTTCGAGGAGATTATGGAACGTAAACCGCCGATCGATGGGGATCCCAACAAAAGATGTCTATATGGGTGAGTGAGAAGGCTAAAGGAGTCGTGAATTATCACGGGAGTATCTTGTAAAGGTCACGAGGACAAAATTGTGGACATACTTCTCGGAAATGGAAAAAGGTAAGCCGTCGGAGTTAGTAAGAAGGCGGAGTCGGTCGAGTTAAGGCTCGGCCGAGTAGGGAGGTTAAAAATTTATTCTCGCGACATCAATTTCGACGCTGGGGAGGATTGGTAGAAGGTCCAGGAAAGAAAAAGTTAATTAGTCGGTGCTATGGATTTAAACATAATCGGTTGGAATGTTTGGGGTTTGAATGATTTCAGAAAAGGCGATAGTCAAGGAAGCTCTTCAAGATGGAAGCCTTCTGTAATTTGTCTTCAAGAGACCAAAATGGAATATATGGACAAGAATTTAGTAAATAGTATAGAGGATGTCGATGGTTGGTTCACTTAGATGCAGCTTGAGCTGCGGGGGTATTCTCGTTATGTGGGACGTAAGAAGCCTATCTATGGAAGATCATGTGTTAGGGGTTCACTCGGCTCATGTTGCTTTAAGCGGGTAATCAACGACTCGCTGGGTCTTCTCCGAGTATATGGTCCTTGCTCGACAACATTCGGTCAAATCTGTGAATTAAACTCGGCTGAATTAAACTCTGTTAGACTCAAATGGATTTGGTGTGTGGGTGGCGATTTTATGTGGTTCGTTTTCCCCGTGAGAGAAGCCGAGGCCAATCGTATACCTATGCTATGGAGGAATTTAATGATTTCATAAATAACAAGGAACTGTTGGACTTGCCCCAGGGAACACTTTCACCGGTTTCGAGGAGGGTCGGGCGTCAATGTTCAAGGCTCGATAGGTTCCTCATTAGTTCTGATTGGGAGGAAAGTATAGGGGTCTTCGTCCAAAAAACTCTTCCTAGGGTTGTGTCGATCATTCTCCTATAATTCTTCGGTTTGGGGGTGATAAAGGTAGTAGGAAAACTCCATTCAGATTTGAAAACATGTGGCTGAAAGCTCCTGGTTTTAAGGATTGGGTGAGGTCAAAATGGGATTCTTATGAGGCGGTCGGTAAACCGTGTTTTCGAATTGCAAAAAATTGAAGCTTTTAAAGAATGATCTTAAAATCTGGAATAAGGAGGTGTTCGGGAGGGTAGAAATCAGAATTAAGGAAGCTATGGAGGAAGTCAAGTGCTTGGATGCAAAGGAAGGAGAAGGATCTCTAGAGGATTCGAAGCCGCACGTCGTGAAGAGCTTAAGCCGGAGATCAAAAGATTGCTCATCGGTGAAGAGATAAGTTGGAGGCAAAAATCCGAGTCTTATGGCTTAAAGAGGGAGATAAAAATTCCAAGTTTTTCCATAAGATGGCTAATGCGCACAAGAATTACAACCAGATTAGTAGGCTGAAAATTGATGGTTTTGTGACGGAAGATGAGGATCAAATCAGAGAGGCTTTGTAGAGTTTTACCAAAAGTTGTTCGCGGAAGAAAGTGGGAGCGCTGGATATAGGAGGGATCACGTTCAATAGCGATTGAGGAGGACAGGGAGCTTCTTAGAGCAAAGTTTTAATGAAGAAGAAGTCATGGAGGCATTGGGTAGTTTGAAGGTGACAAGTCCCCGAGGACGATGGTTATACCCTTGAGTTTTTTAAACATTCTTTGGGATGTGGTGGCGATGTTATGGAGGTCTTCCACTCTTTCTTTGAGGAGGAGGGTTTTGAGAAAAGTCTTAACACAACGTTCATTGCTCTTATTCCCAAAAGGAAAGGGGCGAGGAGTTGAAAGATTTCAGGCCCATAAGTCTCATTGGCGGTGTATATAAGCTGATTTCTAAGGTTCTGTCCAACAGAATGAGGAAAGTGATAGGCAAAGTAATTTCGGACACGCAGCATGCTTTTATGGGTGATCGTCGGATGCAGGCGACTTTGATAGCAAATGAAGTGGTTGATTCGAGGATGCGGAGTGGGGTGCCAGGGATTTTGTGTAAACTGGATGTGGAGAAGGCATACGATCATGTTAGATGGGAATTTTTGATTCACATTTTGGATAAAATGGGTTTTGGAGAAAAGTGGAAGAAGTGGATATTATTCTGCATTTCCACAGTCGGGTTTTCGGTTCTTATCAACGGTCAGCCTGATGGTTTCTTCTCGAGCTCGAGAGGTTTGCGCCAAGGGGATCCTCTCTCTCCATTCCTTTTCATTGTGGTAATGGAGGCTCTCAGTCGTCTCATCGATAAGGCGGTAGCAGGAGGATTTATTAAGGGCTTTGAGGTGGGTAATGATCATGGTCGGGGTGTCTCTATTTCCCATCTCCTTTTTGCCGATGACACTCTAGTTTGCTGCGATGCAGATAGTGATCAACTGGGCTGCCTTCGTCTTATTTTGCTGATTTTCCAAGATTTATCGGGCTTGAAGACTAATGTGTCGAAAAGTGAGCTAATTCTCATAGGTGGAGTGGAGAATGCGGAGGATTTAGCTTCGTTCTTTGGCTGCAAAGTCTCTAATCTCCCTACTTCATACCTAGGCCTACCTCTTGGCTCGTCTTTTAAGAACAGAAATGTATGGAACTCAGTCTTGGACAGATTCGAAAGGCGGTTGGCAGGATGGAAAAGACGGTTCTTATCTAAGGCAGGAAGACTTACTCTCATTAAGAGTACCCTTTCTAATCTCCCTACGTATTTCCGATCGGTGTTTATGGCCCCTGTTTCAGTCTTAAAAAGGCTTGAGAAATTAGAAAGGGATTTCCTATGGGAAGGAGACAATGAGAAAAGAAATTATCATTTAGTTGAGTGGGAATCTGTGTGCTCTGTCAAGGAGAATGGGGGCCTTGGAGTTAAAAATCTCAGATTGTTCAACAAGGCTCTGTTGGGCAAGTGGCTTTGGAAGTTTTTAGTGGATAAAGAGGCGTTATGGAGGAGGTTAGTGGTGAGCAAATATGGAGCGGGTGATCATCTTTGGTTCCCAAATAAAGTTCTGCTCTCTCACGGTACTAGCGTCTGGAAAGGAATTATGGGAGTATGGAATGAGGTAAACAGGTTCATCAAATTCGAGGTAGGGCAAGGGAATCAAATCAGATTCTGGAAGGATTTTTGGTGTGGAACAAATACCTTGCAGCTGATGTTTCCTATTCTCTACAACATGGCAGTTAATAAGGCGGAAATGATGAGTTCGTTGGTGGTCAATCAAGGGGGTTCGGATTTATGGAGCCCTGTTTTTCGCAGGAATCTGCACGATTGGGAGATTGACGAGGCAGTTCAGTTCATGGAGTTGCTCCAGAGTCACAAGAGACAGCTATTGAGTGAAGATAAAATTATTTGGGAGGCTTCTAGTAACAAATTGTTTTCTGTTAGATCTTTCTACTCAAAGTTGAGTGAGAAGGAAAAAAGTTCATTCCCTTGGAAGGTAATATGGAAATCTAAAATCCCCGACAGGGTAGCTTTTTTTGTGTGGGGAGCAGTAAGGGGTGTCATACTGACGGGGGAAAATTTGAGATCTCGGGGTTTGACGTATGTTAATCGGTGCTACATGTGCAAAAGTGAAGAGGAAGACGTAAATCACTTGCTGCTTCATTGTTCTATGGCTAGGGAGCTTTGGAACTCCCTTTTTCTCTCTGCTGATGTCCCGTGGGTTATGCCAAGGACTGTCATTGATACGCTTCGGGGTTGGCCTTCTTTCACCCGGAATAGAAGGAGCAATTTTTGGAAGTATGCCCCCTCAGCTATTTGGTGGACCATCTGGAAAGAGAGGAATAGAAGGGCCTTCGAGAACAAAGAATCTGATCTTGTAGAAATCAAAAAATCTTTTCACTTGTATTTGAGATTCTGGTGCTTAACTGGCGACCCAAATTTAGAGGATCCTTTTTGTAATTAGGTTGGGGTCTTTTGGTTAGTAGATTAGTGCATGTATACTTCCAGTGTACAAGATAGCGTCTTTTTTGACGCATGTTAATAATACTTATACTTTACTTATCAAAAAAATTATCAAACACCATACTAAAACAAAACCAGCATCACCATAAAGGCATAGACTTTAAACAAATATACATAAAAAAAAAAAGTTTTAACTGTTAATGAACGAAAAAGCAAAAATAAAATAAAATCGAGTATACATTGATCTAGTTCCATACTGACACCGTGCCATACAAAGTCCTTGTTACTACTACATGTTGTCATCTCTAACTCTAATAGAATAGATCCTCATAAATTCTTTCAGTCAATTAATTTTAACTTGGGCTCCCTGTTCTCCTCTTTGGCTGGCAGGTTGTAAGAAGTGAAGGCTTCGGTGGACTATACAGTGGCCTGAAGCCTTCTCTGCTTGGGACTGCTGCTTCGCAGGTTGCTGGTCTATATGTGTTTTAAAGTTATAAAATAGAGCTCACTTGCCTTGCATTTTGATTATGCTTTTGCTGACCCAGTATCTTTAATGGATTGAATTTTCGATCCCCCTCACTGAATGTCCAGAAATGGTAACCAATTTTAATTCAAACTAGCCCCCTAACTGATGTCTTCAACAAATTATGTTCAGATTTATTTATTGCAAACTGGAAACTGCAGAAATTCAAAAATGGACCTCCGTTTGTTGATTGATGTTGCTCCAGCTAAGATGGGTTCAGATTTTTTATCAGGAACTTTTTAAGAAAAACATGAAATAGAAGAAAAGAGATTCAAGGTCAACTGTATATTAAAGCCTTGTAGAATGGTAAGACCTAGAATTGGCCTTGGACTGGGTTTCACTTTATGTTCAAACGTTTTGAACTCAGATTACACTGAGATTCTTCTGGATTGCAACTTAAGTGCTGTAATGGGTTAGAGGGACTGTTTGCTATCAAGAAAACTATGAACCTTCTTGGGAGCAAAATGTGTGATGTCCACAATTCATGCTTAGAGTGACGCATTTCTTGAACTTAACTGAAGATTAGCAAAAGAGTTGTCTTGTAACTGTTGTCTGTGGTTGGTGGCCATGGTTTGTAGTGTGGAGCCAGCTTTAGAGTTTGAGTGGACTCCAAGGGAAGTGATGGAGATAGATGCAAATTCATTTTGTAGTTCAAAACAAATAAAGGGCTAATTGCACGAAATTCCCTCTTATCATTCGTCGTGGGTCACTTTCATTCCCCACACTCAATTCACATTTTTTTTTTATCCAAAAGAACTCTTTGAAAACAAGTCAAATTACTCTTGTAGTCTAATAACAGCTTGGACTGAATCATATAGTTGCTAATGCTAACTTTTCACGAGAAAATTTGTCAGTCCCGCCTATTGGAGGGAGAGACACGTGCATTGCATATACTCTCTCCGTTCCAAGCAAAGAGTCCATTAATGAAGAGGCTTTAATAGATTTGCCTTTAGCAAGGGGAGCGCACACATGGTATAGGGGTGGGGATAGCTTGCAATGCTCCAGAATTGATTGGTTCCTGGTTTCCTCCCTCAGATTGAGCAGAGTTTTTTGGGAGACCTTTGCAGAGTTGTCTGCCAAGGGTGGTTTTTGACCATGTTCTGATTCTGCTTTGTTGCGGTAAGATTTGCAAAGGGAAAACTCCATTTAGGTTTGAAGATATGTGGCTTTCGGAGCCAGGTTTCTTGGATTGGATCAAAGCGCGATGGGGATCTTACAATGTTGAGGGGAATCCGTGTTTTAGGATAGTGAAGAAGTTGAAGATGTTAAAGTAGGATCTTGAAGTGTGGAATAAGGAATTTTTTGGGAATATTGACAATAGGCTGAAAGAATCTCTTGAAGAGGTTCGCCGGTTGGATGACATCGAGAATATATGGGAGTTGGATAGAGAGGGGAGAATTTGAAAGGGAGAGTTGAGGATGGAGATTAAAAGATTACTCACTTGTGAAGAAATTTGTTGGAGACAAAAATCACGGGTTCTTTGGCTTAAGGAGGGAGACAAAAATACAAGGTACTTTCATCGGATGACGAGTGTTCATAAGATGGGAAATCAGATTTGTTCGTTAAAGGTGAATGGACTACTATCAAGCAAGAGATTGAAAGATTCTATACTGATCTTTATTTGGAGGAGGAAGGGTGGAGGCGAGGGTTGAATGGAGTATCTTTTAAATCCCTTAGTCTTGAGGATAACTTTTTTTTAGAAGGGGTATTTGCCGAGGAGGAATTTTGGCAGTGGTTCGTAGTTTTCAAGGAGACAAAGCTCTTGGTCCTAATGGGTTCACATTGGCATTCTTTCAGCATTGTTGGGATGTGGTCAAGAAGGATATTATGGAGGTGTTTCACTCATTTCATTCGAGCGAGGGATTTGAGAAAAGTTTAAATGCTTCCTTCATTTCTCTTATTCCGAAAAGGGCAGGAGCGGACTAGTTAAAAGATTTCAGACCTATAAGTTTGATTGGAGGAATGTATAAGATTGTTTCGAAAGTCTTAGTCTTGTGGTTGAGGAAGGTTGTGGGTAAAGTGGTGTCGGAGTCTCAACGCGCATTTGTGGGAGGACGGTAAATTTTAGATGCGGCAATGATAGTGAATGAGATAGTTGATGAGAGGGAAAGAAGTGGGACCAAGGGTTTACTTTGCAAATTAGATATTGAGAAGGCATATGATCATGTTAACATGTTAACTGGGAGTTCTTGATTTATCCGTTAGAGAGGAAGAGATTTGGGGAGAAGTGGAGGCGATGGATTGGTTTCCGCATTTCTACGGTTAGATTTTCAGTTTTGGTTAATGGGGAGGCGACTGGTTATTTCGCTAGTTCAAGAGGATTGAGGCAGAGGGACCCTCTTTCTCCTTTGCTGTTTATAGTGGTTATGAGGCGATGAGTAGACTTCTAGAGAGAGCAGTTGAAGGAGGGGTTTATTCGAGGTTTCAAGGCGAGTTCAGATAGTGTTTCAGCTTTGGAAGTGTCTCATTTGCTGTTTGCGGACGATACTCTTGTGTTTTGCGAGACGAATAAGGATGAGCTTGGGTAACTACGTCTTATTCTACTTTCTTTCATGCAATTTCAGGGTTAGGATCAACATTTCGAAATGTGAAATCATCCAGGTGGGTAAGGTGGACGACATTGAATTGCTAGCTTCCTTCTTTGGATGCAAAATTGGGAGTCTTCCAACTAAGTATTTGGGATTATCACTTGGAGCGCCTTTAAAAGCGTAGTAGTATGGAATTCAATAATCGAGACAGCTTCTTTCTAAAGGTGGTAGACTTACTTTGATAAGGAGCACTTTGGCTAGTTTCCCTACGTATTTCATGTCTATTTTTTACAATTACTTCCTCAGTTGCAAAAAGGCTAGAAAAGCTGGAAAGAGATTTTTTGTGGGAAGGGAATGGGGAGGAGAGGAAGTGTCACTTAGTTAATTGGGACATGGTTTGTTCTTGTGTAGAAGAGGGGGGGATTGGGGATTAAGAGGTTAAAAAATTTCAATGAGGCGCTGATGGGAAAATGGTTATGGAAATTCATGGTAGAGCCTGAAGCATTATGGAGAAGAGTTGTGATGGATAAGTATAGAGAAGGAGAGCATCATTGGTTTCATAAGCTAGTATCGAGCCCTTACGGGACTAGCGTGTGTAAGGGGATCAGCAAAGGGTGGAGGCACTTATGTAAATACATTTCTTTTGAGGTTGGTAAAGGAAATTTGATTAGGTTTTGGAAGGATAAATGGTGCGAGGGTATGGAATTGAGTCGAAGATTTCCTAACCTTTTTTCCTTTGCCGAGGATGAGGATGTCCCGGTAAGTTTGATGGTCCAAGTATCAGGTGATACATTCATCATATTTAGGAGGCATGTGCAGGACTAGGATTTAACCTTAAAACTTTTATCCTTAGACCTCGTCCAGATGACCCTATCCTCTATGCTTTTGTCGATATGTTACGAGTGAATTAACTCAGAGAGCTGATCAAAGGAATCAAATTCCCAATCCTGAAAATTCCTAGGTAGACACGTCTCAAGGAGCAGCGCGACATGATCAGAAATCACTCTAGGTAGATACGTCTGAACGGCTCCACTAAAACTATCCTTCCAATCCACAAAAATACGAAATTTATCTATTCTAGAAAATTGATCGTTGTCACTGTTACTGTTTCTGAACCATGTGAAGTCTCCTCTTCCCGATAAGTTAAGATCTACCAACCCGAAGCCAATAATTAAATTGCAGAACGCTCGTGAGGGAAGCGGACTACATTAAAATCTCCCCTTATGCACCACAGAACATTCCACGTAACTTACGCTAACCGTAGTTCCTCCCGCAAAGACTTCCGGGCATCATCTGAGCATGGACCATAAACTCCCGAGAATAACCAAAGCTTGTCATTTTCCACCGTGTATAACAAACAAGAGACTGAAAAACTACTTATAATTGAGCCCATTTTTTAAGACTTCCTCTTGTCCCACATAACAAGAACCTCTTCTGTAGTTCCTATAGCCCCTTAATGCTTCCGATCCATCCATCTTCCTCCCCCTTGATCACCCTTCTGTCAGCTAACACCATTTTGGTCTCTTGAAGGCATACTACATGTGGTTTCCATCTTCTCAAAGCTGCCTTAAGCCTAGTCCCATTTGACAAGTCTAACTTCTAAATATTCTAGCTTTACTTGGTTTTATATCCTTCAAATTGCACTATAAATACTTCCCCTGTTAGATATGGAACTATAATTAATGGACAAACCAAAGAGAAAAGAGGGACTATGGAGTTGCATTTATCCTAAGTACGAATAACCCAGTCATTATCGAAACTAGTCAAAGTATGTATGGACCTAACAGTTATGTCCCAAGCTAGTGAGATTATAATGAAGTATTCTTTTAGCTAAGACGGTAGTACAATACATACTTTTTCTTTACAAAACATTAATAGACTATTTGGAAAACGCTTACTTCACATGCGGAGCCCCAAATATCACTTTAACCTGATATTCTTCCTTTGGTGCTTCCAGGGGATTTATTACTATTTTTACCAGGTTTTCAAAAACAAGGCTGTGGCTATTGCAGCTGCCAACGGTAAAAGAGGCCATGGAGATGGTTCTGTTGGCATGTTCTCTTGGCTTGTTGTGGCAGCTCTAGCTGGGTAAGCAATCTTCTAACACCCCAAATTCGGAGTAGCTGTTGCTTGAACTGATCTTTTTGTTAATTGTGTGTTAAGGGAGTTAGCTTATCAATGTGAAAGCTTACTTAATGTTGGTTCACCATAACTTGTAATTGGAGAAGATTAGGCATGCTATGAATGGTAGACCAGGGATGTAAACCATGCTATATCTATGCAAGTGTGAAAGGTAGGAGTCTTTCTAAAATATGAAAACTTTTAGGGGAAGCCTTACCTATGCAATAGCATAATAACAAGAAACAGGAGATACTATGCTTTCCTTAGCGATGGTGAGGCGAATGTGAAGTAAGAACATGAAGAAGATGCAAGACAATCCTATCCTTGCAGTTGGTTGGTAGAAACACAAAATAAGTTCAATACTTAACTCTGTCAGGTCTTCCTCATAAACATCCACCATCTTCTGGCCACCAATAAGGAAATAACTGTCAGATTCTTGAGAGATATCATCTTTAAATAATAGGCTACGACTATTCTCCAACTACTCCGAGGTCTAGCCTACTAGGCTAATACGTCCAACCAGAAAATAGCAATTTATACTAATTACAAAAGGGTGGCGCTATTCACACCTTCGAATCCTCTAAATACACCAAGCCCCTTATTTTAAAATCTTTCAAAAAGCTTAATATGGCCCCTACTTTTCCTATTTTACCCCTTCTAAATTATTCCAAGGTTGAAACCACAAACCCTCGACACACCCTCCTAGGTCTCAACAGGCAGCCCATCCCTACCTGAAACTTACACAAAACGCAACAAAGGCAGAGGAAGAAAACGCAAAATGCAACAAATGGATAAAGGAAGAAGACGCAAATCCAACCCAAACCAATGCATTCTTGAGAGATATCATCTTTAAATAATTTTCTTTGTAATTTGTATGTGAAATAGTGTTTAGGGTTAAGTTGGCAATTTGCATATAAATTCCTTTGCAATTTGGATATAATTTGGTGGTTTGTTAGAATGTATATCATCATAGGACAATGAAAAAAATTGTGTTTGTATGTTTGGCCATGATTGAACAACCTAGGGTTGTTTGGCTCTGGTTAGTAGAACAAACTAGTGTTGTTCAGTCAAACCCAACCGAACAACTTAGTAATGTTCCACCAAGACTAGGTGAAAAGTTAAGCAATGTTCCACCAGGATTGGGTGAACTTTGTGCGATGCATCAGTATAATCTGTTTTTTTTTCTGACTAGTAAAGATTGTATTAATTACGATCCAAAAAGGGAGGCGCAGCCTGTACACGGGAAGTATACTAAACATAAATTACAATTGGATTGAACTATCCTCCATATCCACAAAAAGATTCCATTCATTCGAAGATGTCTCCGAACACCACAAGTGAAGGAGCTGAAGCACATTCTTCTTTAGCTTATCTAACCCAACTTCCACATTATCAAAAGCTCTTTGATTCCTCTCCTTTCAAATGCTCCACCAAATCGCCAACAGAGCTGAATCTCAAACCCCGTTCCTCCTCCTTTTATACAGCGACCAGCCACGGAGGAGCTCGACTACTGATCTTGGCATAACCCAAGATATGCCTGCTAAGAGGAAGAAATAACTCCATACCTCTCTTGCTATAGAGCAGTGCAGCAAAAGGTGATTAGTCGTCTCCTCATCTTCTTTACACATGCAGCACCGATTGACATAAACCCTATTTCTAGCTCTCAGATTATCCCCCATAAGGATAGCCTCCTTAGCAGCCTCCCACATAAAAAAAGCCACTCTGCTGGGCACTTTAGGTCTCCAGATAGCTTTCCAAGGCAAAGAGTTTCTGTCCGTATCACATAAGGCTGAATAAAAGGACTTGACTGTGAACTTCTTGCTCTTCGATCTCACCCAAACCACCCTATCTTTGAGAGGTCCTTGTCTCTTTATGGCGTAGAGTTTCTCAAGAAAACTTGCCAATTCTCCAACCTCCCAATCTTGTAAATTTCTTCTGAATGTAGGGACCCATGTATCTCTACCATCAAGGTTCACATACATCTCTCTCACCATAGCCTCACGATTAACCACCAGATTATAAAGCCTAGGAAACTCCTGTTGGAGGGAAATTTCCCCACACCATTTATCCTTCCAAAACCTTAACATTTTCCCCATCCCCTACTTCAAAGAGAATGCCACGATGAAATTCCTCCCAGCCTTTTGAAATTCCTTTCCATACACTGGACCCGTAAGGGCATCTAACAACTGCAGGGAACCACGACTGATTACCTTGTCCAAATTTTCCAATCACGATTTTCCTCCACAAAGCCTCTTTCTCCATAATGCATCTCCATAACCACTTACCCATAGGGCACTATTGAACTTCCTTAAGCTTTTTATGCCCAAACCTCCACATTGAATACTTGAACAGACGGAAGTCCAGTCCACAAGATGAAATTATCTCTCCTCGTTGCCTCCCTCCCATAAGAAGTCCCTCTCCAGTTTTTCAATTCTCTTTGCGACTGAGGCAGGAATCAAAAAGAGAGACATGAAATAGGTAGGGAGGTTAGAAAGGGTGCTTTTAATTAGAGTCATCCTGCCACCCTTTGACAAATAAAGTCTCTTCCACCCTGCCAACCTTTTTTCGAAGCGCTCTATGACTGGATTCCACATGTCTACTTTCTTAAAAGAACCACCAAGAGGGAGGCCCAGGTACGTAGTTGGAAGACAACCTGCTTTACAGCCAAAGAAAGAAGAAAGATCTCCCAAGTTGTCCACCGCACCCACAGGGATAATTTCACACTTCGAGATGTTGATTTTCAGCCCCGACACTGCCTGAAAAAATAGAAGAACCATCCGAAGGTAACCAAGTTGAGATTTTTACGGCTCACAAAACACCAAAGTATCGTCTGCAAACAGTAAATGAGTCACAGGAGAGTTTGGCACAGTCTCACTACCCGCCTTGAACCCTTGTATGAAGCCTCCATCCACTGCCTTGTCAAGAAGACGACTCAGTGCTTCCATCACTATGATAAAAAGAAGTGGGGGACAGTGGATCCCCTTGTCGGAGACCTCTTGAACTTGGGACGAACCATGCTGATTCCCCATTAACCAATACTGAGAATCTCACTGTTGATATGCAAAAGTACACCCATCTTGCCCATTTATGCCCAAAACCCATCCTTGAAAGGAGGTACAGCAAGAAATCCCAATCTACATGATCATAGGCCTTTTCAATGTCCAGTTTACATAGCACGCCAGAAACCCCACTCCTCCTAGTATCAACGACCTCGTTAGCTGTCAGTGCTGCATCTAAAATATGTCTCTTACCAAGAAAAGCATGCTGAGAATCTGAGACCACCTCACCAATAACCCTCCATAGTCGATTTGATAGAACCTTTGCAATCAGCTTGTAAATTCCACAAATAAGACTAATTGGTCTAAAGTCTTTTAAATCTTCCGCTCCTTTCTTCTTCAGGATAAGAACTATAAATGAGGCATTAAGGCTTTTCTCGAAGCTATCCTCAATGAAAAATGAATGAAACACCTCCATAATATCTACCTTGACCACCTTCAGCAGCACTGAAAGAAGGCTCAAGAAAAGCCGTCAGGCCTGGGGCCTTGTCCCCTTTTAAACTTCTCAGTGCTGCTACTACCTCTTCCTCTATGAACTCCTTCTCCAACTGCTCTTTATCCTCAATCGGAAGAGATTTAAAAGTAACTCCA
Organism: Codonopsis lanceolata; assembly: GCA_013146195.2. NCBI lineage: Eukaryota > Viridiplantae > Streptophyta > Magnoliopsida > Asterales > Campanulaceae > Codonopsis > Codonopsis lanceolata. Next base: position 84,662,583 of record CM028377.1, on the reverse strand, counting down.
TCCAGCTTCAGGTTCCATCCTTCACCCTTCGAATAAAGCTTCTGGTAAAACTCTACAGTCCCTCTCTAAACTCTTCTTTCTATGTTCTTTTAGTTTTGTAAACACTTCCTAAAACTATCCATATCTTTTGTTTAATGGTCCAACAGAAGGATGAATGATGAGCTATGCATATGGAGTTTGGGTTCTTAGTAAAGATGATAGCTCTAAATATGGAGTTTGGGTTCTTCTTATGATTAATTATTAGAATTGCAGTGATATGGATAGATCTTTCTTCAAGGCGGGTAGGAAATTGTTCGAGATACATAGATGGAAAGAGAAAAATGGAGATATGTTTCGCATTCAGGAACGATCCAGAGGTTTTCTTCATGAGATAGTGATTTCCAGCCATGAGCTGTGTTGGGTTTGTGAGTTCTTGGAGAAGGCATCTCATTTCAAAGGAGCTTTTGGAGGAAGAGACTAGGGAAGTCTAGGGAAGTTCGTTGGCGAGTGAGTTTAATAGGTCGGGAAATTCTTGAGTTCTTTGTTAAGGGTCCAGGAAGACAGAAGACTATCTGTATTCGAAGGATTTGCAGTCTTTGGTTGGAGCTGGGTGGTGGGTAAGATTCGTAGATTTGCGGCATCGTTATCCCCATCCAAGAACCCTTCTAAGTCTTATAAAGAAGCTGCAGAGATTCAGCCTTGGCCAGACTTAGTTTCTTGTGCTCGGAATATTGCCTTTAGTGATGGTGGCGTCATTCAGGTGGAGGCTAATTCTTGTGATGGGGCTTATCTGTTTTTGGAGAGATGTCTAGTGGGTTGGGTTGAGGAAGAGAATAGTTTGGCTCTGAACAAAGACGAATTAAAGAGGTGGGTAGATCAAAGGTGGAAGTCGGTGGTGGTGTTGACGTTAAGGTTTTGGCGAGAAGTTCTTTCTTTTCGTATTCCCGTCGAAGGAAGAAGCGGGTAGGATTCTTTCTACCACTACCGGAAATATGATTCGCGTCGTCTTGTTACGGAGAGATGGAGCCCGTTTATCGTTGTCGGCGTCAAGGGATCAAACACGCCGGTTTGGATTCGTGCGATGGGCTTACCCATTCATCGTGGGGTAGTAAGGTTTTTAGGGCAATTGGAGATTTGTGTGGAGGTTTTGTTGATGTCGCGGTGAGGCGAAGAACAAGGGGACTTGAGGTGGGCCGAATCTTGGTTCGCCAGGGCCAAGTTCGGCCCGATCACTGTTGAAGAAGGCGTCAATATCTTCGAGATTCCAATCGGGTGGAGACGTTGGTTGATGGCGGAATCGGTGTGGGGAAGGGAGCCGTGGTGGAGGAGTGGCGGAGAAGATGAAGATAGGCGGAGATAAGAGAGGAGAATCGTCATGCGAGAAAAAGTTTGAGTGGCGACAAAACGGTCGTCAACGAGGCGATGTCGGATCGATGACGGCACGTGGGCGAGAATCTCGAATTCAAAATTCAAAATGGCGTGGTTGATGATGCTGTGGGGAGAAAGACGTGGGTGACGATATGGCTGTTGAAAAAGTCGTGTTTAAGGATAAGGGGTTCGTTGAATTTGTGAGTCAAAGCGAGAGTTGGGTGTAGGAGTAGGTGGGCTTTCTTCTTCTCAAAGTCCAATTGAGTTTTTATTACATCACGAAATTCAACAGGCCCAAAAGGGTTATAAGACGAAGCTGTTTGCGGGGTGGGCCGAGTCTTTATGGGGAGAGGATGGGCCTGTATGCTTTGAGAGATGAGGCGAGGAGCCCAGGCCATTATTTTAAGTATCGGGAAGACCGGTCTTTTTCAGTTAATGGCCTCGCTAAGGAAACAGATCGGTGCGAGTTTCGGGCGAAGAACAAGGAGGCAAAGTCAGCGGCTCGTATCGACCGATGCCGAGGAGAATGGTTCGCATCTTCATCAAGTGGAGTTTAAGCGGGATTGCTAGAGATCATTGCGGCGAGGGACGAGGAAGAGAGTCTAATGTCGGAGATCGATGTATCGGTGCCTTCGAATTTGTCGGGTAGGGAGGATGATGGGAATTTTGGAATGGGTTTTCGGTCGAGATATTCGACCACGTGGAAGCTGGGGTAAGCATAAGGATCATTGTCTTTTTGAGGATTGGGTGAAGGTGAAGGATTTATGGCGGTGTGAGTCGGGCAGCTTCTGTTGAGTTAGGCTGCGGACATGAAGTGTATCGAGGATGGAGTATCATTGAATGGCGGTTTGTTTGGGACCGAGTCTTTGCCGGTATTGATATGATGAATGAACAAAGACAATGGAGGTGATGAGCCTATTTCTGTACACCGATTACCATGATTAGTCGGAGGATACATGTGAAGTGGAATACATCACAGATAAAGAAGGGGAGGAGGACATATCGACATGGGTCAAGCAGAAAGGTGTTGGGAAGGCTTTGGGGGTGGCGGGTTCGGGATATGAGGATAAGATTTTGGCACTTCTTACGGACATCGAAAGAAGTGGAGAACATCAGTAGTGGCGGTGTTAAGAGGCGAACAACACTAGGGAGAAAGGTAAAAGGGAACTAAAGCAGCGTGTAGTAGTCTTAACCACGATAAGTTTCTTTGCCGGGAAGGGGGGATAGAAGGAGGAAGAAAATAGTTTAATATGCATATCAAAGTTGTGTCTTGGAATGTATGGGGCCTCAATGATGTAAATAAAAGAATGTTGATAAAAGGTTTGATCGGGAGATGGAAAGCGTCAATTGTTTGTCTTCGAGGAAACAAAAATGGAGAAAATAGATGTTCGAATCATAGATAGTATTTGGAGTGCAAGAGGGGTGGATTGGGTTCATTTAGATTCCGTTGGAGCAGTGGGGGTCCTTGTTATGTGGGACAAGCGTCGTTAACGAAAGTTGATTTTGTCTTGGGCGAATTCTCGATCTCTTGTCTTATGAAGCATTTGGATGATAATAGAGAGTGGCTTTTACGGGGTTTATGGGCCTTGTTGCAATGCTATGAGGGAGAGATTTTGGGCGGAACTTGACATATAAAGGCTAGATGGAATGTGCCATGGTGTGTAGGGGGTGATTTTAATGCGGTTAGATTCCCTCACGAGCGATCGGTTCACGTATTTACTCAAGAGATATGATGAAATTTAATGATTTTGTTAATGAAATGGAATTGGTGGATCTTGCTTTGGTAGGGGTGACTTCACTTGGTTTAGAAATGGGAGCGTCATCGGTTTTAGAAATTGATAGATTTTTAATTTCGGTGACTGGGAGTCTTTGCTTTGGTAGTTACGTTCGGTCATGTCTCCCGAGGCTCTCTTCGGATCATGTGCCTTTACTACGGAGTGTGATGGTTTTTCAAAGGAGGAGAACTCCTTTTCGGTTTGAAAACATGTGGCTAAAAGAACCCGGGTTCTTGGATTGGGTGAAGGCTAGATGGGCCTCTTATGGGGTGGAAGGTGATCCAAGTTTCCGATTAGCTAGGAAGCCGAAATTGCTAAGGAGGACTTAAAGGTTTGGAATAGAGAGATCTTCGGCGTGGTGGAGTTTAAAATCAAATCTATATCGGAAGAGGTGCGAGAATGGACGAGCGAGGGGTTGGTACATTGACCGAGGATGAAGAATCCCTTAGGGTGCGGCTTAATCGGGAGTTGAGGAGCCTTCTTATTCGCGAAGAGATTTGTTGGCGTCGAAGTCGCGGGTTCAGTGGTTAAAGGAGGGGGATAACAACACCAAGTTCTTTCATAGAATGGCAAAGATGCGTGGAGCGACAAAAAAATTAAGTCTGTCAAGATCGAAGGTGTGCGGTTAGAGGATGAGGCGAGATTAGAGCCGGCATCATGAATTTTTTAGGCACCGGTTTGAAGAGAATGGGGTTGGAGACCTAATTTGGATGGGGTGGCTTTTGATAGTATCGTGATGATTCACCTTGGAGTGTCCTTTTCGATGGAGGAAGTGGCAAATGTTCTTCGCAAGATGGAGGGAGATAAAGCACCGTGGGCCTCGATGGGTTTTCTATGGCGTTCTTTCAACATTCTTTGGGAAGTGATCAAAGGGGATATTATGGAGGTATTTCGGTTTTTTCATTCCGTGATGAGATTCGAGAAAAGCCTTAATGCCGCTTTCATAGCTTTGATCCCGAAAAGAGTGGTGCCAATGATTTGAAAGATTTTCGCCGATCGCTAGTTGGTGGCATCTATAAGTTGATATCCAAAGTGTTAGCCCAACGCATGAAGAGGGTTATGGGTGGTATAATTTCGAGTCGCAGCATGCCTTTGTGAAGGATAGACAGATATTGGATGCGTCTTTTATCGCCAATGAAGTGGTGGATGATAGGTTGAAGAGCGGAGTTCCGGGGTTGTTGTGCAAGCGGACATAGAAAGCGTATGATAATGTGAATCGGGATTTTTGCTTTATTTGTTGGAAAGGATGGGTTTCGGTAGCAAGTGGATCCAATGGATTAGATTCGTATTTCTACGGTTCGCTTCTGTTTTGGTGAATGGGGAACCATCGGGATTCTTTTCCAGCTCTAGAGGTTCTGCGACAAGGTGACCCATTGTCCCGTTTTTGTTTATCGTAGTTATGGAGGCTCTTAGTAGGTTGATAGAGCGAGTTGTGATGGAAGGTTTTATTAGAGGTTTTCGGTGGGGAGGAGAGGGAGAGAGGAGGTGACGGTATCACACCTTCTCTTCGCAGATGATACTTTAGTCTTTGCGATGAGATAAGGCTCACTGGGTCACCTTCGTTTGGTATTATTATTCTTTCAAGCAGTTTCAGATTACAATTAACATTTCAAAGAGTGAAATAATTCCAAAGGTGAGGCGTGGAAAATGTAGGGGATCTTGCTGAATTTTTGGGTGTAAATCGCCTTTCTTCCCGCCTATTACCTTGGTCTTCCCATAGGTGCAGCAAGAGTAGGGCGTTGTGGAACCCGGTGGTCGTGCGCTTGGCGAGATTGGCGGGGTGGAAGCGCCAACTTCTTCTATCCAAGAGGGGGAGATTAGTCTTAATCAAGAACACTCTTGCTAACTTACCGACTTATTTCTTATCGCTATTTGTGATTCCGGTCTCAATAAGGCAAAGATTAGAAAAGTTGGAAAGGGATTTCTTGTGGGAAGGGGCAGGATGGGCACAAGTATCATTTAGTAAAGTGGGAAAAGGTGTGTGCTAGGATCCAAGAAGGGGTTGAATGTTAGAAGACTAAAATTATTTAATGAGGCTTTGTTGGGAAAATGGTGTGGAGGTATCTCACAAATAAGGAAGCTTTTTGGAGACAAGTAGTGGTTTGCAAGTATGGAGAAGGGGCTCATTGTTGGTTCCCTAATGAGGTCAATTCTCCTTATGGGGTGGGAGTCCGCGTGGAATAAGGAAAGGGTGGAACTCTTTTGAAAGGCTCATTGCTTTTGAGGTTGGTAATGGGAACTCGGTAAGATTATGGGAAGATAGGTGGTGTGGGGAAAATTGTTTGAAGGAAGAGTTCCAGATTTTATACGAGCTATCCATGGATAAGGGTTGTAGAGTTAGCTCTATCTACTCCTTGGTAGAAGGCAATCATACACGGAATCCCACTTTTAGAAGGAATTTTCGTGATTGGGAAGTTGAGTCTATCAGTGCAGTTTTTAGGGAGGCTTCAAGAGCGTAAGATGGATAGGGTGGAGGACCAAGTGGTTTGGAAAGGGAAAGGGGGCCCTCTTTTCTCGATAAACTCGTATTATCTCAAGCTTCTCAACTGTGGTAGAACTTCTTTCCCATGGAGAGCGATCTGGAAGTCCAAGGCCCCTAAGCGAGTGGCTTTTTTCATGTGGGAAGCGACTCTTGAAGCTATTCTAACCGTGGACAATTTGCGGAAACGTAATATGGTTCTTGTCAACAGGTGTTATTTGTGCAAGGATAGTGAGAAGAGTGTTAATCATTTGCTTTGCATTGCCAAGTGGCTTTAGAGCTTTGGTATTTTGTGTTGGGAATGTTCAGGATGAATTGGGTCATGTCGAGTTCGATGATTGATCATGTAAGAAGCTGGTTTGCGGGGTATAGAAAGAGGAGAAGTCGTACTTGGGGGACAGCTCTTTTGGGAGTGTGTTGGGTTCTATGGAAGGAAAGAAATCGTAGGGCTTTCGAGAATGTGGAAATGTCAGTCTTGGAATTGAAGAATTTGTTGTTGCGCACTCTTTATTTTTGGTGTTTCGAGACTGACCTTTCTTTGCCTAGATCCAACACTGAATTTGTAGATCTTGTAAATAGATTAGACACTGATTAATGTTTGGTTTGGTATACCTCTAGTGTACAAAGGACGCATCACCTCTTTTGATGCTTTTAATATTATACTTACTTATCAAAAAAAAAAAGATTGTATTCTTCCGTCACAGTGCCATTAACCTTTAATCTTTTTAGCTTATTGAAACTGTTGTGAGCCTTAGCCATCTGGTGGAAAAATCTGGTGTTCTGGTACAATCTGATAAAAAAATAAACGAAGTATTGATCCAAATTTATGCATTAAATGAGAAGAGATACTTGCATTCAATGCCCCTTTCATGCCCATGGGCTCCATATTTGATTCTTGAAACAATGTAGATGTGGGAAGGTTTAGGTTTGGGGAAGGGTTTAGAGACAATATGGAGTCTAGTAGGAAAAAGAAGAAACAACGTGAAATTTGGGTAGGAAAGAAGGTAGGTGTATATCAAAATGTCAAAGGGTGCGTAATAAGAGCTTCTGAATTCTAATAAAAAGATAAGGATGTGTATTTAGAAGGACAAGGGGCAAAAAAGTCTTTTTAATCGAGGGTGTTTTTGTATTAAAAAGGGGGATGTTTTCACAGGTTTAGGGTGTGAGAATAGCACCACTCATTACAAAAACAATCCAATAATTATTAATAAAAGTTTTAATAAGCCCGAAATGTACCTAGGACTATTTCTCTTAGGCCAAAAACAAGTTGTTCCTAGCACACGTGGCCCAAGCCTTTGGTGTTGCTTAGGCTTCCAATGTTGGTCATAGGAATTCATATAGCTACCTTGTGTTCGATGTCAGAAAATTACATGAGGTATATTTAGAATATAGTTTTATGTATATTTAGGGTTATATTGTATATTATTATATTTGTAGGGACCTTGATGTAACTTGTGTTCATATATATTGGTTGCCGAACTGATTTACAATTAACGGCTTCATCTAAATTATTTTTGCCTTTTCTTCGATAACATGGTATCAGAGCAAAGGGTCTTCGTGAATCGTGATTGTGAGATTCTGGTGAAAGGCTACATCAACCCTAGCGTGGTATGGGTTCGGGTTCTTCATTTTGCAACCACAGTGACTGCTTCGTGTTATTGAAATGAGTTTGAAAGGACAACAGAAAGAAGATCATCTTACTTTCGTTCGTGAGAAAGATACTACGTGGATGCGTGACGATGCTGATTTGTGTGGGAAACTTATGAATTCAATGGATGAAGAAATTGCAGAATTAGTTGCCCATACTACTATTGTTTGTGATATGTGGGAGTACTTGGCTATTATATATGGCGGTAAGGATAATTTGAATCGTATTTATGATCTCTCTTGTGCCATGTTTCGTCAGGATCATCGCGATCGTACTGTGACTCAATACTTTGCTGATTAAGGATAATTTGAATCGTATTTGATCGTAGATTTTATCTGGCACCGATGTTGGCTCTCTTCAAGATGTATTTTCTCGTGTTCTTCGCACTTCCTTAGAATCTGGCACAAGTAATAATGCTGGTAGTGTTAATCATATGCGTGAATCCTCTGCATTCCTAGGACAGGAACCACGCGGATTTAACTATGGTGGTCGTGGTGGTAGGAGTCCTGGTAGAGGGGGTCGTACTTGGGGTCGAACCGGTGGTCGTAGTGATCGTAGAGAGAGTTCAGAGTCTCGTATTTGTTATCATTGTGGTGCTACATGCCATACGATTCATCGTTGCTGGAAACTACATGGGAAACCACCTGCAGATAACTTTGCTCATGTTGCCTCTACTCCTGATAGTGTTAATCATACTCCTACACAACCTCCGTCTACTCAACCAGTCAGCCAAGTCAGCCTAGTGAGAGTAAGATGGCGATGATGTCTAATGATGAGTTTGCTCGTTACACACAGTTTCAGGCCTCTTCTTCCTCTACTGCTACTTTTGTTCAATCAGGTAACCCTACTGCATGTTTTTCTTCGTCTGACTGTCAATGGGTTCTTGATTTCGGTGCCTCCGATCATATGACTGGCAACCGTGGTCTCTTTTCTTCGTTTACTAGTGCGTTGGGTAATTCTAGTGTGACACTAGCAAATGGTTTGGTTGCTCCTATTCAGGGGCGCGGTAATATATGTCTCACGTCGTCTCTTCAATTGTTCTCGGTTTTGTATATTTCGGGTTTTTCATTTAACCTTTTGTCTATTAGTCGATTTACTCGTGATCATCACTGTGAGGTCTCATTTTTTTCAACTCATTGTGTATTTCAGGATTGTGCGACGAAAAGGATTATTGGTAAAGGACAAGAATCTGGTGGACTATATTTTTTTGAGCCTGTGCATGTTCCAGTTCTTTAGTTTCTCCTTTCCAGATTCATTGCCGATTGGGTCATCCTTCTATGTCCGGTCTAAAGAAGTTGTGTCCAGATTTATCCTCGTTGTCTATCTTGCGTGTGATGCTTGTCAATTTGCAAAGCATCATCGTATTTCTTACTTTCCTAGAGTTAATAAGCGGGTAAATGCCCCATTTGATGTTGTACACTCTGATGTGTGGGGTCCTAGTCATGTTGTTTCTAAGTTGGGATATCGGTATTTTGTCACCTTTGTGGATGATTATTCCCGTGTAACTTGGATTTATTTAATGAAAAATCGTTCTGACGTCTATTCTGGGTTCATGGCTAGTCGTGGTATGCTTCATTAGTCCTCGTGTATTGAAACACCTCAGCAAAATGGGGTGGCTGAGCATAAAAGTCGTCATTTACTTGAAGCTGCGTGTGCTCTCTCTTTTCAACTGAATGTACCTAAACACTTTTGGACAGATGCTGTCTTAACTGCCTGTCATCTCATTAATAGGATGCCTTCTTCTGTTCTTCAGGGCGAAATTCCGTATCGTATCTTGTTTCCTTCACAGTCTCTTTATTCCGTTCCTCCACGGATATTTGGGTCTGTTTGTTTTGTTCGTGATCACCGTCCAAGTCTTACTAAATTAGATCCCAAGGCACTTAAATGCATATTTGTGGGTTATTCTCGTAGTCAGAAAGGGTATCGGTGTTTTTCTCCCGAATTGAATCGTTACTTTGTTTGTGCTGATGTTACATTTCATGAGTCTACACCATTTTATTCCATCTCGGTTACACCATTTTATTAGTTGTGTATGTGGATGATATTGTTATTACTGGTAGTGACAACGCATACATTAGTACACTTAAGGAATTTCTTCAAATGAAATTTCAAATTAAGGATTTAGGTAGTTTGAAATATTTCTTGGGTATTGAGGTTGCTCGTTGCAAGCAAGGTATCTTCTTGTCTCAAAGGAAGTATGTGCTTGATTTGTTGTGTGAGACAGGAATGTTAGAAGCAAAACCTTCGGTTAGTCCTATGGAGCCAAGTCTAAAACTTAGGACTGAAGATGGTGAAGAATTTGCAGAGCCAGATAGATATCATCGACTTGTTGGTAAATTGAATTACCTAGCTGTAACCAGGCCAGATATTGCTTTTGCAGTTAGTGTTGTAAGTCAGTTTATGTCCTCACCAAGAACTACTCATTGGGATGCTGCTGTGAGGATTCTAAGATATCTTAAACAGGCTCCAGGGCAAGGTGTACTATATCGTGATCATGGACATATGAGGATCGAAGGATTTGCTGATGCTGATTGGACAGGGTCTCCAGATAAGAGATCTACTTCAGGATACTGTGTATTTGTTGGAGGTAATTTGTAGAGATGTTAAAAAGGCCCGAAACCGTAGGGTCGACCTTATTAACCGGAAACATAAAAGGGTTAGGGTTGGGAAAATCCAACCCATTTAATAAACGGGTTGACCCTATAGGGTCGCTGGCAAACTGGGTTGGTTTGGCGGGTTCTAGGGCTGGCCTGCGGGCTGGAAGCTTTTGGCTAAAATAAAGGTTCAAAATGTTAGAATTGAGATTTGAACTCACATCCTCTCAAAAGGATAAGAACTTATGGATGACCCCTTACACCATTCAACCATCCTAACTTGTTTGTTTTAAATTCAAATGCGTAATACTCCCTCCGTCCCTAAATAATTGTCCTGTTTGACCCGGCGCACAGTTTAAGAAAAAGTAATTGACTTGATTATTTATATTGGTTTAATGTGTAGTTTCCATTAATGTCCATGTTTATGTGGCCCATAATTAAAGTAGAGTGAAAAAGTAAGGGTAAAGTGGTAAAAGTGATGTTCTAAAAAGGTAAGTTTCGAAGTGGACAATTATTTTGGGACGGACGAAAAAGGAAAGGAGGACGATAATTTAGGGACGGAGGGAGTATATATTATTATTTCATCTGGTGAACCAATGTCTATCCCCTGTTAGCTTTGTGATGATGTATGTGTATTTGATGAAAGTGAAACCCAAACATGGTTGTAAGTACAGTTCTAAGACATATAAGTTTCTAAAATTGGTCAAAATGAGATTTTTGGATACATAATTAGATATGTTAAAAGGGTCGAGAACCGCATGGTTGACCCTACTAATCTGGAATCGGAAAGGATTAGGGTCGGGAAAATGCAACCCGTTTAAATTCCGTAGTAAACGGGTTGACCTTAGTATTATATTTTACTATTTGCTTAAAATATTTGATTGTATTAACTTCTTACCAACATTTATTTTATGTTATTTTATTTTTGTAGATAAAGAGGATAATGATGTTGAAGAAGATACTTTCTCAAAAGAAAACTCTATTTCATGTTTTTAATTCGTATTGTTAATCGTTGTCACTTGTTCATCAATATGTTTGTTACTTAATTTCGATTTTTTGATTTAAATAAGGTATCATGTGTTAATAGGGCTGACCTTGTTAAACCGCACCCTACAGGGTTAGGGTTGTGATTTGAGTGGCTCATTTAACCCGTGGCCCTATAGGGTTGGGTTAGGGCCAATCCAATTTAACATCTCTAGACTAATTTGGTATCTTGGAAGAGTAAGAAACAACCGGTGCTATCAAAATCTAGTGCAAAGTCTGAATATAGGGCTATGGCTAATGCCATGTATGAACTTGTGTGGATTCGTCAGCTCCTTGGTGAGATTGGTATTGGTAACTCATTACCTATGCAGTTATGGTGTGATCCAGTGTTTCATGAACGAACAAAACACATAGAGATTGATTGTCATTTTGTTTGGGAGAAACTTCAAGAAAAGAAAAGGTGATTGTCACGAGTTATGTTAGAACCGGGGATCAACTCGCGGATGTATTTACTAAGTCATTGAATGGGAATAGAATTGGTTATATTTGTAACAAGCTGGGCATGCATGATATTTATGCTCCAGCTTGAGGGGGAGTGTTAGAATATAGTTTTATGTATATTTAGGGTTACTAGTAAAGTTCACGTGCGTTGCACGTGGTGTTAATGATTTTTTAAAAATAATTTGCTAGTTTCTTCATTTTTCTGTTTACTTTTAATTATTGGATGTTTTTTGTATTTTAATCATTACAATTTTTGAAACTTATAAATTGTGCTATTGTGCTTTTAGTTTTTTTGATATTTTGTTTTCCGGTCATTTATAATGTATACTTTTAGTCATTGTATAGCAACTTATCATACAAATTTGTTTTTTTTTGTTGGTTATTTCCATTCTTTCTTTTTATTACCAAACATGAATTCATTCACTTTTATGAGTGTGTGAATTGAAAATAATACAAACTTACTATTTTAGATAAACACATTGTTGTTGAAGACTTTGTTTATGTCATTTCTGAAATTTATGACGCCCTATAGAAAATAATATATTATGTTAGAGAAATCAAACTTTCAACCCCAAAGTATATATACTTATACTAAAAATACGAAATTCCCTCAAAGTATATATAAAGTCTCACTTTACCACTCAACCTAAGTTTTGTATCATTTTTATATCTCATTTTATAATTCTTTTTTAGTTTTCCCCTAGCTACGACGAAGGTTACAAATCTGACGTTAATGTGCACATGGTATTCATGTGTAGGGCATTTTAGTCATTTTTTGCAATGCTTTATCTGCTTTTATTACCCAAAGAGAAACTTCATTTTCTTCTTCTCCGGCAACGCTTTCTCTGCATCTTCTCCAACAATGACCTCGTATGTAAATTTTAAGTGTGATAAAACTCAAAAGTCTATTAATGTTTTACTCAAATTATTATATAGAAAAATAAATAAAAATAGAGTGAAATTATATCAGAGATATTGAACTCAAGATCAGTTAATTACACTTAGGTGTCAAGGCCGCCACGAATAAGAACCCATCAAAAAATTTAAGGCGTACAACATAACACACAAGCATACACCAAAAATTTTCCCTTTTCTCCCTCGTACAACATAATACATAAGCATACACCAAAAATTTCAAATCTCAAATTTGAATCCATCACATACGTATACGACAATGATGAGATAAATCATAGTTCAATCCGTTTTCATCGTCCATAGCTTCAACTCCAACAAATTTCTCATCGACACCGTTGATATTGTTTATAGTTTGGTTGGAGCAAATTCTCGATTTTAAACATTATTCGCCCCACCATGTTTATCACTACGATTACCAGACATGACATCTCATCACCAATCTTAACATGGAATATAGAAATGCTAAAAAATTACATTGTGGGCCAAAGTGGATTTGGTGGATACTTTAGGAGGAAATTTGTATTTTGGACTAATTTCGACGGGGCCAAAATATTATTAGCTCCTAAAACTACAATCAAATCTCACATTGCACCCCAACCTACGAAGTGTCTCACTTTCATAACTTATTTAGCAATTTGTCCGACTTTGCCCCCTCCCATCTATGGGCGTTAAAAATAGTAACAGAAAATGGTATGTACATGTCACATGAAGATTATTTTGGTCATTTTGCTTGGTGCACAAAATGGGAATTGGCTATAAATTCAGTATTTAATTAACAATTTAGTATGTAGAATATGTTTTTAAATAAAAATAATTATTTTAATAATTCATAAATAATTATAGGACCAAATTACAATTTCCCCCCAAAGTATCCACAAAATCGTATAGTTTACCCCTATGTAAAGTTTGTCTCATAATGGTATCTGACTTTACTTCCCCCCCCCCATTTTCCACCCTACCACTGACGGACGGTAGAAAATTCACGTTAAATAGCACGTGGTCTTCCACGTATGGGACGAAAATATCATTTCTCTTATCTGGTAAAGGAGTAAATGTATTAAAAGCACAAACCCTAATCTCATACCCTCTCCTTCTCTCTTCTCCTGATGTAAGTTTCCATCTCCAGATCCACCGTAATAGCCACAATCTCCAGTTAGCCCCACTATAGCCACCGTCATCTCTGGGTGCAAGTTCTCATATCCGGCCCAAACCCTTCCCACTCTAGTCACGCCTATCATAACTCTAGCGTCGTCCTCCTTCGATTCTAGCCAAGCTCCATCTCCGATCTCCCACATTCTCTCCCCTGCAAAAGTCGTGCTTAAAGTAGAAATCAAAGGCTATAGAGTATACTTACTAAAAACCCTTGAAAAAACATGCAATTGACAGAAAACTCATAAACCTTTTTGACGAGTTCATCAAAGGGAGAGAGACGGACTTGAATAATGAGAAATAGTTATGGGTTTTATTGAAATACTCTTCAATTTTGCGGGAGAAAATTGGGCATACGGCCGATATGCATATGGTTTAAAACAAAGTATCAAAATTCAGAAGATGTTAAGAAGCTATGACTTTAGATGATTTTGACCTCATAGAAGCTGCCATGGCAGTCAGGTTGGTTTATTTAAAGAATTAGGAGAGATAAAGTAAAGGTAAAGTCGTGTAAGAGGATGAAGGGGATGGGAAATTGATTTGATTTCGATGGTGGATGGGTTTCACCAGAGAAGGTGGGTACGTGGATCCAATTTCATACATGAAATTGAAGATGGAGACGTGTAACTATGGGTAAGTTTTTTTTTTCCGTATCTTTCGTTTACTTTGTTTTCATTATCAAGATAAGAAAATTGACTATGAAATGGAAAAATGCATATCTATCATCTGGGTTAAGAGAGAAATTTAAGAGAAAATTTGGAGGGAGTGGACAAAACCAAGATCTGGTTATGGGTTAATTTTTGTTGTGGAAAGTGAAGATCGGAAAAAATGGTTGGTCTTTTCTCTAGATTTTCTTTCAGTAAGAAAAAATGGAATTGTAGACCCTACTCCATTTTAACATTTGAACTTTAAGCACCCCAAAGTTTACATCGAATTCCTAATATTTCCCTCGAGTTAACATCGTGAAAGACCACGTGTTATTTAACGTGACTTTTCTAACGGTTGTTGCGGCTAGGGTGCAAAATAAGAAAAAATATAACGTCAGATATCATTAGAGGACAAACCTTAAGTTGGGGTGCACTATATAATTTGGTTGATACTTGGGGGGGGATTGTAATTTGGTATAATTATAAGGAAAATACTATCCTTACAAGATTTAGTAGTTGTAAGGAAAGTTATAAAATTAGTTGTAAGGCTATCAATGTTGTAATTATAATTTGTATCATATTTAAATTTAAAGTTAAAAAAATACATTACTCTCAAAAAATGAAATTTAGAAGTTATTTAATTTATTTTGTTACCCTTCATTTTCTTCCATCAACCTCATCTCTTATAAACTCACCACCATTACCACCACTACCACCTCAAATAACATCATTAACCCAAAAATAATTTATTTTTATTTTTATTTTATTTCTTTGTCTAATTTCTTACTCCTTCGTTCAAATTAACACATATGCAAAACTCATTATTTCTAGATCCACCACCACCAGAACATTAAATTTCACTATTTACAAACATAAATTCAATTTTTTTGAATTTTTAATTTGATGATTGAAACCCAAACCCATATGAAGATTTGAAAAATTGATGATTTGAAAATCTAATAATATTGCATTCCATACCTAAACCTCCATTGTCATGGTTACAATCGACCCCACCACTACCCCTAACCACCACCACCAGCATCCCTGCAACTACCACCACCGGTATCACCACTACCAAGAAATAAGTTCACCGTGTCTTGCTAAAATGGAAAAATAAAATATATTTAGCTTCCAATAAATCAAATTGCTTTCTTTAAACGTATCTCCTATAGATTCTAGTGTTCTTCTCTAACAAAACGCAAAGATTTGTCAACGAAGTTCTCCATTTTTTTGAATCTTCTTGACATTATATCACCTTGCCTTAACGCATTTTCTTAGATTATTCACAAGTAATTATTAAACATGTTACATAAGTGCTTAATATCTTGATACTCACCAACAAGTGTATTATTATAGTTACATTTTTTCATATACCTCTAATAATGTCTTTCTTAACCTATGATGTTTCACTTTCATATATAATTTTTATATTTATCCGACTTTGTCCTCTCCCGTTCATGGCTGTTAAAAACAGTAATGGAAAATCATACATGTTAGGATTATTTTGGTCATATTTTACTTGTGACGCAAAGTGAGATTTGATTATATTTTCATAATTTAGTTTGCCATTTGATATTTAAAATATATTTTAATTAAAATAATAAATAATTATTTCAATAGTTATACTTTGTCTCATTTTAAATTCAAAGGCGAAAAAAATGTACTACTCCAAAAAAAATTAAATTTAGATTCTATTCAATTTATTATTTTATCTTTCACTTTCTTCTGTCAACCTCATTATTCATATACTCACCACCACTACCACCTCAAATTTCACCATTAGCACAAAAGTTAATTTTTGATTTGATTTTATTTCATTTTCTAATTCCTTACTCCTACCTTCAAAGTAACTCATTTGCAAAAGCCATCATATATGGACACACCACCACCACAACCTTAAATTTCACTTTTTACAAACTCAAATTCAATTTTTTAATTTTTCAAATTTTCAAATTGAAACTGAAACCCATATGGATTTTTGAAAATTTGATGATTTGGAAATCTCACAATGTTTTATTTCATCTAAACCACCACTGTCATCTCTACAATCACCGTCATCACCGCCCCTAACACTACTATCCCTGCAGTCGTCAACACCGTTATCACCATCACCAAGAAACGCACTCACCTCGCCTTACTCAAATGGAGACATAAAATCTCTTTAACTTTCGTTTAGTTGAACTTCTTTCTTTAAACATCTCTCATTTCTTAGTTCAAATACACTTTTTTTGTAAATTACTAAATAAGGAGAAAATCTAATTTTGGGACGAGTCTACTTAAAAGGATGTCGGTTTGTGACAACCTATTTCAATAAAAGGAGAGTTACGGTAGAAGAAAGAAAGTCGATAGCCAGAGGAGGGAATATAGAGATTCTCACATGTAACTACCTCGAGTCCGATGAAGAGGAGCAAGCAAATTAAGACCAAAAGAGGTTAGAGGTTTGGAACTCAGTTAAGAAAATGAGTAAAATATTTTGAATCCAGTTATTTGGGATTACTAACATTGGTTTTGTTTGTAATAACTATAAGTTAGGGACCACTGATAGTTTTAAAAGCTGTTGTAGTAGTCTGAAAATTTAAAGAAGTAAATAGTAGATTTTAGCATTCTTTTATAATAAAACGCATAGATTCATCAATTGGTTCTTCATTTTCTTCATCTTCTTCATCTTCTTGACATTATGACACATTTTCTTAACCCGTTTCTCTTAGCTTATTCATGGGTAATAACTAAACACGCTACAGATTTGCTTAATAGTTTGATACTCACTAACAAATCTATCATTATAGTTACAATTTTCTAAATACATCTAATAATGTCTTTCCCGAACATATATATTTAAGAAATAAAGAAATAAAACTATATTATTTTTTAGTTTCAAATAATTTTTTAGTTTCGAATAAAGTTTTAGTCTCTAGAGTAAATGTATTTTTGTCATTTTAGAATATATTGGACGATATTTGTAACGATAATGGTTGGAGGGGAAAAATGATAACAAAATCAAAATACAAGACGAAATAAATAGAATTCAAAACTGTAGGACCTAACTTTAAAACATGAACAAGTCAAGGGATGAAATTATTATTTGATTATTAATGGAATTAATTAGTCCCTGATAAATTTACTTGTTTGACCTTAATTAATGGTAGATGATTTATTATATTTGAGGCTATTTTTGTCCAAACATTATTTGTTGTCATGGTAAATTTACTTGTTTTGTCCTTAATTAAATGGTGGGTGGTTTATTTGGTGAAGGGTTATTTTTGTCCATCTATTAAATTGTAAGAAACAAGCTTCCCTTTTATAGTAAGAGAGATATTATATATTATTATATTTGTAGGGACCTTGATGTAACTTGTGTTCATATATATTGGTTGCCGAACTGATTTACAGTTAACGGCTTCATCAAAAGTATTTTTGCCTTTTCTTCGATAACACCACTCATTACAAAAACAATCCAATAATTAGTAATAAAAGTTTTAATAAGCCCAAAATCTACCTAGGACTATTTCTCTTGGGCCAAAAACGAGTTGTTCCTAGCACACGTGACCCAAGCCTTTGGTGTTGCTTAGGCTTCCAATGTTGGTCATAGGAATTCATATAGCTACCTTGTGTTCGACCTCAGAAAATTACATGACCTTTTTTTCTGATAAGTAAAAGATTATTTAGCAAGCATCAAAGCAGTTGATGCGTCCTATGTACATATAGACAACAAACAGATAAACTCTCCATAAAATCTACAAGAGAGTTATCCTGAGACTGATGTGACCCGGAACACCTAAAAAACAGGGTCCATAGAGCTACAATTACTTTTTTTTGAAAGCTCCTTCAGTTTGTCCACACTAACCTCCTTGTTTTTGAAAGCTCTACAATTCCTTTCAATCCAAACCGTCCAACAAACTGCTGAAGGGGCTGCATCCCAGCAAAAACTCCTACAGAGACCACCAAGCAGGAGATCCACAATCGAATTAGGCATGAGCCACGAAATATGAAAAAGATTAAAAACAAAATCCCAAACGGCCTTAGCTACTGGACAGTGAATGAGCAAATGGTTAATAGACTACCCATCCCTTTTGCACATGTAACACCAGTTCACATAAGTCTTAAGTCTTTTTTCGAGCCTGTAAATTATCCCCTGTAAGTATCTTACCCTTAACTTCTTTCCACATAAAAAAAGCCACTCTAGATGGTGCCATTATATTCACTATTTCCAAACACTTTATGGTCATACTCTATTAGATACAATTGACTTTAATCATATAATTGAACTGACCAAAGTAAGCTTCCCAACGAGCGTGCATTTTATTTTTAAGATCCCGCTGAGTTCAAAAATGCACTATATAATACAAATTCCTTTAGCAATAAATAATGTTCCCAATTCTTGAAAGCACGAAGAACTGCAAAAAGTTCCTGATCACAAGTAGGCCAGCTTTGACGAGTCTCATCAAATTTCTCACTAAAAAAGGTAACTGGGTGACCTTCCTGCGATAGAACGCCTCCCACGCCTGTTCCACATGCATCACATTCCACCTCAAACAATTTGTCAAAATTAGGTAATGTAAGTACCGGGGCTGAAGTGAGTTTTTGCTTGATCTCCTCAAAAGCTCGTGTGGCCTCGGGGGTCCAATTAAAGGGATGAGACTATTTCAGACAGTCCGTGATGGGTGCAACAATGCTGCTGAAATTTCTAATGAAACGTCTATAAAATGTGGCCAAACCATGAAAACCGCGTACCTCGGTGATAGTGGTAGGGGTAGGCCAATCAATAATGGCTTGGATTTTCTGCTCATCAACCTCTACGCCATCCTTACTAATCACATATCCCAAGAATAAAACACGATCCTCGATGAAATGACACTTCTTCAAATTGATAATTAGCTCGCTATCTCGAAGAATAGTCATAACTTGTTTGAGATGGCCCTCGTGTTCCTAAATACTTCTGCTAAGATTATCATCAAAATAGACAGCAACAAATCTATTAAGGAATGGTTTGAGCACCTGATTCATAAGTCGCATGAATGTGTTGGGTGCATTAGATAAACCAAAGGGCATGACGAGCCACTCATATAATCCTTCCTTGGTTTTGAAAGCGATCTTCCATTCATCTCCAGGGCGGATACGAATCTGATGACAACTGCTCGTCAAATCAATTTTGGTGTAGACAACGGAGCCAGATAGCTGATCAGCATATCATCCAATCAGGGAATTGGAAACCTGTACTGCGCAGTAATACGGTTGATAGCTCGGCTATCCACACACATGCGCCACTGGTTACCCTTCTTTGGTACCAACAAAGCAGGTACTGCACATGGGCTCATACTCTCACGTACATGCCCAATTCCCAATAGAGCCTCTACCTTTTCTTGCAGAATCTTGGCCTCCTCGGGAATTAGACGGTAATGGGGCAGGTTGGGTAGTTTGGCACTGGGAATAAAGTCAATGTGGCTCCGAAGTGAGCTGTGGAAATTCAGCCAACAAATGCTGAATGGCTTCAAGAATCTGTGTCTCACCATAATCCATAATCTGGTTTAACAACCAAACCATAGGCACCACCATTTTCTTTCGCATCCGCCATAAAAGAACGACAAGAATCTGAGAGAGAAAGAAATGTCCGGTTTGAGTTTCAGTTTGTGGAAAGATGTAGTGGAAGAGTGCATGAGATTATTCTGTCCTATCGGGAATTGCTTTGGGTTTGTGATTGGATGGAGAAGGCGGCTACAATGAGGGGAGTTTTTTGGAGGAAACTACAGTCCTACAGGAGAGTAGTCACGGTTGCTAAAGAGTATAATAGATCTGGTTCCTTTTTCAGTGTCACGGTCGCAGGGAAGGGTAGAACAAAGATGATTTGCATCCCGAACATAATGGCATCTTTTGGTTGGGAATGGATGGTTGTGAGGGTGAGGAATTTTGCGATTGAAAATACCTCTGAGAAGAAGCCATCTTCCAAATCATATAAAGGTGGCAGATATACCTCCATGGCATGATTTGGGGGTACAAATCAGGTGAGGGGTTCGTAACACATTTCTTTCGGGGGTAGATTTCGAGGTGGTGGAAGACTCGTGTAACAGCTCTTTTCAGTTTCTTGAGAGGTGTCTGGTGGGCGGAGTGGGAGAGGGTGATTCTTCAAGTTGGTCTAGTTCAGAGCTACAGAAGTGGGTTGATAAGAGATGGAAAGTGGTGGGGGGAGTTAGGGTGGGGTTGGTGTTGCTCAATGCGGATTCTTTTCTGTTTGAATTTCCTTCTAAGGTTGAAGCAGATCGCATTTTTCGAGACAAGTCGTGGGTTGAAAGTAAACCACTAGAGGTTTGGATTCGGGTTCTGGGCCTCTCGTTGCATTTGTGGGGCAGGGAGGTACTCAAGGAAATTGGAAACAGGTGTAGGGGCTTCGTTTCTACAGACGAAGCAATTGAAAGGAGATCGAATCTCCAGTGGGCCAGAATTCTTATAAAGTATAATTTGAAGTTGCCGGCAAGCGTTATAATTGGTGTTGGATCCTGGATTTTCGAGCTCCCTGTTTGGGTTGAAGCAGTTGCTTCTTGCAGCCCATGGTGGAGACACGGCGAGGTTGGAGGTGGCGATCCCCTGTTTTCGGAAGAGGGAAGGAAGAAGGGTAGCGAGACTCACGCGGGGGGAGGGCGTGAATGTTGCAGAAGGGTGGTACCAGATAAAGACAAGAGGAAGAGCAGCCCGTTTGCTCAGTCTAGCACGTGGAAGTCCAGTTTTTCAAATTTTAAAACTGCAGAGCCGAACGGTGCCGTTTCGAAGGGTATCAAGACGCAAGGGAAATCTGTAGGCACGTGGGTTGAAGTTTCAAAAAATTTAATAGAAAAAGGGTCTAATGATACCGATGGAGTTAGTGGGTCGAATATGGTTTCAAACTTGGGCTTCGGTTTTGTTGAGCCTGTTTCCTCGCAAACAGGGCCTGGTCTAGGGCCTCTTAACGATGGGTTGGATTCCTATGACTTAGGTAGGCTGGTCGAAGTAGCCCAAGGGGAAACTGAAGGGGGCATTGAGGGGCCTGCCTCCTCTGCTTTTGTTACGACGGCGTTTAAGGGGAGCTGTTCGCGTAGAGATAAAGAGGTAGTGGCAGAAAGTCTTCAACAAATTTCCGACAAGATAGAAAGATGCAAGCCGACACCAGCTTCGGGGCGAAACTCTGTTTCTGAGTCTGATTCTCTGGAATTTCTAGATTGGGTGACTGATAGGGAGGCGCCAAGGATATGTTAATTTCGAAAGGAGGGTTAACTGGGATTTGGAGGATGGGTTACGTAATTTGGGTGGAGTCAAGGAGCTGGATAGGGAGGTGAAGCCACTCGTGGATGCTAATGTTGAGTGTGAACATGGTGGAAGTGGAGACAAGCATGTGTTGCAGGACAAATCTTTAGAGCGAAGCCCTTTACCAGCAGAATTTGTCGGAAGTTCCAGTGGGTCACAAGGAAAGGAGGAAGGAGAGGTGTGTTGCGGAGAGGGAAGTGAATCGTCTCTACATGAAGAGTCGATGGCTGGTAGCCCTCTCTCTTCTGAAAAGGAAGAACCTGCCGATGGGTCGTGTGATAGTAGAGATGATGATGTTCGTTTTGATAGTGGGGGTGGAGTTGGTTCAATGCAGATTAATGTCGATAATGATGGTTCAGATGATATTACACTGGGTGGGACAGATAAGGTTCAGGTAGCGGTAGAACCTGAAGTGCATAGTAAAGATGGCAGTGAGCCGTCTCTACAAGAAGATTTGTTGGTTGGTAGCTCTCTTTCTCCTGACAAGGGAGAATTTGCCGGAGGGTCATGTGATAATGAAGATGATGGTGCTCTTTTTAATAGTGGTGTAGGAGCCAATCTTTGCAGATTAATGTTGAGAAGGATGGTATTGATGATGCCAGTCTGGATGGGATGGATAAGGTTCAAGAAGCTGCAGAATCAGTAGTGAATTGTGTCAGGTCAGACGGTGCTCGAGTTGGGGTGACTGAGAATGCAGAGGGAGATGTGACAGCAAAGGAGACTGGAACGTCGCAGGTCGGAGATAAAGAACTTTTAGTTGTTAACTTACCTTCTTCGGTGACTGTGGACAAAAATCAAGCAGAGCCAATCTCTTGTACTCCCTTGGCCATTCTGAATCCTGAAGATTTTTGTGGTTTTGAACCTTTGCTGTGTGACAGGGACATGGAGGACATCTCGTTGTGGGTCAAAAGGAGGGCTAAAGGTTTTAGTAAATTCCTGGGGGTGTCATGTCATGGTTTTGAGGATAAAATCATGGAATTGCTTTTAGAGATTGATAGAAGCTGGGGATCATAGAGTAAAGATAACAGTGCTAATCGGGGTAAGACTCGGGCGAGATGTAATCGGGAATTGAAACAATTATGTTGCACTCTTAAGTTTGACCGCGAAGAGAGTGCAGAAGGGGAGAACAACAGGAGGAGAAGAAAACTTAATTGATTATGGATATTCGTATTATTTCATGGAATGTTTGAATGACTTGGATAAAAAAAAGGTAGTAAAGGCAGCAATCAGGAGGTGGCACCCTCATTTGATCTGTTTGCAGGAGGCCAAATTGGAGAATATAAATAGGGACATTATTTCTAGTGTGGGTGGTGGAAGGTGGGCAGAATGGGAGTATCTAGAGGCTATAGGGGCAGCAGGTGGGGTGTTGGTGATGTGGGATAACAGAATTTTCTCTAAAATGGGAGTGGAGAAAGAGCGCTTTTCTATTTCATGTCTTTTAAAGAAGGTGGATAATGATAGAGTTTGTGTTTTCTCGGGCGTCTATGGGCCATGTGCAGATGCAGGTAGAATGGAAATGTGGGAGGAATTGGAATTGGTGAAACAGAGGTGGAATTTCCCTTGGTGCATTGGAGGTGATTTTAATGCTATCAGATTTCCACATGAGAGGTCTGGATCACGTGGTTTTTCGCAGGCTATGATGAAGTTCAATGACTTCATTGATGATTTGTAATTGGTGGATCTTCCGTTAGCAGGGGGTGGGTATACGTGGTGCAGAGAAAATAACAGTTCCCAGTGTTCTAGACTTGACAGGTTTTTTATTTCTGTGGAGGGGAAAGAGAGCTTTCAAAGCTCTATTCAATCTTGCTTGCCTAGAGTTACTTCGGACCACGTCCCTTTGCTTCTTGAGTGTGGTGTTCTTATTAAAGGTAAAGCTCCATTCCGTTTCGAGAATATGTGGCTGAAAGAGCCAGGTTTCTTAGATTTGGTTCGTTCAGAATGGAGTTCGTACAGTGTTTACGGCGACCCGAGTTTTAAACTGGCTAAGAAGCTGAAACTTCTTAAGAAGGATCTGATTATATGGAATAGGGATTCTTTTGGCAGGATTGAAGTTAGATTGCGTGAAGTAATGGAAGTTATCAGAAGGTTGGATGCTTTAGAAGGTGAAGGAGTTTTGTCTAGCGAGGATCTGAATCGTCGGATTGAGCTTAGAAAGGAAGCGGAAAGATTGTTGATGTGTGAAGAAATCTGTTGGAGGCAAAAATCCAGGGTGCAATGGCTTAAGGAAGGGGATAAGAACACAAAAAAATTTCACCGAATGGCGAACTCAAATAAAAGGGCAAACAGGAGTCACAATGTCTCCATTGATGGGGTTTTGTTGGAAGACATAGCTGATATTAGGGAGGGTATTGTGGGTTTCTACGAAAATCTGTATTCTGATCCTGCTTTCATTCGGCCTTGGATGGATGGGATGGTTTTCAAATCTCTAGAGCAGAATGATAAGACGAACCTTGAACAGATGTTTATGGATGTTGATTATATAGAAGAAGAAGAGAACGTAGAAAGAGTTGGAGAAGCCGTAACCTAATTACGGTTAGGCAGAGAAGTATATATATGTTTGTGATAAAACATGTTACAACAAGACCCCCAAACATATACCTTATACCCACTAAACCCTCAATACTTCTAACACTCCCCCTCAAGCTGGAGCATAAATGTTATGCATGCCCAGCTTGTTACAAATATATCTTTCTATTGTTCCATTTAAAGACTTCATGAAAATATCTGCTAGTTGATCGTCAGTCGGAACAAACCTCGTGGAAATTATTTTCTCTTGAAGTTTCTCACGAACAAAATGACAATCAAGCTCAATATGCTTTGTTCGTTCATGAAACACAGGATTAGATGCAATATGAATAGCTGCTTGGTTGTCACACCACAACTGCATAGGCATTGGATTCCCAATACCGATCTCCCCAAGTAACTGACGAATCCACACTAACTCGCATGTAGCATCAGCCATAGCCCTGTATTCTGATTCAGCACTTGATCTTGACACAACCGATTGTTTCTTACTCTTCCAAGAAACCAAGTTACCCCCAACAAACACGCAATATCCAGAAGTAGATCTCTTATCTGGGGATCCTGCCCAATCCGCATCAGCAAACCCTTCTACTCTCATATGTCCATGATCTTGATATAGTATGCCTAGCCCTGGAGCTCTCTTAAGATACCGAAGAATCTTAACAGCAGCCTCCCAATGTATAGTCCGCGGAGAGGACATAAACCGACTTACTACACTAACTGCAAATGCAATATCTGGTCTCGTCACAGCAAGATAGTTCAATTTCCCAACAAGCCGTCGATATCTCTCTGGATCAGCAAAGCTTTCACCCCCTTCAGCTGTAAGTTTCGTATTCGGATCCATAGGAGTCTCAGAAGGCTTCACTCCCAACATGCCTGCCTCACTCAACAAGTCACACACATACTTTCTCTGGGACAAGAAGATGCCTTTCTTGCACCGAGCAACCTCAATCCCTAGAAAGTATCTCAAATTACCGAGATCCTTCGTTTGAAACTTTTCCAGAAGGAACCGTTTTAGTGCACTAATACCTGCACTATCACTTCCCGTGATGACAATATCATCCACATAAACAACCAGTAAAATGATTCCTTCACCCCTGCGCTGATAGAATACTGAGTGATCACTCTGACATCTCATAAGCCCGAACTCAAGTACTACCTCACTAAATCTCCCAAACCACGCATGTGGAGATTGTTTTAACCCGTATAATGACCGCTTCAGTCTACAAACCAACCCAGACTCCCCCTGAGCAACAAACCCCGGAGGTTGCTCCATGTAAACCTCCTCGTGTAAATCACCATGAAGGAATGCATTTTTGACATCCAGTTGATAAAGAGGCCAATGAGAAGAGGCAGCAAGAGAGATAAGTAAACGAACAGAGGCAAGCTTAGCAACTGGCGAAAAAGTGTCCGTATGATCAACCCCATATGTCTGAGCATACCCCTTTGCAACAAGGCGAGCCTTAAGGCGAGCCAAAGACCTATCCGGGTTGACCCTAACAGCATAGACCCATTTGCACCCAATAGTATGTTTACCTGATGGCAATGGAACCAAATCCCAAGTTTGATTGTGCGTAAAGGCAGTTATTTCCTCGTCCATAGCTGCCTTCCAGCCAGGATGACCCACTGCTTCAGACACAGCTTAGGAAGAGAATGAGACTCAAGGACAATAACAAAGGCACAAAGATCGGGAGGCAAACCATCATAACTAACAAAGTTAGAAATAGGATGTAACGTACAACTACGTTTACCTTTTCTAAGGGCAACAGTAATATCAAGATCAGAAGGTACCTCTACGTGCCGGATCGGGCGGCGATGGTAGGATGGACTCGAGAGCAGAGCAGAGGCATATTCCCTTGAGAGCACGTGCGTCGGGTGTAAACCTGTTGAAAAGGAGGACGAGGTAGATCACAGGTATGGAAAGAAGTGGACTCCACAACCCGATAGAGTAGAAAATCATCATCGGGAACAAACTCAACAGGTGGAATATCCTAGGAGACACGGGAATATAGACTCCGAAGGAAACAAGACTTGATGAGGGATTGCTCCAGAAAGAACAGAAGATGGCATACGGTTGATAAGATGACAAGCAGTTAACACAGCATCTGCCCAAAAAGGTTTAGGAACATGCATCTGAAACGAAAGCGCACGAGCAACCTCAAGGAGGTGACGATATTTCCTCTCAGCAACACCATTTTGCTGAGGAGTATCAGTACAAGAGGATTGGTGGAGCATGCCATGAGCTAACATAAATTTGGAGTAAACAGTAGAGAAATATTCTTGAGCATTATCACTGCGAAGATGTTTGACAGGCACGCCAAATTGAGTCTTAATTTCAGCACAGAATGCAGAAAAAATATCAAATAACTCAGAACGATTCCTCATTAAATAAATCCAAGTAACACGAGAATGATCATCCACAAAAGTAACAAAATACCTATAACCTAACTTCGAGACAATAGGACTAGGTCCCCAAATATCTGAATGAACTACATCAAATGGGGCATGCGCCCGTTTATTAACCCTAGAAATATAAGAAATGCGATGATGCTTCGCAAACTGACAAGCATCGCATCCAAAAACTGGTAAAGATAAAAAATCTGGACATAATTTCTTGAGACTCGACATAGACGGATGACCCAAACGACAATGGATTTGAAACTGAGACAAAGAGGCACTCGAACACGCAACTGGAGTAGATGAAGCCTCACAGAAATAAAGTCCTCCAGATTCTTGCCCTCTACCAATAATCCTTTTCGTCACACGATCCTGAAAGATGCAATGAGTGGGTAAAAATGAGACATCACAGTTATGATCGCGGGTAAACTTACTAATAGACAATAAATTGAACGGAAAACCAGGAATGTATAAAAAAGAGGATAATGAAGAGAGGATGTGAGACAAATATCACCCCGCCTGCAATGTAAGCGAGACCAATTAGCTACAGTAACACTCGGTAATGTCGAAGATGGAAGGAACGAAGAAAAAATACCTCTGTTGCCACTCAGAAGGTCAGAAGAACCGGAATCAATAACCCATTTACAAGGAGAGGAAGAAACACATGCAGTGGGCATACCTGTCTGGGCAAAAGTAGCAATGGAAGAAGCAGACGAAGAAGCCTGATACTGGGTATATCTCGCAAACTCATCATCAGTCATTCGTATTACCTTACCCTCACTAGGTTGAGACGGTTGGGGTGGGGGGGCAGACTCAGTGTGAGAGGCAACATGCGCATATCGATCACCAGACAGTTTACCATGCAACTTCCAACAATTACGAACCACAGGATTCGTATCCCCACAGTGATAACAAGTACGAACCTCTCTACTCTCCCTACCTCCACCACGGCCACAACGACCACCATCACGACCTCCTCTACCAGAAGATCGACCACCACGACCACTAGTCTCCGGACCCCGATGAGGGTGAGATGTCTGACTCACAAGTGCAGAGGAATCACCAATACTGCTAGTGGGGCCAACTGAAGAGGACTCGAGAGAGGCCCGAAGCACACGAGAGAACACATCCTGAAGAGATCCAACACTTGTGCCCGATAAGATTTGAGAGTGAGCAAGATCTTGAACTCGATCTCAAACCGCCTAAAAATCCAAGAATAATCGATGTTCCGTTGTTCCGCATAGTACTAACATCGGTACTCAAAGGAAGCAAAGAACTCCATTCAGTCGCCAATTTCTTGTAGTCCGCAAAATACTGGGTAACACTACGACCTTGTTGATCCTGGCGAAACATAGCACACGACAAGTCATACATCCAGTTCATGTTATCCTTGCCCCCATACAATACAACTAAATACTCCCACAAATCACGAACATTGGTAGTATGAGCTACCAATTCAACCGTCTCATCATCCATGGAATTCATGAGCTTAGTATCGGCACGGACCCAAGCAGCATCAGTAGAGTTAACTGTAGTGAGATGATCTTCCTTATTTTGCCCTTTTAAATTCATTTCAACAACCCGCCACCACATTAAATAATTCTTGTCTGTTAATTTCTTGTCCGTAATTTTTGTACTAGTGGAGAAAACCTCAGAAACCATGGTTTTAGACTCCGTAGTCCCCGTATTCCCTGATGTCGACATCGAAAAAAACCAACAAGCAACCAAACAGAACCACAGAAACAAGACTAGCCAACTGATCTAGCCTAAAAAACCTTGAAAAACTTGTTGAATCAAAAAACCAACCTTGAAACAGGGACCTACAGGCTCAGCGACCAGATCTGTGCTGGTCCGAACAAATTCCGGGGAACTTCTCCGGCGACACACCGGCGCGTGGAGTGCGTGAGCAGTTTTCCGGCGACCTCAGGTGACGGCGAATGGACAGACAGGTGCGCCTAGACTGGGCGACACAAACCTAGTATGCGCGATCCTTCAAATAACGTCGCATCTCCTCCGGCGACTCAAGCACATGCGCAAGCCTGACTGCGCATACCCCAGGTGTATAAAAAATCGAAAGAAAAGAAAAGAAAAAAAAGAAAAGGGAGGGATTTATGAAGAACAATCAGCACAGGAGATTAAATGAATTCCTGCTCTGATACCATGTTGATTATATAGAAGAAGAAGAGAACGTAGAAAGAGTTGGAGAAGCCGTAACCTAATTACGGTTAGGCAGAGAAGTATATATATGTTTGTGATAAAACATGTTACAACAAGACCCCCAAACATATACCTTATACCCACTAAACCCTCAATACTTCTAACAATGGAGGAGGTTTGGGCAGCCCTTCGGAGTTTGAATGGAGATAAAGCACCGGGTCCGGATGGTTTTTCAATGGCTTTTTTTCAACACTGCTGGGAAGTTCTAAAGGACGACATCATGGAGGTTTTTCGGTATTTTCATGCGAATACGGGCTTTGAAGAAGTTTAAATGCCACGTTTATCTCTTAGATCCCGAAAAAGAAGAATGCTATTGATATCAAGGATTTTTGGCCTATTAGTTTGATTGGAAGTGTTTATAAACTTATAGCTAAAGTGCTGTCAACTCGTTTACGGAAGGTGGTGGGTAGTAATATGCCAGCAGTTCCAAGGAGGCTTATAACCCTTAGTAAGACGATCAAAAATGACCTTGGAATCCCATCTCCACAATAACTCCTACATGTCTGTAGGTATGAAGCCATTTAATACCTTGGAAAAGGGCACAAGCCTCAGCAAGAGTGTTAGTGCTGTCCCCATAAAATGAAGCTTCGACAAAAATCATTTGCCCTTTGAAATCTCGGATCACACCCCCTCCCGAGCTAGGACGTGGGTTGCCCTTGGAGGCACCATCCTAATTCAATTTGATTACTCCTAATATTCATTACTCCTTGAAATCCTTAGCTCATAGCGTGTTTCTTTGACCTACACCTTCGGTGTCTAAAGGTTGTCACGGGACAGAAGCACGGGTCATAATATTCAATTTCTCGATGAAATCCATTGTGAAATTTCGCTTCTTTAGAAATCCTAATGATCGAGAATGTTGGCTCTCATCTCTCTTTTCTCTCTCGTAAATGTTTCATCCGGAAGCTAGTAAATTACAGCATCACAATATTTCTCTCTAAAATTTCTCTTTGCAATGTAATTTCCAAAGCTGATTTCTGGCGGTAAGGATGAGGGAGGAGCTTTTGGATGAAGATAGGACGATTTTCCAGTGTGGTAGGAAGACAATCGAGGTGTTTAGGAGCTGTTTCAAGGATCACATAGAGTTTCGGCTTGTAGAAAGATATAGAGGTAGACCTCGTGATATTCCTCTCTTCTATAGAGTTCGAATGGGTTTACGATTTACTGGGGTGTTTTTCTAGTTTCAAAGGCCTTTGCTGGAAGAAGAGACAGGCTAAGACCCGAGAAATTGTAGTGGCCAAGGAGAAGAATGCCTCTGGTCTATTCATTAAAATCTCTGTGAGAGGCTCTGGAAGGTCAGGTTTGATTTGTTTCCCGGAAGGTGTCGTCAATTTGGGGTGGGTTATGGTGGCAGATAAACTTCGCAGATTTGCTGCTTTCAGTATAGTGAAGGGGCACAATAATCACAATAGGCCAAAATCTTTTAAGGAGGCGGCGAAGATCTCTCCTTAGCCTGATTTGGTTCATAGTTGTGGAGCTGTGGAGGGGGAAGCAGATGTTTCAGTGGACGAGGCTTCTTGCAAAGGAACTGTGGACTTCTTGGGCAGGTGTTTGGTGGGGACTGTTGGGTCTTTAGATTTCCCTAAACCGGAAGGTCGTGAGCTCCAACAGTTGGTTGATCAGAGATGGAGGACTCCTGGAGGAGTGAAAGTTGTGGACATGCATGGTAATTTTTTCCTCTGAGTTCCCTTCGAAGGTAGAGGTGAATCGGATTCACAGAGAGAAGAGATGGAAGTTCAGACAGGTGGATCTTATTTTGGAGTGCTGGAATCCTGATTTTGGCTGCCACAAAGATGAGTTTGTATGGGTTCGGGTTCTAGGGCTACCTCTTCATTTATGGGGGTCGAGGGTTTTTCATGATATCGGCAAAGCATGTGGAGGTTTCATCAGTGTAGATGGTAAAACATTTGCGAGGAAGGATTTGAGGTGGGCGAGAATCTTGGTGCGTAGCAAGGATAATCTTCCGGGCACGGTGCACATCAAAGTGGGTGGAAGAATTTCATTGCTCCAATCTGGGCTGAATCTTCGACTTTTTGCAGATTGTGGAGGAAGAACGACGGTGGAGGTGGAAAAGCAGTTGCTGGAATGAGGAGGATTAGGGTGAAGAAGGTGAGTGAGTCTCACGCGAGGGTGAGGGAGGTGATACGTAAGGGGAAAGTAATAGCGCAGGTCTGTAACCAGGATAAAGCGACTGTGCAGGGCACATGGGTTGCTAAGAATTCAAAATTCAAAATGGATGGGTTAAACGACGTCACTGTAGGAGGCAGATTTTCTTTGGACAGTTTGGGTTTAAGACTTCGGGGATAGTAGTGGACTCAAGGTCCAGCCTATTGGTAGCCCTAATTTGAGGAGTTCTCATAAAGGTAAGCTGGGCTCATTAAGTGGGCCTTCAACTGTAGAGGCAGTGGAGGGATTTGTAGCCCAGGTTAGTGGGCTTGTGGAGATGACTGATCCAATTCCTCAAAACAGGGAGCCCATTGAGAAGATAGATACGCCCTTTAATTTTCTTTGTGTATACTCCCTGTGTACAGAGGACGCGTCACCTGTTTTGACGCTAGCATATTTATAATACTTTCTTACTTATCAAAAAAAAAAAAATTGTTTCATCCGGGACATGTATTAATAGATGTATTTGGAACTTCAATTTCCTCTGGTCTCTAGAATAGTCGGTCTTTGTTTGGCTTCTTGTGTCACTATGTGATGTAAGAAATAATACCTTGCAAGTGTACGAGTCAACTGGAGTATAGTTGTGCAAACACAAGCGTTGAATTACAAAGACTTGAGTTTTGATTTAAGTAGATTAAACTATTCTAGCAAAACAAAACAATAAATAAAAAGTAATGACTTTGAATTAACTAAACTAAATTAACTAGAAAGCAATAAAATAAACTAGTTAACAAAGCAGTAAATTGTGATAAATCAAGATTTGGGAAAGGCCTAGGAATTAGGATTCCCTTGCATGTCCACCTTATGTCCATACAGATAATGTAACAAACAATATCAATGATTCATTCACACATGTAAAGATTAATCCGCTTTGGTCACAGTTTGCAATCTTCGTATTCCTAACAAATTATACTTTCTTGGTCCGTCCATATAGCTGTCAAGAATCCATTAAGGATACAAGAACAATGAACCTAAATTCTATCTTAGTACGGTCATGAATCAAAAAGATTTAATTATCACAAAAGATGGCAAACATATAACTTATACACTTTGGTCATGCAATTCATTATGATAATCTAAGCAATTGTCGATACATCTCGCATAAACACCCTGAATAGATTCGCTAATTATGCTTCTGTGAGAAACAAAACGATTGACTGCATAAAATATAAATTAAGATATACGGGTTCAATACAAGTTACCTCCAATTCTCAATACAAATTACCTCCAATTCCTAGATAAAAATACAACACGTCTCTCTAATTCTAACCTAAAAGGGATATATTTATACCCTACTAATGTACAACTAGGGAAAAAGGGGGACAAGATAATAAGGCTTACAAAAGGGGCTCAACTGCCACACGTCATTCTAGAAATAAAACATGCGTTGGCTGCTTAGGGTTGAATCAGATTTTCAGACTTTAACCTTCAACTTTCGAGAATTGCACTTTGGCCCCTCAAGTTTTCAATTCAGCATAAACTGCCTCTATTTTGCATAATTGTTCTCCAAGTGCCCGAAATTATGAAAAAACACAAACACATTAGACAATAAAAATCTCAAAAAATACTAAAGTTTAAGCTGAATAAATACCCAATAAATGAGTAAAATACTCATCCATCACTATGACATTCTCTTGCCTTTCCGTCTCTGTGATATCATATGGAAGGCCAAAGTCCCTTTAAAAGTTAGAGCTTTTCTTTTTTGGTTTCTTATTCGTGGAAAGCTCAATTCTTATGATTGCAAACACAAGATGATGTAAGAATGTGTTAAATACGTATATTTGTGGGTTTTGCATATTGGTGAGGTGCACTCACACCTCTTTCTTTAGTGTAACATGGCATGGCTATTGTGAGGGTGTCTCTTTGCAACGTCTAAGTGTCAATGAGTCAAACACTTTGTCAGCCCTTAAATAGTGGAAGACTTAGTTGAGAAGTGTAGGGTTTCAGAACAGTTCTAGATCTTTTCATTAAAGGGAGTCTACCATATTTACGTTTAACCCTTCTATTTTTTTTCTAAATTACAGGTAATCTCGTCCAATATTGATAATCACACTCGACTCTTAAAACAACACCAAATTTTATTTATAATTGCTAAAATCCCTAGTTTAAATTCAAAATTGGTTAATAATATGTTTGTTTTAGTTTTCAAAACCACTAAGGTAGGGGCAAAGATCAAATTCAGAAAAGGTCATAAAGGCAGTATTTAATTTTTAAGGGGGGCGCAAATTACAAAGTTTTAATAATTTACTACTAGACTGACATTTTTTAAGAAGTTTAGGGGGGTACACCACACCCCCCCACCCCTAAACGTACATCCGCCACTGGCCATCAAAACATTTGAGTTGTAATACCTTGTACTCCCTCCGTTTCATCCAAAGAGTCCACGTTTGAAAAATCTAATAACTAAGGGATATATAAGTAGTATTGAAGTTGGGGATTGTTCTGGGGCTTCTTTCTTGGAAGATACTTGATATGGGCATGTTCCTTTTCTTGCTCTTCATCTGATGTTGTATCGAATGTCTTTGGGTCTTGATATCGGGTCTACCCAACCCACCTTAATCTTTCTAATCCTTGTCTACTTTTTGTAATACCCCCTTTTCTATCTTTATCATCAATATAGGGAGAGCATGTTTTCTTCTTCATTTTCTCCGGCTGGTTCTCAGGACTCTCTGAGTGGGTAGATGGCTTTGACACCACCCATTAAGGCGTCATTGTCTTTGGTGAATGGTGCTTATGAGAAAATTTGGGAATGGATCAAAATGGATGGATAACATTGGCTCATTGATTATTTTACGAGCACCTCAGAGTTCCTTTGCTTGTGTTTAATCCTTTTTCTTCCTCGTGCTTGTTTTCTGGTTGGAAATGGGAATCAATTTCTTTTCTGGGAGGAGCAGTTGGTTGAGGACTTCCCTTTGCATCCTTCCTTTTGATTCATGTTAGATTATATCATAGTATAGTATTATCTTTTGTGGGGTTTTGTCTTGATTTGTCTTTTTAAGGGAATGCTTTGGGGTTAACACCATGATTGTAATGTTAATGAGAGGAGGCAGAGGAGTGTGGCGCAATTACTAGCTGTTTCGTTTGCAGTGGTCTCATGTTCCTGACTATCACTCTTGATTGCTGAAGTCCTCAGATGTTTCTCTTGTAGGTCTTTTACTGCTTAAAATGGTCAAGCACATACTTGTGACCAGTAAATGATCAGTGAGCATTGAGAAAAACTGATACTACTAAATAATGCTAGAGGTAGTGACAAGTTGTTGGGACACGGCTTAGATGGTTCAGTTTTAAGCAATTCCTTTCCAGAAATCATATGATCGTATGTTGTTTTCCTTGATTTTGGTTGATACAAGTCCAAAGGTTCCTTTTTTCCTGAATGTTGTTTTCCTTGATTTTGGTTGTTACAGTCCAAAGTTTCCTTTTTTCCTTCTTGTAAACAGTATGTTTTGCTTCTACTTCTCTTAAAGAAGGAAAGGGTTATGCTTTCTCTGATATCTTACTGCTAATTTCTTATCTTCAGGTCATTGAATGTACTGCTGACAAACCCAATATGGGTTCTTGTGACTCGTATGCAGGTAATTTGGTTTTTTTTTTTTTTGTTAAGCATGTCAAATGAAATTTTCTTGATTCCTCATTCAAGAATAGACCTGCAGATGAAAACTATTCTCGACTTCCTTTGAAATTTCACCAGGAAAATTCTGTGTAATGTCGGGGGACGAAGCACCATAAGGAAGCTAAAAGCAAGTCTCTATTACGCAGTTAATTGAAAAACGACTCTGCCTTTTGAAACCCACGTGTGTCTCTCCATTCTAAGTTGATGCAAGGTAGCGCTCGAAGAGCAATTACCAAACCACCTCAACTTATGCAGCAACATACCCACGAAATGAAATAAAAAAGCAGTAGCCTTCCCATGCCACTGGACAATGTAGGAAAAGCTGCAAACAATTGTCGTTAGCTATGCAATTTATAAGGAAAATATTGAAGCATTTTGGGTTATGTTCGTGCATTATATCATTAGTTTTAAGCCTTTCATGAGTTAACTATTGCACAAAAGCCTTTACTTTGGTAGGAATCCTCACTTTCCAAATAAACTTAGAAAAAGGAAGGAAAGAGGAATAACAGAAGTGTTGAATGTAAAGAGATAAGAAAGTAGAAAGTAGAAGAGAATTGAGAGAAGCCGTAACCTAATATCAGTTAGGCAAGTCATATATATATGTTACTGAAAATACATTATACATCAAGACCCCCATATATCTTAAACCAAATAGACCCTTAATACTTCTAACACTCCCCCTCAAGCCGGAGCATAAATGTTATGCATGCCCAGCTTGTTACATATATATCATATTCTTGTGCCATTTATAGACTTCGTGAAAATATCTACTTGTTGATCGTCGGTCGGAACAAAACTTGTGGAAATTATCTTCTCTTGAAGTTTCTCACGAACAAAGTGACAATCAAGCTCAATATGCTTTGTTCGCTCATAAAACACAGGATTAGATGCAATATGAATAACTGCTTGGTTATCACTCCACAACTGCATAGGCATTGGATTCCCGATACTGATCTTACCTAGTAACCGACGAATCCACACTAACTCGCATGTAGCATGAGCCATAGCCATGTATTCTCATTCAGTTGATCTTGACACAACCGATTGTTTCTTACTTTTCCAAGAGACCAAGTTACCCCCAATGAACACACAATATCCAGAAGTAGATCTCTTATCTAGGATCCTGCCCAATCCGCGTCAGCAAACCCTTCTACTCTTATATGTCCATGATCTCGATATGGTATGCCTAGCCCTGGAGCTCTCTTAAGATACTGAAGAATCTTAACAGCAGCCTCCCAATGTGTACTCTGCGGAGAAGACATAAACCGAGTTACTACACTAACTGCAAATGCAATATCTGGTTTGGTCACAGCAAGATAGTTCAATTTCCCAACAAGCCGTCGATACTTCTTCTGGTTCAACAAAGTTTTCACCCCCTTCGGCTGTAAGTTTCGTATTTGGATCCGTAGGGTATATCGTGGGTAGGGAAAGATGCGGATTCCACAACCCGATAGAGTAGAAAATCATCATCGGGTCAGCAGGCGGAATATCTTATGTTGGATAAAAGGACACAGACTCATGAAATGTAACATCAACAGAAACCAAATATCAATTCAAGTCAGCAGAGAAGCATCGATATCTTTTCTGAGTACGAGAATAACCCAAAAAGATACATTTGAGTGCCTAAGGATCTAACATGGTGACATTAGGACGGTGATCACGAACGAAGGCTACCCGAATATCCTAGGAGACACCGGGAATAGAGACTCTGAAGGAAACAAGACTCGATGAAGGATCGCTCCAGAAAGAGCAGAAGATGGCATACAATTGATAAGATGACAAGCAGTTAACACAACATTTGCCCAAAGAGATTTTGAAACATGCATCTGAAACGAAAGGGCACAAGCAACCTCGAGGAGGTGACGGATTTTTTTCTCAGCAACACCATTTTGGTGAGGTGTATCGGTACAAGATGATTGGTGGAGCATGCCATGAGCTATCATAAATTTGGATTAAACAGTGGAGAAATATTCTTGTGCAATATCACTGCGAAGTGTACTAATGCCTGAGCTATCACCACCAGTAATAATGATATCATCCACATACACGACTAATAAAACAATACTTGCACTACTCTATCTATAAAATACTGAGTGATCACTATGACACCTCGTAAGACCAAACTTTATCACCGCATCATTGAATCTGCCAAACCACGCACGTGGAGACTGTTTCAAACCATACAACAACCGCTTTAGCTTGCAAACCATACCAGATAACTCCCCATGAGCAACTAACCCCCGTGGTTGCTCCATATACACCACTTCTTGTAAATCACCATGAAGAAAAGCATTCTTCACATCAAATTTGTGAAGTGGCCAATGATAAGATGAAGCAAGTGATATGAGTTCGAAGCAAGTTTAGCAATCGGGGAAAATGTATCAGAATAATCTTCCATCTTCGACATTACCGAGTGTTACTATAGCCAATGGGTCTACTGCTTCTATTACGGGGCAGGGTGATATTTGTCTCACATCCTCTCTTTCATTATCCTCTGTTTTATACATTCCTGGTTTTCCGTTCAATTTACTGTCTATTAGTAAGTTTACCCGTGATCATAACTGTGATGTCTCATTTTTTCCCACTCATTGCATCTTTCAGGATCGTGTGACGAAAAGGATTATTGGTAGAGGGCAGGAGTCTGGAGGACTTTATTTCTTTGAGGCTTCATCTACTCCAGTTGCGTGTTCGAGTGCCTCTTTGTCTCTGTTTCAAATTCATTGTCGTTTGGGTCATCCGTCTATGTCGAGTCTCAAGAAATTATGTCCAGATTTTTCATCTTTACCAGTTTTTGAATGTGATGCTTGTCAGTTTGCGAAGCATCATCGCATTTCTTATATTTCTAGGGTTAATAAACGGGCGCATGCCCCATTTGATGTAGTTCATTCGGATATTTGGGGACCTAGTCCTATTGTCTCGAAGTTAGGTTATAGGTATTTTGTTACTTTTGTGGATGATCATTCTCGTGTTACTTGGATTTATTTAATGAGACATCGTTCTGAGTTATTTGATATTTTTTCTGCATTCTGTGCTGAAATTAAAACTCAATTTGGTGTGCCTGTCAAACATCTTCGCAGTGATAATGCTCAAGAATATTTCTCCACTGTTTACTCCAAATTTATGTTAGCTCATGGCATGCTCCACCAATCCTCTTGTACTGATACTCCTCAGCAAAATGGTGTTGCTGAGAGAAAAAATCGTCACCTCCTCGAGGTTGCTCGTGCGCTTTCGTTTCAAATGCATGTTCCTAAACCTTTTTGGGCAGATGTTGTGTTAACTGCTTGTCATCTTATCAACCGTATGCCATCTTCTGTTCTTTCTGGAGCGATCCCTCATCAAGTCTTGTTTCCTTCGGAGTCTCTATTCCCGGTGTCTCCTAGGATATTCGGGTGCGTCGCCTTTGTTCGTGATCATCGTCCTAATGTCACCAATTAGATCCTAAGGCACTCAACTGTATCTTTTTGGGTTATTCTCGTACTCAGAAAGGATATTGATGCTTCTCTCCTGACTTGAATCGATATTTGGTTTCTGCTGATGTTTCTTTTCATGAGTCGGTGTCCTTCTACCCTACATCGGATATTCCACCTGTTGAGTTTGTTCCCGATGATGATTTTCTACTCTATCGGGTTGTGGAGTCCACTTCTTTCCCTACCCGTGATCTACCTCGTCCTCCTATTCAATAGGTTTACGCCCAACGCACGTGCTCTCAAGGGAGTATGCCTCCTGCTCCTGCTCCTGCTGAGTCCGTCGTACCATCGTCACCCAATCCAGCTTCCGTAGAGGTACCTTCTGATTTTGATATTCCTGTTGCCCTTAGAAAAGGTAAACGTAGTTGTACGTTACATCCTATTTCTAACTTTGTTAGTTATGATGGTTTGTCTCCTGATCTTTGTGCCTTTGTTAGTGTCCTTGAGTCTCATTCTCTTCCTAAGTCTGTGTCTGAAGCAGTGGGTCATCCTGGCTGGAAGGCAGCTATGGACGAGGAAATGATTGCCCTTACGCACAATCAAACTTGGGATTTGGTTTCATTGCCATCAGGTAAACATACTATTGGGTGCAAATGGGTCTATGTTGTTAAAGTCAACCCGGATGGTTCTTTGGCTCGCCTTAAGGCTCGCCTTGTTGCAAAGGGGTATGCTCAGACATATGGGGTTGATTATACGGACACTTTTTCTCCAGTTGCTTAGCTTGCCTTTGTTCGTTTACTTATCTCTCTTGCTGCCTCTTCTCATTGGCCTCTTTATCAACAGGATGTCAAAAATGCATTCCTTCATGGTGATTTACACGAAGAAGTTTACATGGAGCAACCTCTAGGGATTGTTGCTCAGGGGGAGTCTGGGTTGGTTTGCAAACTGAAGCGGTCATTATACGGGTTAAAACAATCTCCACGTGCGTGGTTTGGGAGATTTAGTGAGGTAGTGCTCGAGTTCGGGCTTATGAGATGTCAGAGTGATCACTCAGTATTCTATCAGCGCAGGGGTGATAGAATACTGAGATACTTTCTGGGGATTGAGGTTGCTCGGTGCAAGCAAGGCATCTTCTTGTCCTAGAGAAAGTATGTGTGTGACTTGTTGAGTGAGGCGGCATGTTGGGAGCGAAGCCTTCTGAGACTCTTATGGATCCGAATACGAAACTTACAGCTGAAAGGGGTGAAAGCTTTGCTGATCCAGAGAAATATCGACGGCTTGTTGGGAAATTGAACTATCTTGCTGTGACGAGACCAGATATTGCATTTGCAGTTAGTGTAGTAAGTCGGTTTATGTCCTCTCCGCGGAGTACACATTGGGAGGCTGCTGTGAAGATTCTTCGGTATCTTAAGAGAGCTCCAGGGCTAGGCATACTATATCGAGATCATGGACATATGAGAGTAGAAGGGTTTGCTGATGCGGATTGGGCAGGATCCCCAGATAAGAGATCTACTTCTGGATATTGCGTGTTCGTTGGGGGTAACTTGGTTTCTTGGAAGAGTAAGAAACAATCGTTTGTGTCAAGATCAAGTGCTAAATCAGAATACAGGGCTATGGCTCATGCTACATGCGAGTTAGTGTGGATTCGTCAGTTACTTGGGGAGATCGGTATCGGGAATCCAATGCCTATGCAGTTGTGGTGTGACAACCAAGCAGCTATTCATATTGCATCTAATCTTGTGTTTCATGAACAAACAAAGCATATTGAGCTTGATTGTCACTTTGATCGTGTGAAACTTCAAGAGAAAACAATTTCCACAAGTTTTGTTCCGACTGGCAATCAACTAGCAGATATTTTCACGAAGTCTTTAAATGGCAGAAGAATAAGATATATTTGTAACAAGCTGGGCATGCATAACATTTATGCTCCAGCTTGAGGGGGAGTGTTAGAAGTATTGAGGGTTTATTTGGTATAAGGTATATGTTTGGGGGTCTTGGTGTAACATGTTTTGTCACAAACATGTATATACTTCTCTGCCTAACCGTAATTAGGTTACGGCTTCTCCAATTCTTTCTACTGTTCTCTTCTTCTTCTTCTATACAATCAACAACCACCTTAGTCAAGGCCTCATTGTTCCAGTCCCACAAGTGCAGAAGATTCACGCATAAGGCTAACACTTCTAGTCGCATTATTACTCGCTCCAGACTCTAAAGAGGCACGAAGAACACGAGAAATGCATCTTGAAGAGAGCCAACATCAGTCTGCGAGCGAGCGGTGCTAAACTTAGACCGCAAACCAGCATGAAACCCAAGAACGATTAGCTGTTCCGTTGTGGCTGCATGTTGCTAACATCCGCACTCAACGGTAGTAAGTAACTCCATTCCGCATATGGCTAACACTTCTAGTCGCATTATTACATGCTCCAGACTCTAAGGACGCATGAAAAACACGAGAAAATGCATCTTGAAGAGAGCCAACATCAGTGCCAGATAAAATATGCAAACGAGCGGTGCTAAACTCAGACCGCAAACCAGCAAAAAACCCAAATGATTAGTTGTCCCATTATGCCTGCATGTTGCTAACATCCGCACTCAACGGTAGTAAGGAACTCCATTCCACAACTAATTACTTGTAATCAGCAAAGTATAGAATCACGGTGCGATCTCGCTGATCCTAACGAAACATCGCACAAAATAGATCACAAAAATGGTTAAAATTATCCTTGCCTCCGTATATAACAGCCAAGTTCTCCTGCATATCCCGAACATTGGTAGTGTTTTTATTCTTTATTGAAAAACTGTATTCCATGGAAATTTCGGGGAATAGTGAGGACACAGTTCTTTGGAAAGGGGCAAATAATAGCATTTTCTCAGTTCGGTCGTTCTACTTGAAGATGTTTGGGAGTGTTAGAGGAAACTTTACTTGGAAAGCTATTTGGAAAACTAAGGCCCCACCTAAAGTAGGTTTTTTTTTTTCTAATGTGGGAAGCAGCGAATGAAGCCATTCTTACTGGTGATAATTTGCTTAAACGTAAGATCATTCACGTCAATTGGTGCTTCATGTCCAAGAGTAATGGGGAGAACGTAAATCATCTTCTGCTTCGTTGTCCAGTGGCGAGTGAGATGTGGAACTTCATTCTGAATCTCTTTCACCTTTCGTGGGCCTCTCCTTTCTCAGAGCTCCTTGGTTGGTCACTTTTTAAACGGAGAAGAAAAAGTTGGGCTTGGGATGTTGTTCCTTTGTGCATTAGTTGGACATTGTGGAGAGAAAGGAATCAAAGAGTTTTTGAGAATGTCGAGCTGTCTATCCCCAAACTGAAGGAGTTCCTGCTCTAAATGTTTTTTTGGTATAAAGACTTTGTTTAGTCGGCCGATTCATTTGTAGAGTTTTTGGATAGTCTTGTTCGCTTTTGTGGTATACCTCTAGTGTACACAGGATGCGTCACCTGTTTTGACGCGTGTTTATAATACTTTACTTATCAAAAAAAAAGAAAAAAAGAAAAGAAAAGAGTCTTACTTGAGTGAGAATTGGTTCAGCTGTAACAAGCCGGGAGTGCTTAATGTCTATGCTCCAGCTTAAGGGGGGGTGTTATGAGAGTATCCAAATCCTATTAGGTTTCAAATTAGTGGTCTGAATCCTCTATGAATTTTTATACATATGTATTCCTAAGTTTGAAAGTGATAAGGCAGATTGATTTCAACTTTGATTTAGTATTTTCCTCTTACCTCTGCTCTTTCTCTTTCATCCACAGTGCAATGCTTTTTAATCAGGTTTGAAGCCTGGTATGCTACGTGCAGCGTATATACTTGTGAAAAGAAATGATCTAGGCAGAAAATATGGCCGAGATATTGATAAGTGTTGTCACCATAACTTTAGTTTCTGAAGAATTAGAATCCAATGATATCATATGCAACCCATTCTTCTGGAACATGTTATCAATTGGCATAAAAATTTTATGCTGTGATATGCATTGTGGGGCTGCGGTTTTCTTTGAATGAAATACAGTTCAATGTACTAATGTGTATGACTTTTAACTTATGATTTTTAGACTCGCACTCAAGCAGAAAGGAAAATTTTGGAGGCGAAGAGAGAAGGTTTACTTCAAGAAGCTTCAGAAAGCCACATGGTTGGTTCATATTTACAGGAAAAGTTGGCCGAACTTGATTCAGTAAAACCTAATCCATATGGAACGTTGCATGCGGTTAGTACAGCTTGCATATCCTTGATGTTTCAGTATAAAAGAGATTTTCCTAGTTTAATAGTAACTTGCTCCTTTTCAGATAGATTAATACTGCCTTGAAATATCGTACTGGTTGTCTTTGCAAAAATATTCCATTTTTCTTGTGTCAGGTTGATTTGCGAGTTACATCTTTCCTACATATTCAGATACATGTGAACCATCCATACAAATAGAATGTGCAAAATTTTCACAGTGCTTATGAAAGTCTGACCACATTTTTGTACTTATAACAGTCTTTTGTTGTATTGAAAAGTGAAAACTTAGCTCCATATGCTGTTGCATAAATTTGTTCAATGGCAGTGATGTATCTAAACAGAAAACTTGGAGCTCCTACAAAATGAAATACACTGCACATCATCATTCTAATGGGTTTGTTAGGCCTTCCATTTTGGAGCTCCTACCGAGCTCGATATACCTCCTGCATGTAGAAAGGTAGTAGTAGAGTCTGCTACCTCAACCTCTTGAAATGCTTTGTTCTCCTCTCTAAATGATCACAACATGTTTCTTTCTTCTTTTTTTTTTTTTTTTGATAAGAACATGATGCTTCTTTCTTACCGTGCCTTCCCAAAAGTTCCCACCGAATAACATTCACATTTCATTATTCTTAGTGTACCTCTTATATAAAGACCAACTCAACAATCATCACCTAACTATCGGAATACTCACTGGTTACCATTCAGTGAGCAGTCCTAAATCTGGTGAATCACAAATATTGGAATCATTTTCATGTATTTTCGAAGTTCAAAAGAGACTTACAATGTAAGAGGACAAGATTTATCTTTTAAATGGTTCAGAAGGTGCTTATTTTCTCCTTAGGTGGCAAGATCACTAGGTTATAGGCTTGCCTTTCTAGTATTTTGTTTAGTCGTATTTTTTCCTGTAGATCATATTTCTTATTTCCGTGAGGGAGGATGGAACTCGTTTGTGAAATCTTCATTCCGTGTTTGTCAAAGATCCTTCTGCCGTTTTGCTTCTATGATTCTCTCTATTGTTTATCAAGTACTTCCACTATAACCTTTCCCTTTCAAAATTCAGGTTAAAGTGGCCACTATTTTAGAAAAATTGATGAGAAAATTTTCTTTGGTCAGGTGTGAGTGAGGGTAAAAGGGACCCATCTAGTGATTTGAGAGACTATCTGCAAGGCTATTGATCAGGGTCTAGGTTTGGGCAACTTAGTGTTCAAAAACAAGTTTTAATGGCTAATTGGTTGTGGCGGCTTCCCCTTGAATCGACTTCTCTATGGCATCATGTGATTAAGGAAAAATGTGGGCTCCATCGGAATGGTTCGTGTTGATTGAAGAAGAAGAGAAGAAGAAAAGAAGAGAAGAGTTTGGAGAAGCCGTAACCTAAATCAAGGTTAGGCAGAACTATATATATGTTTGTGATAACAAATATTACACCAAGACCCCCCAAACATATACCTTATACCAACTAAACCCTTAATACTTCTTACACTCCCCCTCAAGCTGGAGCATAAATGTTATGCATGCCCAGCTTGTTACAAATATATCCTATTCTTGTGCCATTTAAAGACTTCGTGAAAATATCTGCTAGTTGATTGCCAGTCGGAACAAAACTCGTGGAAATTATTTTCTCTTGAAGTTTCTCTCGAACAAAGTGACAATCAAGCTCAATATGCTTTGTTCGTTCATGAAACACTGGATTAGATGCAATATGAATAGCTGCTTGGTTGTCACACCACAACCGCGTAGGCATTGATTCCCGATACCAATCTCCCCAAGTAATCCGAATCCACACTAACTCGCATGTAGCATCAGCCATAGCCACGATTCTCGATTCAAGACTTGATCTTGACACAACCGATTGTTTCTTACTCTTCCAAGAAACCAAGTTACCCCCAACAAACACGCAATATCCGTAGTAGATCTCTTATCGGGGATCTGCCTAATCCGCATCAATGAAACCCTTCTACTCTCATATGTCCATGATCTTGATATAGTATGCCTAGCCACGGAGGAGCTCTCTTAAGATACCGAAGAATCTTAACATCGCCTCCCAATGTATAGTCCGCGAGAGGACATAAACCGACTTACTACACTAATCGCAAATGCAATATCCGGTCTCGTCACAAAGAAGATAGTTCAATTTCCCAACAAGCCG
Organism: Codonopsis lanceolata; assembly: GCA_013146195.2. Lineage (NCBI taxonomy): Eukaryota > Viridiplantae > Streptophyta > Magnoliopsida > Asterales > Campanulaceae > Codonopsis > Codonopsis lanceolata. The sequence goes on along the minus strand of CM028377.1, from coordinate 84,618,590 downwards.
TCGATATCTCTACGGATCAGAAAGCTTTCACCCCTTTGTAAGTTTAGTATTCGGATCCATAGGAGTCTCGAAGGCTTCGCTCCCAACATGCGCCTCACTCGACAAGTCACACACATACTTTCTGCGGGACAAGAAGATGCCTTGCTTGCACCGAGCAACCTCAATCCCTAGAAAGTATCTCAAATTACCGATCCTTCGCTTTGAAACTTTTCGAAGGAACCGTTTTAGTGCACTAATACCGCACTATCACTCCCGTGATGACAATATCATCCACATAAACAACCAAAAATGATTCCTTCACCCTAGCCGATAGAATCTTGAGTGATCACTCGACATCTCATAAGCCCGAACTCAAGTACTACCTCACTAAATCTCCCAAACCACGCACGTGGAGATTGTTTTAACCCGTATAATGACCGCCTGCAAACTAACCCGGACTCCCCGAGCAACAAACCCCGGAGGTTGCTCCATGTAGACCTCGTGTAAATCACCATGAAGGAATGCATTTTTGACATCGATTGATAAAGAGGCCAATGAGAAGAGGCAAAGAAGAGAGATAAGTAAACGAGCGAGGCAAGCTTAGCAACCGGAGAAAAAGTGTCCGTATAATCAACCCCATATGTCGAGCATACCTCGCAACAAGGCGAGCCTTAAGACGAGCCAAAGAACCATCCGGTTCACCTTAACAAAGATAGACCCATTTCGCACCCAATAGTATGTTTACCCGATGGCAATGGAACCAAATCCCAAGTTTGATTGTGCGTAAGTGGCGGTCATTTCCTCGTCAGCCTTCCAGATGACCCACCGCTTCGCATACGCATTAGGAAGAGAATAAGACTCAAGGACATTAACAAAGGCACAAAGATCGTGAGACAAACCATCGTAACTAACAAAGTTAGAAATAGGATGTAACGCATAACTACGTTTACCTTTTCTAAGAGCAACAGAATATCAAGATCGAAGGTACCTCTACTAAGCTGGATCGGGCGGCGATGGTAGGACGGACTCGAGCAGAGCAGAGGCATATTCCCTTGAGAGCACGTCGGTGTAAACTTGTTGAATAGAAGGAGGGCGAGGTAGATCGTGGGAAGGGAAAGAAGTGGACTCCACAACCCGATAGAGTAGAAAATCATCATCGGGGAACAAACTCAGCGGTGGAATATCGATGTAGGATAGAAGGACACCGACTCATGAAAAGACACATCGAAACCAAATATCTATTCAAGTCGGGAGAGAAGCATCGATATCCTTTCTCGAGTGCGAGAATAACCCAAAAGATACACTTGAGTGCCTTAGGATCTAACTTGGTGACATTAGGGCGATGATCACGAACAAAGGCGACGCACTGAATATCTAGGAGTCACCAGAATAGAGACTCAGAAGGAAACAAGACTTGATGAGGATCGCTCCAAAGAATGTAAGAAGGCATACGGTTAATAAGATGACAAGCGATTAACACCGCATCCGCCCAAGCGGTTTAGGAACATGCATCGAAACGAAAGCGCACGAGCAACCTCGAGGAGGTGGCGACGATTTTTTCTCTCGGCAACACCATTTTCGAGGAGTATCGTCTGAAGAGGATTGGTGGAGCATGCCGTGAGCTAACATAAATTTGGAGTAAACAGTGGAGAAATATTCTTGAGCATTATCAATGCGAAGATGTTTATGAGCACACCAAATTGAGTTTTAATTTCAGACGTAATGCAGAGAAAAAATATCAAATAACTCGAGCGATGTCTCATTAAATAAATCCAAGTAACACGAGAATGATCATCCACAAAAGTAACAAAATACCTATAACCTAACTTCGAGACAATAGGACTAGGTCCCCAAATATCCGAATGAACTACATCAAATGGGCAGCGGCTTTTATTAACCCTAGAAATATAAGAAATGTGATGATGCTTATGGCCGACAAGCATCACATCCAAAAACAGTAAAGAGGAAAGATCCGGACATAATTTCTTGAGACTCGACATAGACGGATGACCCAAACGACAATGGATTTGAAACGGAGACAAAGAAGCACTCGAACACGCAACTGGAGTAGATGAAGCCTCAAAGAAATAAAGTCCGCCAGACTCCTGCCCTCTACCAATAATCCTTTTCGTCACACGATCCTGAAAGATGCAATGAGTGGGAAAAAATGAGACATCACAGTTATGATCACGGGTAAACTTACTAATAGGCGATAGAATTGAGCGGAAAACCGGGAATGTATAAGGCAGAGGATAATGAAAGAGAGGATGTGAGACAAATATCACCTTGCCCAGATGATGAGACCCATTGCTGAACACTCGGTAATGTCGAAGATGGACGGAATGAAGAAAAAATACCTCTGTTGCCACTCAGATGGTCAAAAGAACCGGAATCAATAACCCATTTACAAGGAGAGGAAGAAACACATGCAGTGGGCATACCTGTCTGGACAAAAGTAGTAGTGGAAGAAGCAGAGGAAGAAGCCTGATACTAGGTATATCTCGCAAACTCATCATCAATCATCCGTATCACCTTAGGGTGAGATGTCTGACTCACAAGAGCAGAGGAATCACCAATACTGCTAGTGGGGCCAACTGAAGATGACTCGAGAGAGGCCCGAAGTACACGAGAGAACACATCCTGAAGAGAGCCAACACTCGTGCCCGATAAAATTTGAGAGCGAGCAGTACTGAACTCAGATCTCAAACCAGCTAAAAAACCAAGAATAATCAGATGTTCGTTTGAAGAAACTCCTTGTTAAGTAAGCAACTCATCTAAAAGCTTAAGCTTTTAAATAAGGGCTCAACAATGTATATCAAGCTTAACACTCCCTCTCACGTGTGACCCGTCCACACGTGGAGAGATATACAAACATGCCTCAACCATGGGCATCACAACCAAACAGAGTGACAACATGCACTCACAATATTCCGGGTAACAAATGCAAGCGGGATGACTCGAACCCACGACCTTGCCAAACCAGAGCTCTGATACCATGTTGATTGAAGAAGAAGAGAAGAAGAAAAGAAGAGAAGAGTTTGGAGAAGCCGTAACCTAAATCACGGTTAGGCAGAACTATATATATGTTTGTGATAACAAATATTACACCAAGACCCCCCAAACATATACCTTATACCAACTAAACCCTTAATACTTCTAACAGTTCGGATGTTAAGCCTTTGGTTTACACTTTCCATGCGATTCCCTGCCCTGCTATCTATCTGAGTCTTTCTTCCCTCATTCTGTATAAAGTTGTTATTTGTCATCTTATTCGGTTTTGGGAGGATGCCTGGGTATTGGGCAGACCTCATACTTAGAGATTTCCATATCTTTTCTGGTTGCCTTCACTTCATGGGCACCTGGAGTCAGTTTCATTAGCTTTGCTGGTGTAACTTGATGCGGAATATATGATAGGAGTTTAAGGATTAATATTTCTAAGAGTGAAATCTTTCCTGTCGGGAGTGTGAAGAGCATTGAGTTCCTGGCTACTTTTTTCAGGTGCAAGGTGGTTTAGAAGACACCTTTCAATAAGCTTTATTCACAGCAAATTGTTGGCAACTGACATTGTCACACCCCAAATCAGTCCCTACGTGGAACCTAACTCAGAACATGATCAACCTGCTATTAACACAGATCTAAACTCGTAATGAAGCCGTGGACTCGAGGATTCGCAACAGAGAGGCGGGCCTAATTTGTAAGTTGGATATAGAAAAGGCATATGATCATGTGAGCTGGGGCTTCCTGGATTATTCGTTGTCTAGGATGGGGTTCGGGAGATGTTGGAGGGAGTGGATTCTATTCTGTATTTCCTCTGTTAGATTCTCAGTTTTAGTGAACGGGGAGGCAGCGGGGTTCTTTGATAACTCGAGGGGACTTCGCCAGGGAGGGGGACTTCGCCAGGGAGATTCCCTCTCTCCGTCTCTCTTCATTATTGTGATGGAAGCTCCGAGTAGGATTATGGATACTTCCATTTCGAGAGGCTTTGTTAGTGGGCTTAATTTTAGTAGGGAAAGAGGTTCTGAGTTGATGGTATCTCACCTGCTTTTTGCGGATGATACGTTGGTGTTTTGTGATGCGGAGTCGAGGCAATTGGGGTATCTTTGGATGGTTCTTTTATTCTTCCAGGCTGCCTCTGGCTTGAAGATTAACATTAAGAAGAGCAAGATATTTCCAATTGGGATGGTGGATTCTATTGGTTGTATGGCGGATTTTTTTGGCTGTAAGGTTGGTACCCTCCCGACCTCTTACCGTGGCTTACCTCTTGGGGCTCATTCTTCTAATAAGGACATATGGAATCCGGTTATCGAATGGTTCAAGCGCAGATTAACGGGTTGGAAAAAACAGTACTTGTCAAAGGGTGGCAGAGTACTTTGATCAAGAGTATGCTATCTAACTTGCCTACGTACATAATGTCTATTTTTTATATTCCGGTTTCAGTGGCCAAGAGATTGGAGAAATTGGAAAGAGATTTTTTGTGGGAAGGACAAATGGAAGAAAAGAAGTACCATATGGTGAAGTGGGAATCGGTCTGTTCCAATTTGAAGAATGGTGGATTGTGAGTCAAAAGGCTTAAAGCTTTTAACTCCGCTCTTTTGGGGAAGTGGTTGTGGCGGTATTTGAAAGATAAAGGAGCTCTTTGGAGGGAAGTAGTGGTGGCCAAGTATGGATTGGAGAATCATTTGTGGGTTCCCAAAGAGGTTCATTCTAGTGTAGGGGTGGGGGTTTGGAAAAACATCAGGAAGAGGTGGGATTTGGTGAAACATTTAATCTCCTTCAATGTGGATAAAGGGGACTCAATCAAATTCTGGCATGATAAGTGGTGCCGGGATGTGGAGTTACAGCGAACCTTTTCAGCTCTGTTTCAGCTAGCTGTTGACAAGGAGGAATTTGTTAATTCAGTAGCGCTAGTTGATGGTGGAACAGTCACTTGGAATCCTTCTTTTAGAAGGAACATGCAAGATTGGGAGGTGGATACTTTTGGGGACTTTCTTGAGCTGCTGTATAAACAAAAGAGGGATAGGAATTCAGACGATACTGTTAAGCTTGATATACATTGTTGAGCCCCTATTTAAAAGCTTAAGCTTTTAGATGAGTTGGTTACTTAACATGGTATCAGAGCAGGTACTGCTCGATCGCATATTTTGTCTGGTACTAACATTTTCTCTTTGTCTGAAGCTTTCTCGCGGGTTTTACGCACATCTCCTAAGCCTCCTCCAGTTGAGGGGGATGCGGGTGAGTCTTCTGCTCTTGCCGCACAGGCATTTCATGGGCATAGAGGTTCTGATCATGGTGGTCGTGGCAGACGCAGAGGAGGTCAGGGTGGTCGTGGTGGTGATGATGCACATGGACGTGGAGGGAATCAGGATGTCAAGGTATGTTACCATTGTGGGAACACGGGGCATCTGCAACGCAATTGTTGGAAGTTACATGGGAAACCTACTGGTAACCACTTTGCTAATGTCGCTACTCATCTCGACCCTGTTAGTCAGTCCTCTCCTTTGACTGACCGGAAGATGGTTATGATGTCAGATGAAGAGTATGCTAGGTATACCCAGTTTCAGGTCTCTCAACCATCTTCATCTTCCTCTTCTCCAGCCACTCTTGTCCATTCAAGTAAACCTGTTGCGTGTCTTTCCTCCTTGAGTCGCAAATGGTTCATTGATTCTGGTGCTACCGATCATATGACCGGTGATGCAAGTATTTTATCTTCCTTTACCTCTTCTATATTGCCTAGTGTCACGTTAGCCAATGGGTCTGTTGCATGTGTTCAGGGGAGCGGAATCGCTCGTATCACTCCATCTCTATCTTTGTCTTCTGTCCTTTACCTTCCTGGTTCTCCGTTCAATTTACTATCCATCACTAAATTAACTCGTGATTACAACTGTAGTCTCATTCCTTTCTGATTCTTGTGTCTTTCAGGATCTTACGACGAAGAGGATTTTTGGTAGAGGCTACGAATCAGGAGGGCTTTACTTGTTGGATAATGTTGTCTCACCCGTTGCATGTTCCAGTGTCACTTCCCTTACACCGCATCAGATTCATTGTCGTTTGGGTCATCCTTGTCTCTCGAATTTGAAGAAATTGTGTCCTAGTTTAGAGTCTTTGTCTACATTAAATTGTGAAGCTTGTCAGTATGCTAAACACCATCGTGTTTCATACTTTCCTAGAGTCAATAAAAGGGCTTGTGTCCCGTTTGAGTTAGTTCATTCTGATGTTTGGGGTCCGTCTCCGGTAGTGTCAAAACTTGGTTATCGCTATTTTGTTACATTTGTGGATGATTTTTCACGTGTAACTTGGATTTACTTAATGAGAAATCATTCCGAGTTATTCTCCATTTTTTGTGGTTTTTGTGCTAAAATTAATACCAAGTTTGGTGTGCCTATTAAAATTCTTCGTAGTGACAATGCAAAAGAATATTTCTCCACCCCTTTTTTTTTCTTCGTAGTGACAATGCAAAAGAATATTTCTCCACCCCTTTCTCTACTTTTATGCATGACCATGGCATGACTCATGAATCCTCTTGCACTGATACGCCTCAACAAAACGAGGTGGTGGAGAGAGAGAATCGCCATCTAATGGAAAGTGCTAGGGCTCTTAGCTTTCAAATGCATGTGCCTAAGCCATTTTGGTCTAATGAAGTTTTGATTGCCTGTCATCTTGTTAATAGGATGCCATCCTCGGTTCTTGGGGGGGAGATTCCATATCGTGTCTTATATCCTTCCCCTTCATTGTTTTTCGTGTCAGTGCAAATCTTTGGTTGTGTTTGCTTTGTTCGTGATCATCGACCTCATATAACCAAGTTGGATCCTAAGTCCCTCAAATGTAACTTCCTTGGCTACTCTCGGTCTCAAAAGGGGTATCGTTGTTTTTCTCCCGAGTTGAATCGTTATCTCATTTCTCTTGATGTCACATTTTTTGAATCACATTCATTCTATCCTCTGCTTTCTGTTAACCCATCTTCTTTGGACTCAAATGATAATTTCCTTGTCTATCACTTTGTACAGTCTAAAGCAGCCCCTGTACCTCCCTATCGTCCCCCCTTTCAGCAAGTTTACTCTCGCCATCCACGAGAGGGACATCCTTTTGCACCTCCTGATGTGGTCACTACCGAGCCAGTCCTCTCTTCTGCAGATCCCAGCACTTCGGTGCCACCACTATCTGATCTAGATGTTCCGATTGCTCTTCGAAAAGGTAAGCGTAGTTGTGCACAATATTCCATTGCTGACTATGTTAGTTAATCTGGTTTGTCTTCTTCTACTTCTTCCTTAATTAATTCTCTTGAGTCTTACCCTATTCCTTAGTCTGTGTCTGAGGCAGTGGCTCACCCTGGTTGGTGAACCGCTATGGAAGAGGAGATGAACGCTCTTGAGGAGAATCAGACTTGGGATTTGATACATTTGCCAAATAATAAGAAGGCAATTGGTTGTAAGTGGGTTTTCATTGTGAAAGTGAATCCTGATGGTTCCCTTGCTCGATTGAAGGCTCGTCTGGTTGCGAAGGGTTATGCCCAAACTTATGGTGTGGATTATTCAGAAACTTATGGAGAATAACTCAGAACGATTTCTCATTAAATAAATCCAAGTTACATGTGAAAAATCATCGACAAATGTAACAAAGTACCGATAACCAAGTTTCGACACTACCGGAGACGGACCCCAAACATCAGAATGAACCAACTCAAACGGGACATAAGCCCTTTTATTGACTCTAGGAAAGTATGAACCACGATGGTGTTTAGCATACTGACAAGCTTAACAATTTAATGTTGACAAAGACTCTAAACTAGGACACAATTTCTTCAAATTCGAGAGACACGGATGACCGAAACGACAATGAATCTGATGTGGTGTAAGGGAAGTGACACTGGAAATGCAACAGGAGAGACAACATCATCCAGCAAGTAAAGCCCTCCTGATTCGTAGCCTCTACCAATAATCCTCTTCGTCGTAAGATCCTGAAAGACACAAGAATCAGAAACGAATGAGACGCTACAGTTGTAATCACGAGTTAATTTAGTGATGGATAGTAAATTGAACGGAAAACTAGGGAGGTAAAGGGCAGAAGACAAAGATAGAGATGGAGTGATACTAGCGATCCCGCACCCCTAAACACATGCAACAGACCCATTGGCTAAAGTGACACTAGGCAATATAGAAGAGGTAAAGGAAGATAAAATACTGCGATCACCGTATGATCGGTAGCACCGTAATCAATGACCCATTTGCGACTCGAGGAGGAAAGACACGCAGCTGGGTTTACCCGAATGGACAAGAGTGGCTGCGAGAAGATGAAGACGGCTGAGAGACACAGACGGGTATACCTAGCATTCTCTTCATCTGACATCATAACCATCTTCCGTTCAGGCAAAGGAGAGGACTGACTAACAGGGTCGGGATGAGTAGCGACATTAGCAAATCGGTTACCAGTAGGTTTCCCATGTAACTTCCAACAATTGCGTTGCAGATGCCCCGTGTCCCCACAATGGTAACATACCTTGACATCCTGATGCCCCCCCACGGCCATGAGCATCATCACCACCACGACCTCCTCTACCACCTCTGCGTCCTCCACCACCATGATCAGAACCTCGATGCCCATGAAATGCTTGTGCGGCAAGAGCAGAAAACTCACCCGTATCCCCTTCGACTGGAGGAGGCTTGGGAGATGTGCGTAAAACCCGCGAGAAAGCCTCAGATAAAGAGCAAATGTCAATACCTGACAAAATCTGCAAGCGAGCCGTAGCAAACTCAGGGCGCAAGCCAGCTAAAAAACCCATGACAAGGAGTTGTTCACGTTGTGCCTGCATCACCTTAACATCGGCCGTAATTGGAAGCAAAGTGCACCATTCCTGAGACATTTTCTTAAAATCTGCAAAGTACTGAGTCACGGTGCGATCTCTTTGATTCTGTCGAAACACATCAGTCGACAAGTCATACAAGCGATTCAGATTATCATGACCCGAATACAACACCTCCAAATACTTCCAAAGATCTTTGACTATTTCGGTATGTGAAACTAACTCGGCAACATTATCAGTCATGGAATTCATCATCTGGCCAAAGAGTAATGCATCATCTTGAATCCAAACCTTTGCACCTTCACCAGTTTTAATATCCGTGAGATGGTCGCCCTTTTCCATACCAATAAGACTCTTACTAACCGCCTTACGCCACATCATATAGTTTGTACCATCAAGCTTCTTATCTGTAAGCTTATTAGGAGTGGTGATCACGGCCGAAACAGTCTCAGAAGTCGACATACCACGCAGAACTGAAGAGTCCCAACAAAAATAGAAACCAAGAAACCAAACGAGTAGCAGCAGAGGCACAACACACGTCAAATCCAGAAAACTAACCACACAGGTAGACAACTTGTACTTGGGCGAACCAGAAAAGATGAGCTTTCCGGTGAAATTCCGGCAGACGCGCCGGCGCGTGGCCTGCACTCCGACGATAGCGACGTTTTCCGGCGTCGCCTAGAGGCGGCGAACTATTCTGGGTGGCTCGTGGATCGCAAAAGGAACCAGGAAATGACCAAACTACTCGGCGCACTCAAGCTTACTGTAGACGAAAGAAACTGGCGACGGACCTACGAACCCTTGCGCACAACAGAAACCCTCAGGCACAAACACAACTGGCAAGCCACAACCTGGGCTAGCCGATTAATCAAGGTTGCACACTCCGGCAACTCAGAGCATCGCACAGCCTGCCGACGCAATAAAGGAACTCGACGTCCTTACCTTTGCATGCAGAGAAGGAAAAAATAAATAAATAAAATAGAAGTGGACCAAACCAAGTTTGTTATTGAGAAACCTGCTCTGATACCATGTAAAGAAACGGAGAAAAGAAGAAGGAAGAAGAATATGATTCGGAAGCCTTAACCCTAAAAAGGTTAGGCTAGGGTATTTATACATACGTGCATATATTAATAAGTTACACATAACAACCTTTTATAATACCCCTTATTCGCTAACAACCTTTAACTGGTAGGTCCAAGGTTTGTAAACAAAGAATACCCATAGCCGGATTGGAAGATTTCGGCTTAAACAGCTAGGCATCTAGCTTTCCAAATAACCCAACAACCATAAAGAAGGATGCCAACTTGAACAGCCCCCATTTGAGTACGCACCGAAACACCCTCAATCCAAATCTTAAACAAATGAGAAATGGAAGTGTAGCAGTTAATTTTATTGAAAGGATGGGCCAGCCTAAGCCATAACTCGCGAGCCACTTCTGAGTGAAGAAAAAGATGAGCAATAAACTCCCGATCAGGGCTGCGCATACAACAAACACACCGAGACACCACAGAGACATGACGCATGTGAAGTCTCAAATCCACCGGAAGAGCTCCAAAATAAAGCTTCCAACCAAAAGCACTTATTTTCGTTGGAATCCAAGGTTGCCAAATTCTCCTAGTCCAATAAAGAACAGGATCATGTGTGCGGGAATAAATCCCAGTACGCCTTTGAGTCAAAATTGCCTGATGTAGATAAGCAAAACATTAATCTATCCGGAATATCCATAATGGCAGCATGGTGTTGAGCCGGGACACTAGGAAGCAGGTGAGAGAGTCGAGTAAAAGCAGTCTTGACCGTGAGATTAATGTCAATAGGCCGAGGACCCTCCAACCTAAACCCAACCCAATTATCGCTCCAAAATGAGACGTTCCCTTCGCCAAGCAGCCATCTGCTATGTTGCATAAGAAGCTCTATGTGGGCATGAACAGCCCGCCAGACATGTGAAGCTGCCACTGGAACCACAAAACCACCACAGCCTTTATATTTTGAGGCAATGAACTTAGCCCATAAACTATTTCCTTGCAAAACACCCCAGGCCAGTTTAGCATGAAGCGAGTCCCGGACCTGCACCAAAGAACGAATACCCAAGCCACCCTCATCAATCGGTCTACAAATCTTAGACCATGACACCCAATGAGTTCTGTGACTCTCTGAGTTGCCCCACAAGAAATTTGCCATAGCCTTCTCAATGCGTCTAAGAACACCGATTGGTACCTTAATAACAGCAAGAGCATACACAGGAATGCTGCTCAAAACTGATTTGAGCAAGACGATCTTACCACCACAAGAAAGAAGACGAGATTTCCAGCCCTATATTTTCCGTCTAATGTGAGCTTCTAGATTCTCAAAATAATGACGCCTAACTCTACCTCGGAACAAAGGTAAACCCAAGTAAGTCACCGGGAAAGTACGGTGCACACATCCAGACCACGCAGCAATCCACTGAGCCTTGTGTCTAGTACAATTCAATGAGGTGTAGAAACCACTTTTTTGTAAATTGATGAGTTGACCCGAAGACCGCTCGTATTATTTTCTTCAACAACCTAAGTTAATTATTTTTTATTTTATCGGCCTTAAGGGGCGTGGGAAGGGATTGAACCAAAGATTCCCCTTTGTGAAGCCACAGTTCTACCACTTGGCTTGGGGTTGAGTGATCTTATTTATGACCACCCACTACCACCAACGATATTCATGGACTTTTAGGTGGACCGATGGCCTTCTTTGTACCCATGTGCTCCGTAGGCCAGCAGACGGTACTGTGTTATAGACTAGGCTCTCGAGCTCAGGTCGTCACAAACATTCTTTTTTGTCCTTTTTTGCATCAAAAAAATTTAAGGCATGAAAAAACATTTATTTTTCTGTCAGTCAAACGCATTAGCTTCTTTACATCGTTCTCGGTAAATTACCTTCTTTTTTAGGGCAAGAGTATGTAGGGAGAAAGGACAGAATGAGAGAAGTATGGATCAGCTTTGAGGCCCACTCCAACATTATTAATGATGATATAACTCAACTCAACTCACCTCAGACTTTGTCCCAAATATTTGGGGTAACATTTATTAATGATGGTAAATTCAATAGCTCTACAGCTGTGTTATTTTTCCTTACACTTCACTTGAATCCCCCTTGAGCTGGGGCTTAGATGGCTATCGTCTCTTGAAAAATATTTTGGAAATTTGATGCGAAGAATCCCTTCCAAAATCAAACAGGTAAACAACTATGTTATGCGCCGTCCTGTTAGTGCTTTGAAGTTGTTTGGATAGTTGGAAGATATTTTTTCTCATGTAGTTGGGTCTTTTCCTATCTTCTTCCCTACAAGAAGTTTTCTAGGGTTTTTGTATGTTTTCTTATATGTAGTTGTATCTCATTGTTAGGCTTGCGAGGTTTACAGAGAAGCAGGAATTGTTGGGTTTTGGAAAGGCATCATCCCAACTCTAATCATGGTAAGGTGATAAATTCTCAAAGATTTTTTTTTTTTTTTGATAAGAGTAATTATAAAATAAATAATCAAAGATTATTAGGATTCCCTGTTAAGAGTTACTTGTAAAGAGGTGATACCTGTGAAATTCCAGGTGTGTAATCCATCAATTCAGTTCATGATCTATGAGAGCTCATTAAAGCATTTGAGGGCTAAACGCGCTGCGAACAAGCAGGGTTTAACAAATGTTACCGCATTGGAGGTAAAACATGCATCTTATATGAATATTATGCAGTAACTTGTATTATTTATCTGTTGTTTATATGAATATTATGCAGTTACTAGTCTTCTTTATCTAGTGGCGTAAGAAGTGGTCAATTAAGGCCATTTCCCAAATATTTGTGTGTGATGTGCTGGCATCATTATGAGATGCATTAGCACCTTTTCCTGCATTTCCCTATTGCATGGAAATTGTGGTGTTGATTGATATTGATGAGGATTGGGTATGCCCCTACTCAGTTGATGTGGTGGACGTCAAACCTCCAAATTAGTATTTTTCCTACTTTCAAATACGAGTATAACGGAAGCAGGGTTGAATCCTCAGGAAACAGGAACTAATTTCTTTTGAGAGAATGACAAAGAAATATAAGGGGAGATGTTGAATTTGATTAATTAATAACAAAATTCCAAATGTTAACTAATTTGACAAGAAGAATTATAAAATAAAGCAAGATCAATCGCAAGACGAATAAATAGATTGAGAAATAAGGATATGAGAAAATTCTGATTCAAGGATCTTGACATTCAATTATATTTGTTAGAAGTATTAAGGGCCTATTTGGTTTAAGATATATATTTGGGGGTCTTGATGAATAATGTATTTTTCAGTAACATATATATATGACTTGCCTAACTATATTAGGCTACGGCTTCTCTCAATTCTCTTCTACTTTCTTCTGTTTCTTTTAGGGGTGTAAATCGGAACCACCGAACCAAACCAAACCAGTCGGTTTTGGTCGAAGACGGTTCGGTTTCGGTTTCAAAAATTGGGAAACCACACGGTTCGGTTCACGGTTTTTGGTATCGAACCAAACCACGCTATTTTTTTTTATTATTATAAAATATATATATTATATTACATATATTAACTATTTTGAACCTTTGATTTATTCATTATATATATATATATATAGAGAGAGAGAGAGACGAATACTAAACCAAACAAAATCTTGATTGTTGGATAACTATTATTTTTTCCATTGTTTATGTTTATTTTAGAATTTGTATTGTTTTATTTATGATAATTTGTTGTTAGTAGCTTATTTCCTAATTTTGACGTTAATTCCAAATTAAAATCTTATTTTTATTGTTATTTTCAATGTTGGTTACTTTCATTAAAAATAATTTATATAAACCACAAAACCGAACCAAACCGAGTGGTTCGGTTCGGTTCCAAGTCTTACTCGGTTCAGCTCGGTTTGAGATTTTTAAAACCACTAGGAGGCGGTTCGGTTTGTGGTTTTGGCATAAACCAAACCGAACCACTTACACCCCTAGTTTCTTTACATTCAACATGGTATCAGAGCACGAATCCTTATAATCTCCTGTGCTGATTGTTCTCCACAAATCCTTCCTTTTTTTTTTTTTTTTTTCTGTTCGACCCAGAATGGGTTTGCGCAGTCAGCCTTGCCGTTGCGTTTGAGTCGCCGGAGGGGGTGCGACGTCTTTTGAAGGATACAGCATTGGAGGTTGGTGTCGCCCAGTCTAGGCGACCTCGTCTGTCTATTCGCCGCCACCGGAGGTCGCCGGGAAACGCCTCACGCGCCCCACGCGTCGGCGCATTGCCTGAAAATTTTCGCCGGAATTTTTTCGGACCATTACAGACCTGATTGCCAAGGCCTGTAGTTCTCTTGTCCAAGGTTGGTTTTCAGATTTAACAAGTTTTTGGTGGGTTTTTAGGCTCGGTCAGTCCACTGTACTAGTCTGTTTGGTTCTGTTTTTTTACTGATTGGTTTTTCAATGTCGACATCAGGGAATATGGAGACTACGGAGTCTAAAACCATGGTTTCTGAGGTTTTCTCTACTAGTACAAAGATTACGGACAAGAAATTAACGGGAAAGAATTATTTAATGTGGCGGCGGGTTGTTGAAATGAATTTAAAAGGGCAAAATAAGGAAGATCAGCTCACCACAGTTAACTCTACTTAACTCTACTGATGTTTCTTAGGTCTATGCCGATGCTGATTTGTATTGGAAGCTCATGAATTCCATGGATAATGAGACGACTCAATTGGTGGCTCATACTTCCACTGTTCGTGATTTGTGGGAATATTCAGTTGTGTTGTATGGGGGCAAGGACAACATGAACCGGATGTATGACTTGTCATGTGCTATGTTTCGCCAGGATCAACAAGGTCGTAGTGTTACCGAATATTTTGTGGACTACAAGAAATTGGCGACTGAATGGAGTTCTTTGATTCCTTTGAGTACGGATGTTAGTACTATGCAAACACAACGAGAGCACCTGATTATTCTTGGATTTTTAGATGGTTTGAGATCCGAGTTATGTAGTGCTCTCACAAATCTTATCGGGCACGAGTGTTGGCTCTCTTCACAATGTGTTCTCTCGTGTGCTTCGGGCCTCTCTAGAGTCCTCTTCGGTTGTCCCTACTAACAGTATTGGTGATTTTGGTGATTCTTCTGCACTTGTGAGTCAAATATCTCACCATCACCAGGTCAAGAGATTGGTGGTCGTGGTGGCCGTGGTAGGGGTAGGGAGAGTAGAGGTTCGTAGTTGTTTTTACTGTGGGGATACGAATCATGTGATTCGTAATTGTTGGAAGTTGTATGGTAAATCGTCTGTTGATCGATATGCCCATCTTGCCTCTAGCACTGAGTCTGCCCCCCACCCAAACCGTCTCAATCTAGTGAGGGTAAGGTCATACGGATGACTGTTGATGAGTTTGTGCGATATACCAAGTACTAGGCTTCTTCATCTTCTTCTTCCACTGCTAATACCTACTGCGTGTGTTTCTTCCTCTAATTGTAAATGGGTTATTGACTACGGTTCTTCTGACCATATGAGTGGTAACAGAGGTATATTTTCTTCATTCATTCCATCTTCGACATTACCAAGTGTTACTGTAGCCAATGAGTCTATTGCTTCTGTTACGGGGCGGGGTGATATTTATCTCACTTCCTCTCTTTCATTATCCTCTGTGTTATACATTCTTGGTTTTCCATTCAGTCTACTATCTATTAGTAAGTTTACTCGTGATCATAATTGTGATATCTCATTTTTTCCCACTCATTGTATCTTTCAGGATCGTGTGGCGAAAAGGATTATTGGTAGAGAGCAGGAGTCTAGGGGACTTTATTTCTTTGAAGCTCCATCTACACCAGTTGCGTGTTCGATACTCGGTTTCTCAGCCATTTCTGGCGAAGTCTGTGGAATATGGTTAACAGTAACACCTCCCTGAATTTCAGCTCCGCTTATCATCCCCAAACCGATGGCCAGACGGAGGTCTTCATTCGCTCTTTGGGGAACCTTCTGCGTGCTCTCGTCGGTGCAAATGTTAAAAGTTGGGATTCTAAGCTTCTGCAGGCTGAGTTTCGAGCTGTCAATTGTTCCTCTGGGTTCAGCCTTTTTGAGGTCGTCTTTAGGTTTGTCCCGCGGGGTCCCCTCGATCTCCTTCCCTTGCCCGACACCATTGGCCCTCATGGTGACGCTACTGCTTTTATTACAGATATACAGCGTATCCATCAGTTGGTCCATACCAACCTGTTAAAGGCTAGTGCTGCATACAAGACCCACGTTGACAAGGGGCACCGTGAAGTTCAGTTTGAGGTGGGTGATTTTGTGTGGGCTATCTTGACAAGAGTCAGGTTTCCGGCTCATGAATACCACAAGTTGGCGGCACAAATTCGCCCCGTCGAAGTCATAGAGCGTATCAATCCAAATGCCTACCGCCTTGCTCTCCCTAGTCACATTCGCACTTCGGACGTCTTTAATGTCAGGCACCTCCTGCCCTTTTTTGGTGACTCTTCTTCATGTGATGTCCCTGCTGATTTGAGGCCGAATCCTTCTCACCCCGGAGGAGATGATGTGGATCATACAGCTTGATTCTTCTCGAGTGCTTGGAAGGACTCGAGGCTACTTTAGTCTTCTTTTATTTTTCCAGTACTCTTTAATTATGTCTGGTAAAACTTCTTTTCTGTAGGGTGTAGTTTGCGATTGTGGGATTTTTGGCTATCCTTATATACTTGTCGTATAGGGTTTGCGTTTTTTGGTATGAATTTCGATAATAAAACATAGAGAATTCCTCTCTCAAGTTAGCCGGCATCTTCTGTATCAACGGTTAATTTTGTTCCCCTGCTTATTGTGATCGTTGTTGTGGTTGTGTGGCGTTTAGTGCATCACCAAGTCTTCAAAAACCCGTCCCAATTTTACTTTGAAGTCCAATAATTCTTCTCGTACATCAAAAGATAATAACTTGGTTAGGGGAATATGAGCATAAAATATTGACTAATATATGCACATCATGATGCTTTGTTCTCGGTTAGGGGGCAGTATGGATGCTTAGATTTTGTAGCAGTGTGCTATCTTTAGTACTTTGCGGTGCATTTTGTCTCAGAGTAATTCTCGTATCTTTCACGATAAAGGCGATACCAAAGACAAAATTTCTTTTCATCCTTTTCTTTGGGCGTTGGCCTTGGATCTTTTAGAGGAGTGTCCTTAGCTATGAACGCGAGAAATTGGAGGGCAGTTTTGCATTATACTCTCTTATTTGTGTTTCTCCTTTTCCACTTTTTTGTATTGGCCGATGGCTGTTAACTGTTTTTGTCTATTCTGTTCATCTGATAAATTCTGTATTTATATATTAAAAAAATCATGTTTTGAGCCTATTGGCAATGAAAAATAGAGTCAGTTTCTCAGGTGGCTAGAATACTTTCATTATATGTAGCACGCAAGGGGCTTGGAGGCATGTAATGCCAAAATGTCTCTATTTTTGTTAAGGGACACGAGACTTGAGATGTAGTTGGTTAATCATCACTTTAAGCACTTCTGGTACATGCTATTAATAGTAATTCAAACCTTTCTGTTTATTGAAGAGGTGGCATTCTTTTTTTAAATGCACAGTATTTGAACACCACCCTTGCCTGATTTTTAATATCCATCTTTGACTTTACATTTGCATAAACAGGTTTTCTTATTGGGTGCCATAGCCAAACTTGGAGCCACCATCTCAACATACCCTTTGCTAGTGGTCAAGGTAAATCATCCATTGTTTGCTTCATAATTCAGGTTTGTATATATTTAGATATATATGTATATATATATACATGTGTATAGATATATATGTATATATGTATATATAAATATATATGTATATATATATATATGTATATGTATATGTATATGTAATTCAGTTTTGACATGCTATGCCAAATATAGCTTTCACTATATCCCTTGTTTACAGTTGGTACTGTAGCGTTAGGATTTTTAGATGGATCTAAATTCTGTCTAGTTATCTGAATCATGAAACTGTCACATCTTAATATTATGTTCCCTGCTTCCACTTATCAAATTCTGTCAAAAAGGTAGAGGATCTTGGCAGTATCACTATGCAGGCAAAACAAATTCTAACATTTGAGGATGCATTGATGCTTTTATCTTCTTAATGGGTATTTGGTGGTGCGTTCAAAGTGTAACAATCTTGAATATTTCTATTTTATTTTTGTTACTACTTGCTGGCTTCTTTTTTGGTTTAAATATCAATTTGGTCACCCTACTTTCGGCCAAAATTCATTAAGCTCACTCTACTTTTTTTTTCTTTAATTTAATCACTCTACTTGGACATAAATATCAAGTTCATCACTCCATCCAACTTTTTTGTTGAAAACTTAAAAAAAATTCTAAAAATCCCAAAATACCCTTACTAATATTTTTAAACCTAAAAAAAACCCCAAACCTCAACTTTTACAATCCTAATTCCCAACTTCAAGCAATAGCAGCCGCTAAAAGCCTGAAATATAGCTCTTCTCACCCGAATTTCAAGCTGGGGCTCACTTTAACTCAGAGAAAATCAAGTTTAGGGCTTCAAAATTCATGGTATCCTCCAGCTCTCTCTGTCTCCAGCCTCGTCTCTAGTCGATTCTATCCCAGCTCCAGTCTTCATCTTCGTTTTTGGCAACCTTCTACTGATACCAGTCATATCTCCAGGTCCGGCTACCATATTTCATTTCCAGCCAAAGCAGCGCTAGTTGAGGTTAATTAAGAGAAAATAAGGTGTTGATAGGGAGACGTATTCTAAACAATACGTAGGGTAAGTCGATCGAGGGGAAGAGGCCGGAAGGAGATGGGGAATTGGTCGGCGATAACTAAGGATTTGCTGATTGCAATAGCCAGACGGCTTGACACGGCGGTAGATCGTGCTAGATTCAGTGGGGTATGCCGGAATTGGTTATCTCTAGCCAAATTGGAGGTCAATTATCTGCCTCGCAATCCCCCATGGCTGATGCTGACTGAGAAAGTAGAGTCGAACGACCGTGACTTCGTTGGCGCCCATGGAAAGGAATGTTTCGTGCTCGAGTTGCCCAATAGCAGAGGGAGTCAATGCATCGGGTCGAGTGGGTGTTGGCTTGTAATGATTGATGCGGCTTGTGATATGTACATTGTAAATCCCTTCTCTCATGCGAAGATTGATTTGCCGTCGATGCTTTCATTAGACGATTTCATGGTTGATGATCCCGAAGAGGACATTTTGGATCTGCGTGACTATTATGTCGACAAGGTAATTATGTCTTCTACCAAATCCCAATCACCTAGAGAGGAGGATTTCATTGCCATTGCCATATATTCTTCATTAAGGAAGGTTATGAAGCTAGCTTATACGAAAAAAGGAGCCAAATCATGGAAAACTATTGAATCAATTGACAATCCTTTTTTTGATGTTATATTCTATCAAGATAAACTCTATGCCGTCAATCATTCTGGGATAATTGTTGAGTTCAATATTCATCTGGAGAAGGAGCTGGATTGTGGGGATTCAGAAAGGGGTCAGCAATGGAGATTCGCCAGATCTGGGGCGGCGTGAGAATAGGATGGAGCAGAGAGATGGAGATGGGTGAAGGGTGGGGGAGAGAGAGAGCTTGGGCAGCGCTTGGTTTTGTTTCTGGGCGTGAGAATGGAGATAAGGCCGACACTGTTTAGGGCTTGTTGAACCCTCAACTTTTAACTTTGAGAGTAAAACCTTTCAACTTAATAAGGGTATTTTGGTCTTTTCAATGATTTCCATCCAACATAACGGACGAAAATAACTCAAGTGACCTTATTGAATGTCGAAGCCAAGTAAAGTGATTAAATTGAGGAAAAAAAAAAGTAGAGTGAGCTTAATGACTTTTGACTGAAAGTAGGGTGACCAAATTGAGATTTAAACCTTCTTTTTTTATGCCTCTTCTTATTCTGTCATTTTTACATTCGTTTTTCCCGGTCTGATTAAAATTTCTTTCCATGAAAAATAAATTCAATATTAGAAAAGAAATCTAAATACTCCGAGGATATGTGGCTTAAATCACTCATAATTTATATTTTATCCTTTGGTTTGAATCTAGATCAAGGATTAATCATGAAAGGGAGTACTTGACATGATTTATGGGGATGGTATGAATCAATCCTCCACCAAGATTGGGAAGATTCTCTATTTCCCTGTCTTTAAAAGAGTTTTTAAGCATCTCACAGATTAGAGCAGAACCCGACTCATCAGTGTGCTAAATGTTGCCTGAGGAAAGGAAAAGTATATCAGAAGAATCAGTTACGCATCGACAGAAAATGCCGTTAAGGATTCCTTTCTCTGCACATTGACACTATTCATTGAAATTGGCTATAAAAGAAGCTAAACATTTGAGCTTCATCTTGTAAAATGTGGAACAAAGATGAGTATGAAAATGTTACGTTCGACTTCAACTTGTTTCTTACATTCATGATTTGAACAAGGAATAACTAAATTGTCTTTCTGCGGAAGATAAGTTGAGAATGAGAAAGAGGATAGCTGATGTGGGTAGGGAAATCTCAGGTGAAGAATAAGTTGCTGGCAACAAGTCAAGAGCCTTGTGGCTGAGGCCTAAGAGAATGGGATGGCAACACATAGGTCTTCTAAAAGATAACTGATTTTCACAAAGATTTATCACATCACTCTGTTCATTGATGTAATAAATAATACCTCGCAAGTGCACGAGTCAGCCGGATTGTCAAATAAGAGAGACTTGAGTTTTGATTTAAGTAAATTCAACTCTTCTAGCAAAATAATAAATAAAATCAAGGATTATGAATTAACTCAAATAAATTAACTAGAAAGCAATAAAATAAACTAATTAACAAAGCATGTAAATATGAGATAAATCAAGGTTTGGGAATGGCTTAGGAATTAGGATTCACTCGTATATCTACCTTATGTTCATGCAAATAATATAACAATCAATGTCAAGGATTCATTCACATATGTAAAGATTGGTACGCTTTGGTCACAGATTGCAATCTTATTATCCCGAACAAATTATACTTTCTTGGTACGTCCATATAATTGCCAAGAATCCATTAAGCATACGAAGAACAATTGAACCCACAAAAGATGGCAAACGTATAACTTATACACTTTGGTCATGCAATTCATTATACCCAGATAATCTAAGCATTTGTAGATACATCTTGCACAAACACCTAGAATAGATTCACTAATTATGCCCTTGTGATAAACAAAACAATTGATTCAATAAAAAAATATATTAGAACATAAGATTTCAATACAAGTTACGTTAAGTTACCAAACCAAAGCTCTGATACCATGTTAAGTTACCAACTCATCTAGAAGCTTAAGCTATTAGATAGGGGCTCAACAATGTATATCAAGCTTAATAATCTACTTGAAAATTCTTTTGATTCATATTTTGTTGATGTTATGCAGTCGAGGCTTCAAGCTAAGCAGGAGATTGGGACAAACATCTCAATGCGATATTCAGGCTGGTTTTTTAACGCATTAACTCCTAATTATCTTTTTTTATTTTTGTAGGCTTCAAACAGACTTATCATTTTGCTGTCATTTATGCGGTGAAATATTTGTGGCATCACAATTTATTTCAAAACCTTTGTCAGCTCACATATTCCTTGGTGAATTGACGATTTTCTTTGGTTATAGTGATTTCATGTATTACTTCACAAACTTAAATTTTGCACCCAATTTCAAGGACAGAGTGTTGACGAAGTAAACAACTTAAAGAGTATTCTATATCTCTCCTCCGATCTCATGATTGGTAGTTGACCAGTTGTCGTTACTAACTTTATCCAGCTTGTAAGAAGCTCAATAAAGAGAAATTATAGTTCTGATTTTTTGGCTTAGATCACCCAAGATCTCACAGTTGACTAAGAGAATTACTTAACCTAAGGTTTTATTTATTTCTTTACTGTGTCTTCGTTTAGGGCATCTTATTAAGTTAGGATGTATTGCTCATGCTTTGTTACTTTTTTCTTCTTTTTGCCTCTTTCGTGCATGCAATTTTTGCACTGCACTTGTATGATGATTTCTTTTAATTTTCCATTTGATGCATTAAAATTCTCTTTCATAATTCATTGCCCACAAAAGATTCCTCTCATATTTTATTAATATTTCTATACTCCCTCTATTTCAAAATGAATGCCTCTTTTCCTTTTTGGGTTATCCCAAAAATGAATGTCACTTTTCTGAAGTGGTAGTTAATATTAGCCACAGTTTCACTATTTACCTTAATAATTGAAAAAATATGTTAATGCACTTTTTTACCTTGAAACTATACTAAAATCCACTCTATCTCTGTAGAAAACCACATTTTAAAAGATTTCATTTAACACATTTAGTGGTATAATACACCCTTGCCTTTTTCATTTATGAGTAATTAAATGGAGCAAGTGCCTTGTTAAATAAAATATTTGAACTTCATGCCATTTAAAAGGCTAACACTGTTTTCTTCATTAGAGAATTATTGGTAATCATATTATTATCCTGATAAAATTGGTTCTTGCATCTCAGGTACTGCAGATGCAATCATTAAGATGATTCATTATGAAGGAGTAACCAGCTTCTACAAGGGAATGAGCACCAAGATAGTACAGAGTGTCTTTGCAGCCTCAGTACTTTTCATGGTCAAGGAGGAACTAGTTAAAATTTATGCAAAAATAGCAGATAAGAGCCAAAAAAATGTTACTAATAAGGTGAAATAATTTAATCTTTTTTTTGGTCGAGACTCAAGAATTTTCACTGGATGAACTGACCAAAATTCATGATCATTGTTCAATCCCAGCTCATTCAATGAAGCTACAGGAAAGTGACGTGACTGAGATTGGTATTTGGTAATATACACAAGGAAGAGAGGATTAGTTAGTAATTTAACGTGTGTAGAACCTGGGAAGAAACATCACTCAGCTTCAAGTTTCGTGCACTTGTAGTCTTGTACTCCGTCCGTCATTGAATTTCATACTTATATATTGGCAGTGGTGGACCCGGACCCATGAAGGTGCCATGTTCTGTACAATTTATAACCAAGGATTATATTTTGATATTTCTACCAACGCAAAAACTTCTTATTCCATAAAACAAATCTATCCATGTAAAATTGATTAAAATTTAGAGATCTCGACGCAATCCTTTAGTTTTTGAAAATTACTGTGCTATTCCTCATGTTTATAAATGTAGATGTCATTTATTAGTAGTAAAAGTGTCACTTTCAGTCTTAGAATTATCATTTTTTTTCTTTGAAATGTCACTTTTGGTTTTAAATGTATAACCTTTGTTTTGAAAAGTGTCAGTTGAATATATATTAAATTTAAATCGTCACTCTTGACCCTAGAAGTGTTACTTTGCATTACAAATAAAAATTGTCACTGTTGGCTTTGAAAGTATCAAGTTTTAGCATTAAATGTATCCACTTTTGACCTTAGAAGTGTCACATTGTATTTTAATAAAAATTAGCACCTTTTTTACTTAAAAAATGTCACTTTTGTTCTTAAAAAATATCATTTATGCCCTTAAATGCGTCATTTTTTATCTTAAAGTAACATTTTGCATTAAAAATAAATTTAATTAAAGTTTTAAGGTGATTTATGACTAAAAGTCTAAAATATAAAGTCTGGGAGGATAGAAACTTCGGCAACCATGTTCAAAAAAAGGGAGGGCATCGGAGCAATTAAAAGGTTGAGTTCATTAAAGCGGTGGACATTGTGTGCATGTCACGTTGTCTTCCCAAAACCGGACCCACGAACATCTATTCAGATGACTAGTGCCTCTTTCTCTATTTGCTTGCATTTCAATCAATTTTCTCATATTTTGACTAGTTTTTTTACTGCGTAACTTATGGTCTTCTTTGATTGGTTGTTCGCTCCAAAAGCCTTATTTTATCAGTTTTGGAGCTACGTCGTACGATCGTCCTGTAGGAGACCTACTCTTAAACTAATTTAATATACAATAGAGCGCATATTTACACATGTGTAATTGATTAAAGCTATTTAGAGATTGAGATTAAATTATCTTAAAATATTTAACGGTTGTGATTCACTCTCACATTCACATGTGTGAGAGTAGTTATCCACTTCTAATTCTTTATTTCTTCTCTCCTTATTACAAAATCACCCCCTACAATTAATATTATGAGCAGTCATCTATTTTTCTTCTCCTTATGTTTTCTCTCCACATTACAAAGTCACACCTTGCGATTATTAATCTTTTGAACAATCACCCCCTATAAAACATCAATCTCAGTTGATTGACTGAGGCTATCTAGCGGTGGGTTGATTCCAGCAACAAGATCCAACTGTCATAGGTCAGTTACATATATCTCATAACAAATAACCCCCCTCAAGTATGAGACGAGTTCGAATAGCGCCCCTCAACTACCATTTGAAACAATGTACCCCCTCAACTTTATTTAGGTGTTATCGTTTAAATTGACAAAATCCGATATAATGCGTCGTGTCATAGGCACGAGCATGAAGATCTAGTATAGGCTAATACATGAAATTTCGAGGAGAGTTATTCTACGCGGTACTGAGCTAGAAATTTTTGCACATCGAACCCCCAAAGCCTTTTTAATTTTAAGAAATTCAATCAACTACAACACTTCAGTTAAAATCAAATTTTAGTTAAGTAGTAAATATAAATTTAAGGTGCTTTCACCTACCTTTAGTTTAAAAAAATGCTTTCGCCTTTGCTAAATATACATAATCAAATTAATACAATTATTACTTATCAAAAAATATACATAATCAAATTTTAAAAAACAAACAAACAAAAAAATTGTTGGCATTTTCATCATTGGATTTTGATTTTAAACAAACATTTGAAGCTAAACTTAAAGATTTTAAATCAAAGAAAAAAAAATCTCACATCGCAATTGTTCGCAAATAATATCATTTACTCTCAATTAATATTAATAACAATTAAACATATTTAATGACAATATTTTATTAAACATCTACGTAATTCAATAACAAATTAAAATTAATTGAACAATACTAATATCAAACAACAAGTGCTAATAATAACAAGTAGCAAATTTTGAGGGACCTAACATACACTAACATATAAGAACCTAACCTAACATACCCATATTGAACTTAACAAAACCTAACAAAAACAAACAAAAGTTAACACCAGCCCTGGTGGTGCATCCAAAGCGGCCCAGTGGTGAGGCATGCTCCACCGCTAGGTGACCTAGTTCGGGAGCAAGCCTGGCGACAGGGTGGCGGAACAATGGTCGGCAAGTCTGAACTACCAATTTTTTATTTTTTAAACCAGTTATTCATGAACATTGCATCAAAACAATCAAAAGTACAAAGAACTTGATTAGAAAACATACCTTGTTTTGTTAAAATGATTTTGTACGTATACATGGACTAAGGGTAATATAGGAATTTCACTACAAAAAGTGATGTATCAAGTATAATATATATGTTGTATTAAATAATCCCCTTTAAAAAAATGGAACCAACTTGTTCCAAAGATTGTTTGTTGAGTAGGTCTCTTGTAAAACGGTTTTACGAATTTTAATCCGTAAGACATAGATATACATGTTAAAGGTCAAAGATTAAAAAAAAATTAGTACCACCCTCAACTTTTGGAAATTACAACGCACCCCTCAAATTTTATATATGAAAAATGTTAATTGTTTTTGCCTTGAATATCACTTTTGCCTTTAAATGTGTCAATGCTACCTTTAAATGTGTAAGTCACTATGTAGGAAAGTGTGTTTTTTTTTCCTTTAAATGTCACTTTTAGTCTACCAATGTGCAAATCTGTATGAAAGTGTTTTTTTTTTTTTTTAACTTTTAAATGTATCACTTTTGCCTTAAAATGCCTCACCTTTGGGTTTTACCTTTAAATCTATCACTTTTAATCTATCAATGTGTAGGTTATTACGTATGAAAGTATCTTTTTTTACCTTTAAATGTTTCACTTTTGCCGTTAAATATGTCACTTTTGCCTTTAAATGGGTTCATCATAGTTTTAAGTTAATTTAGGATTAAAATGCAAGTTCGAACACTTAAGACTTTAGCAGCCAACTTCGGAAATATGGAAGGCACCAGAGAAAGAAGTGAAAGTTGGAGGGCACCAGAGCAATTTCGAAGGCAAGGTTCATTAATGTGGTGGCACGCTCGCATGGCCCTCCAAGAAGCGAACCCGCGCAATGTTCTTCAGGTGACCCGCACACGACCTGTCGGATCAGCCCGCCCGCCCGGTTTTCAACCTACCTCCCACTCATTTTGACTTGTTTTCTTGTTGGGCAACCACACTCCAACAGCCTCATTTTTCTTTTTTTTTAAGATTTTGTATTAAAGATTGAGAATCCGTAAGACGGTCTTCTACAAGTTTTTGTCTTGTTTTTGGAATTCCGTATTACGGATTGAGGATCCGTAAAACGGTCTTATACAAGTTTTTGTCTTGTTTGTTCTACTATTTTCAAAATCCGCCAGTTGCTCAAAAGACGGAAACCGCCTAATTGACAAGACACTGGGGGGTGACAAAATGAGATGTGCTAACTAGCTAGTTCAAAAGAGATGTATAGTTACCTTCTTTGGTAGTGGCACCCTCCCATTCTCATATATAGAGGTTGAGCATGTGATAGATTCCATTAAACATCTTTTAGTTAAAAGGTTAAAAACTGTTACAAAATACTCTAAACAGAACCCACCTCAGTATTGTATTGTGTAATAACTCGTCTAGTTTATCTAATTTAGCACCTGGAACCTGCGCAGGCTTGTATGGATTTACTCGTAGCTAATTCGTCAAATGTAAGCCCTGGAATACAGAAACTTGTCTTTATTTCTTTCCACCCCCTCACATTTTGTTCAAATTAGACCCCTCATTAGACTTTTAGCAGTCTTGTCCAAAACCAAGAAATGGTGGTATGCATCGACTTCTTTATGGGAAAACAGAAAAAAGGATCTTAAAATGGTTCAAGTTGGAAACATTGAACATGAAACACAAAAGCTTGTCTTGCTGTTTTAAATGACTAGGCTGGACTGTTTTAATGCTAAACACAAGAAACTTTTTATTTACATTGATTTTTGTATGCCCGTCTTCAGAAAAAGCAGTCCAACACATCGATTTCGCTCTTTCCATTCTATATGGTGAAAGAATTGTGTTACGCATGTTCAATAATATTACATACTAAACTTACCTGTTGTTTACAATACTACAAAGTTGGAGAACGAACTGTCGTTAGTGATGAGCGGAGAACTTGTTGCAGTAAACGTGCCGCTAGGCGTTGAGTGATTCCACCGAACACACGGCCTCCAAGACTACGTGCCTCAGGTTCCTGAAGGATCTGTTTGTTTACACATTTTCAATTAGCTTGGTTCACAATAACAGCAGGCAAAGAAGTTCAGTTTTTTCACTCATGAAAAAAGTATAGTTTGCTTCCTTGACATGCCCAAGTACTTTAAAGAACTTGGCTAATTTAGGTAGTAGACGTCTATTAGAGCCTGATAACAATGATAGGGTGTGTGAAAACAAGTTAAAATGCATTGAATACGTCCATCAGAATTATAGGAAAAAATTTTGAACTTGGCATTTTCCTTCTAGGAATAATTACATTTGGTCAGAAAACTACACCATACCATCAGACCAGAACTCAATTCCCAGACCAACTAAATAAGAATCCCAACACCTAAAAATATACTAATAAAGATAAAATTTAAAGAGCTAAAGAACTGGCAAATAAAATATCAAGCAAGCGCAGACACAAGACACCATAAACTCAAACAATCCCTCAAACTCCCCACCCTCGTTTATCTATAATAGTGCATAATCTTAGACAGTGATGAGGTGTATAAATACCTACAAATATGTTAGGATCTCTCTTCTAAATAAGAGATCACCACTACTATAGGACACAACCTCTTTCTCAACACTCATGAATGCAGTCACACTAGTGTACAGAAATTCTCTCTAAATTGCATGTTCTCTCACACCCCACCACTTGCTAGTGATGCTTCTTTGCGTGGGGGTTCATACTCACTTATCCACGACAATACAAATATCGGATTTGGGGAGAATTTGGACATTACTCAATATATTCTCACCCGAATTCCCCCAAAAATCTCATGGAACGCCTAAGAAACTCACTCTTCTCCTATCTTCTTCTCCCTTACGTTGCGGCAACAGGTCCTCCCCTTCAAAGATGGTAAGTGTTCCTTCCACCTTTCCTCCCTTAAAGATCAAGCACCTATCTTCCCTAATTATGCAAAACTTTTCTCTTCTTCTTGCATAACAATAACAAAGGCAACGCCAATACTCTTAGTGATATCACATTTGTCTTGGCAGTAGGAATTTTCTTACAGTTAGAGCAGTCTTCACATTTCAGTCATAAAGTGTACACTTCCCACCATCTTCTGCTTGTTCTCCCCACTTTGATTTCACCAAGCTCTCCCTGTTTGCTATGTGCAATAGCTTGATCCTATACAAGAGAATCAAGCAGTCATTCTAATTTCTTCCCTTCCAATCGGTTGGCCGCTGCAATTTCTGCCGAAAAGAATTCATTCTGGCTGTTCTTGTTGGCATTGGCATAATTCTCATCAATCTTTATTTCCCTTCAAATTCTGCAAGCTCTTCAAATCTCCATAGAACTTTGGACGACGTATCTGCATATCATCTTTCTCTCCACAAATAGAAGCACACTACATCGCTTACATCTATATCCCCCCTTTGAACGACACTTAGTCCTTCCTCCTGAACCACTATGATTACAAGTCTTTCCTCATTCAAAACCCTACGGCTAGTAATTTATCCCCATGGGAAAAAGCATTACTCCTCACCTCAGTCCACCCCATTCTTACATTATCCCTCAAAGCTCGGTATCAAGTGCCAAAGCGATCATCCGTATCAACATCTACACAAGCAGCTTGTAGGACTTTGGGCAGTAATGACAACAGTAACAAAGCTTAATAACAATAAAGCTTGTTCCTGATCTCTCATTGCCTTATCAACGTTAGACATTGGCTATATTAGCTGATTATTTCTTTCATCGAGCTTCATGAGTACACATCAATGTTAAAAATAAAAATAAAAAAGCTATTGGTCAATGATTTTGATGCGAAGATGCTCATGAGTTAATCCTAGATCTCCTTTGTTGTTTTCTCCTTCGATACGCTATAGTTTATCTTGGGAGCAAGTGCCAAAATGCCTTATTATGGATCTTTACTCACCGTGGATCTGTCATCACAGTGGGCTTATGCTTTTCTAGAGCATCATCGAGACCCTAATGGATCAACAAATGTTGCCTCGTCATCTACCAAATGGTGAAATTCGTCAATGAATCAACAATCAGGATTTCATACTTTGGTGCTCTACTTTCCATCTTCTAGTTTTACTATAGTGACACCGATCTCCAGCCCACAAAGTCTACGTCCACCATTCGATTTTAAGCAACCAGCTTGAGCCTGCTGTTCAACCCTAATTTTCCAAGTGGAGCAAGCTCCAAAACCGATATCCACCAGCTCAAAGCAAAGGTATACCGGTCATCTACATGCTGCCCAACATTTAGCACAATTCAACAGTGAACTACATCCAATCATTAAATTTACCACAGCTGGGTTGACGAGTTGAAAAAACAGCTATGTTTCTCTCTTTGTATCACAACCTTTTCCAATCTAATTTGTTTTTGTGGTCTGGCTTAGCCTATCTCTGCAAGAACTAACTCACTAATTCACGGTGTTGCATGAATGGACACGGACTTCTCAACACTCTTGAATGCACCACTAGTGTATAATAACTCGCTCACTATATTCCACAACTCTCTCGCACAGTAAAACCAACTAGGGATGCCTATTTACATGGGGAGGTAAGGCTTGGCCAATGTAGCCAAACAAACTTTCGTATGTTGGCATGAACTACTCAGCACGAAGGTTATGCCTTTCAAAGCTAGTTGGCGAGAGGAAGTGTAATACCCCCAACCCACATCTACGTATGTGGGGTATGCCTTATAAGTCCACTACCACTAGACATCAATATCATCCATCAAAATTTTGAATGGGTTTGTGGCGGGCCTAGTTGACCCTGGTGCTCAATCGGCTAGTGCGTAAGCCATTCGTAGCAAACCGGACTTTCCGACTCGGTGTTATAAATGGTATTAGAGCCAGTTCTAGCCAAAAATTGGTTGAACATATCGCCCCTTGAGGGGGGTGTCAAGGATTTAAGTGGGGGAGATTGTAATACCCACAACGGGTAGATGAGGGGTTGTGTATGCCTTATAAGTGGTCACCCCCTATTAGTAGACACCAACATCATCCATGGAATCTTGGGTAGGCTTGTAGTGAACCTGGTGCTTAGTAAGCTGGTGCGCGAGCCATACGTAGTAGATCAGACTTTCAGGCTTGGGGCATTACATGGGGAGCACGGAAGGCTTATTTGAATTTTTGTGTTTGGTTTACTCAAGGTACAAGTGACTCCACTTATCTCCTTTCACAACCAATGTGGGACCTTAGGAGAATTTGGTTGTTTTTTTGTGAGATAAGTAATGATTAATAATATATTAATAGCATCAAATCAGGTGATGCGGCCTTCGTACACTAGGAGCATGCCTCACCCAAAGAATTAGTCAATATCAATATTATTTACAAAATCTACGAGAGAAGTGTTAGGACTGGAAGTAGAATGAGCTGCCTCGGAGCACCAAAACTGATTAGTATGAATCAAAAAAATCTTCAGATCTAGGACAGACATTTCCTCATTGTCAAAAGCCCTATGGTTTCTTTCCCTCCATATAGTCCAACACACTCCCAAAGGCGCTGTCTCCCAAATGTAATTTCTCCTATTCGTGTACCCAATGGATCAGCCCCTAATATGATCAAGAATCGACCTCGGCATGACCCAAGTCACCTTAAACAAGCCCAACATGAAATTCCCCAGCTCTAAAGCAACTTGGCAGTGAAGAAGCACATGATTCACGCTCTCCTTGCTAGCCTTGCACATAAAGCACCTATTGGAAAAAAACCATGTGACGTTTCCGCAAATTGTCCCTAGTAAGAATAGCTTCGTGAATCGCTTCCCACATGAAGAAAGCCACTCTCTTTGGAGCTTGAGATTCCATACTGCATTCCAAGGGAAAGAAGTTCTATCACTGTTTAGGAGCTTGAGGTAATACGATCTAACTAAAAAAGTAAGACCCCTTGTTCCTTTCCAGACCACCTTATCTTCCACGATGTCTATATTCTGCTCATTAAGTTACCAACTCATCTAAAAGCTTAAGCTGTTAGATAGGGACCCAACAATGGATATCAAGCTTAACACTCCCCCTCACGTGTGACCCGTCCACACGTGGAGAGATACACAAACATGCCTCACCAAGGGCATCACAAACCAAACAGAGTGACAACATGCACTCACAATATTCCAGGTAACAAATGCAAGCGGGATGCTTCGAACCCACGACCTTGCCAAACCAGAGCTCTGATACCATGTTAAGTTACCAACTCATCTAAAAGCTTAAGCTGTTAGATAGGGACCCAACAATGGATATCAAGCTTAACAGTAATTACTCAACACAATAAAGCCAACATGACATACGGCGAGTAACTCGTAATTGGTTATGACGAGAATGAATCTTTGTACAAATGATTAGAGAGAATTCGGCGTAGATCCCCCAAGGAAATTATCCAAAAGAGGCAATAACAAGAATAGTGACACTTGTTAGCAATGACGAAATGGAGACAGTCAACAATAATAGTATTTCGAACACAATATTTACAGGCCCGAAATTTGACTTGAGTGCCTCCGGTTGTCTTGCAATGAAGCCAATTTTATCTAGAAATCACATCAACTTGGGCAGCCCTAGAACCAGTAGTGATAGTATAATTCATAATGCCTCATGTTATTCCGGTGTAAAAACTAACAGTTTAAGCTTTTAGATGATTTGGTAACTTAGCAGGGTGTTTTTTCCAATTCCTCTCCTTCAAATGGACCACGTGAAACACCGAAAGATTCTCTTCCAAAAGTTCCCAATACACTAACTCGCTATTACACAATAACAAGCTCCACAAAAACCAATATAAATCATGCCATTGTCTGGTTGAGTTATGGCCCAAAAACTACATAGAAGCATCTTGGAACTTTGGGTTGTTATGAACTATGTTACTTGATCCTTCATTTTTGCCAAAGTACCCGTGTTGATACGACATGGTATAGGCATGGCGAGGGTGTGGCTGTTTTACACTAAATTAGTGCAAAACCTTAATATTTGGGTGGATCCAACACCCAAATTTGATCCTCATAGCTGGGTACAGGTAACATAGGTTATGAATAGAAATCAGAACGTTGGAGCCAAATGAGACTCAGACATAACTTCAAGGGGGAAAAGAGTAGTTTGCCACTTGATTCTAAATGAAGTATACCTTACATTTTGCTTTAAAATATAAGTAAAATGCCTGTCGTGAACACCGTATTCTGCAAGAATAACATTTTGGCGAAATGGTTTAATTAGTCACTAAACATAGTACCATATTGCAATTGGGTCACTAAACTTTAGGCTTTGCGATTGGGTGATCAAACGTGTAATTCACGTGCAATGTTCTCACTCCTCTAACGACCATCCAAATTCGCTATAGAGCGATCCATGACTCTTTTAGCTGACTCATTCAATGGGTCTGTGGCTGATGTGGAAAACAAGAAAAAGAAAAATCAAAAGAAACAAAAGAGAAATCTTTCTTCTTTTTTTCTTCTTTCTCTTTTTCCTTTTCCTTTACCCTTACCTTTTCTTTTTTCTTATTCCTCTTCCCTTTTCACTTTCCTGGCAACAACCAGTCACCACGGCTTAACATCTCTACCTGCCCAACTTACTGCCATTACCTGAAGCCAAATCAAACAGCCGCTCAACTACCAATTGACCAACAACATCCAGGTTCACAACCGCTTCTTCGTTAGATCCGGCGACTCAGATCAATAGATCTCTAATCCGTGATTGGGATTTCAAAGAGAACATCCTGAATTCTAAACCACGAGATTTAGTGCTTCAAACCCAGATCTAAACTCACATAACTCAAAACCTCATTCTATCCAACTGGATGGTTCCATTACTGGAAGGATTTTCAGATCTACAGGGGCAGAGTGACCGGCAAAAGGATGAGAATGTGTGAACAGTTAAACTAGTGGTAGTGATGTTAAGCTTGATATACATTGTATATCTAACACCTTAAGCTTTTGGATGAGTTGGTAACTTAACATGGTATCAGAACTCTGGTTTGGCAAGGTCGTGGGTTTGAGTCATGCCGCTTGCATTTGTTACCCGGAATATTATGAGTGCATGTTGTCACTCTATTTGGTTTGTGATGCACTTGGTAAGGCATGTTTGTGTATCTCTCCACGTGTGGACCGGTCACACGTGAGGGGGAGTGTTAAGCTTGATATACATTGTTAAGTCCCTATCTATCAGCTAAAGCTTTGAGATGAGTTGGTAAATTAACAAGTGATTCGTGGTCTTAGACCTTTATGTTTACCAGATCTAACTCACTGATCCTAAAAATTCTGGTTTCCCAAATAGATGGCTCCATGACTTCATGTCTTCCCAGATTCACAGCGACAGCGTGAATGTTAATCAGACAAACATATTAGTGACACAGTTGGGCTATTCGTGGTAGTGTGGTGGCCAGAGACCTTTTTGTTTAGAGAAAGAGACCATGGAAATTGAAGAAATATAGTGAAATACAGTGTCATAGAAACAAAGAGTGTAACAGAGATGGCAATGGAGAAAATAAAAAACGTAAAAAACTGACGAACAAAATGGGTTAGGACTTGATATGCATTAATGCTGAAACTTGGATGAAGTTCATCATTTAACAAAAAAAAATTAACATCAATGTGAAATAATGTGTTTTATTTGAAAACACAAATGATGTAAAATTTTCTTTTCATATTTTATCATTATGTGTTTCACTTGGCAAAAAAAGAATTGAGGACTTTTCCTTTTATATATTATTTGATATTTGATGTTAGTATTAATATTGTCGTATTTATGCCTAGTCAGCAGTCTAGTTAGGTCGGGTGACACACTTCCCTTAGCATTTCTTTAGAGAACTTACTCAACTGTCCTCAAACAGTTGCCTACAAATCCCCTATATATTTTTCATTCTTCCCCAAGGCTAACTACTGCTAAGTCATCAGTTTTCTCTCATCCTCGGTAGGTGATATTGTCGGGATCAAGATTAATCGAGTACTACACAAATTTCCAGCCACTTATTGGGAAGAAAAACTGAATAATTACTAAACAAGCAGGCGTAGATGGACCAATCTGTTCACATCGAATTTTGACCAGGTGCATTCTATATCATTCTAATTCATGTATCTGTGTGGTGAGAGAGGGGGGGAGGGGGGAAGAGAGAGTCAGAGAGGATCAAGCATGAGTTGGATCAAGCTGATTCACATTTAAAGTAAAGAATGTGTAGTAATACATTATTTTATACTCCCTCCGTCCCTTGGGGCAACACTTTTAACATATTACCCTTACTTTTTATTTTTACTTTAATTATGGGTCACATATGCATGGGTTTTACAGAAAACTACACACAATACCAATATTAATAATCAAGTCAATGGCTTGTGCTGGTTCAAACAAAACAATAATTTTGAGATGGAGGGAGTAGATGAGACAATGAGTTCTGCTTTTACCTGTAGAATGGGCTGCAGAATAGTAGGATCAAAGTTATCAGAGGCTCGCAGAAGGCCCCATATCCTAAATACTTGTTGCCTGAGCTCCATCATGCTTTCCCACTCAGCATCACTCATCATAGAAGAGCCGGTGGCATTGACATTATAAACAATTGTCTTCAAAGGAGTGGGAATAAAGTTATATGTATCAATGACGGAGCCAACAATAACAGCTTCAGTTACCCGAACGGCTTCTTTAGTAACTAAAGACCTAAGTTCTTCACCATCCGGACCCAACAATAATTTTAGAACGGGTTGAAGTGCATCTTTTGCAGAGAAATCCCTATCTTGTTTCCCCTGAACAAGTAGGTTTTCAAGTCTGTTCCACCTGTAGAAGAGTCAGATAAACTACAATTAGCCAATACCAACGAAAAATAATCACCACTTCAACGGAAGCAGGGAAATAATTACAGTTGTAAATACATACCTGAACCTTCCATCCTTAAAAAGTAACTCGATGAGGGCATCTCTGAGATAAGGGTTTGGATCCGTTAGAAGTCTTTTAGCAAAATATGGATATGAAGCAGCCAGAACCTTAAAATTAGGATCAGCGTATAGAGCTAGACCTTCTAGAACAGTAAGAGACCTCAATATCAATGCATAATAAGCAGGGACATTAAATGGATATTGATAGAGAACAGCACCCAAGCCATCCACTATGGTTTTAAAGTTGAGCTCGCTAACAGTTGAATTAAGGGCATCATCAAAGAAGTTCCTTAGTGCTGGTACAATGGGAGAAACATCCACATCAGGGGATAAAAAATCTAGAGCATAGTAGTCGCGAGCCATAGCTTCATAATCCCGGTTAACCATGTGAACAACATGACCGATTATGGCAAATCTCGCTTCTTCAGGGGTCTCACTCATCATTCCAAAATCAAGAAAAGCAAGCTTCCCTTCCGGCGTCGCCAAGAGATTTCCAGGGTGAGGATCTGCATGAAAATAACCGTACTCAAGTAGCTGCCTAAGACTGCACTGAATACCCGTGTTTACCAGATCCAGAACTTTTAACCCTTGTCCCTCAATAATTTCTTGCTCATTTAGTTTGACACCATCAACCCACTCCATTGTCAACACTTTTCCACTAGTGTAATCCCAGAAGATATCTGGGACCAGTACATCTTCTTTGTCAGCATACAACTTCTTAAATCGCCTTGCATTCTGGCCTTCCTGCATACACCTGTCAAAATTAACATTCAAACCCAAAGTAATCTTACAAAGTACCTAGCTGCATTTTTCCTACTTCAGCCACATCAACTGTACCATTACCTAAGGTTAGACACCTAAACTCTGAACTAGTGAACTACAAGCAGAAGATATCAAAAAGAATTAGGCGCACTAACCTGCACGTAGTTGAGCTCTTGATAAACTCTACGAGCAAATTCATCAACGAGAGCAACAACGTCACTGGAGATAATGTCAACATACTTGTTAATGAGAAATCCTAAACCCCTGATAAGATAAAAGTCCAGCCCGATAGCTTCCTCAATACCAGGCCTTTGCACCTTCACAGCAACAAATTGCCCAGAATACTTCAGCTGCGCTTTGTAGACTTGACCTAGACTGGCCGCAGCAATTGGGGATACAGATATTGACGAGTATATAGAATCAAGTGAAAAACCTAATTCCCTCTCAATGCATGAAAATGCTTCTGCATCAGGAAATGTCGGCAAAGCATCCTGCTCGTTACACAGAAAGTGCCAAAAACATTTTACTTCGAAAAATTGCAGATGGTGCTGAAGACAAATTTCATGATGACTAAACTACAAGTATTAATTCCACAGAGTTCCCTTTTGACATTGAAAACATTTCCACTAGTACACAATGGAAAGATGTATAGCACATTTCACATTTAATTGTAAAGGAACTAATAAGATGTATAGCACATTTCACATTTAATAGTAAAGGAACTAATAACTCCTACCCAACTTCAGCAAATGGTAAAACAGTTTATGATTGTATAATTGAGTACCCTTTTCGGATCATAGATGTCAATAAAAGGAAAAGATGCTTTCATTGCCGAGAGTCTCACATGAAATTTAAAGAATGTGAAATAAGCAGAAAGATCTTGTCAATTTCCTGGGTCGACCAAATTAAAGATGATGCTGGATGAATAAATCCTTCTGGGTGAACATTTCCATTTCCCTCCCTTACGAGTTTCCAAAGAGGAATACGGTATCCGTGTCCATTTATATATTCCATTTACTATGTTTAGCTCTATTACTAGCTTTTGACAGTCAAATATTCTTTGAGCTTGAAATGGTGATAGTATCATTACCAATGATAGTTTAAATGGGTAAAATCCCTAAAATACCATTGTAATATACAAGATGGTAAAAATCAAGAGGTTTGGATAAGAAGGCAGGTTCAGGAGGTTTGGATGAGACGGAAGAAGAGGAAAAGCAAGCTTGAGGCTTTGCTTATCAAGGAGGAGGTATGTTGGAGGCAAAAATCAAGGGTGCAGTGGCTGAAAGAAGGGGATAAGAATACTAATTTTTTTCATAAGATGGCAAGTACTCATAAGAATGTGAATCAGATTCGGAAAGTTACTATTGGAGAGAATCCGTTTGAATCAGATTCGGAAAGTTACTATTGGAGAGAATCCGTTTGAAGATAGGGATGCTATTAAGGATGGCATAGTGGATTTTTATTCTAAGTTGTATTTGGATAGTGGGGAATGGCATCCTAAATTGGAAGACACTGATTCTGGTGGAGGAGGATAGGTGTTCTTTAGAACGCCCTTTCTCGGAAGAGGAGGTTTTGGCAGCCTTGCGTAGTATGAATGGTGATAAGGCTCCATGTCCAGACAGTTTCTCTATAGCCTTCTTCTCTTTTTATTGGGAGATTCTTAAAGATAACATTATGGATGTGTTCCACAATTTTCATGCCAATATGTGTTTCGAGAAGAGTTTCAATGTCACTTTTATCACTCTTATCCCGAAGAAGGTCGGCGCTACTAATTTGGGAGACTTTAGACCTAAGTGGGAGGATTTTATAAAATTTAATCTAAAGTGTTGTCAGTCAAATTGTGTTAGGTGATTGGGAAGTTGGTGTCGGATTCTCAACATGCATTTGTGGGGAGAGACAAATTATAGATGCGTCGTTTATCGCCAATGAGGTTGTGGATTCAAGGTTGCAACACGGTTTGATGTGTAAACTGGATATCGAGAAGGCATATGACCATGTTAATTGGGAGTTTTTGATGTTTTTAATGGAAAGGTTGGGGTTTGGTGTTAAATGGAGGAAGTGGATTCAGTTTTGCATCTCTTGAGCTCGGTTCTCGGTAATGGTTAATGGTGAACCTACTAGTTTCTTTGCTAACTTTATTGAGAAAGCTGTGAGAGGAGGATTTATTCGTGGTTCTGGGTTGGGAAGGTATAGAGGAGAGGAGGTTGCCATCTCTCACTTACTCTTTGCAGATGACACTTTAATTTTCTGTGATGCGGAGATTGGGCATTTGGGTTATCTTCGTCTTGTGATCGTTTTCTTCCGGATGGTGTCGGGCGGCGAATTAATATCGCTAAGAGTGAAATCATCCCGGTGGGTGTGGTGGAGAATATTCATCAGCTTGCTTCAGTGTTTGGGTGCAAGGTTTCTCATTTACCTTCAACTTATTTAGGTTTGCTGATTGGTGCGTCTTTCAAAAGTAGAGCTATGTGGAATCCGATGGTTGAAAGATTTGGCCGGCGGTTGACAAGGTGGAAGAAACAGCTATTGTCCAAAGCGGGTAGACTTACGCTTATTAAAAATACTTAATCCGGTCTAACCACTTATTTCTTTTCGCTGTTTGTGGTTCCTGCTTCAGTGCGTAATATTTTGGAAAAGATGGAGAGGGACTTCTTGTGGGAGGGTCAAGGGGAGGAGCATAAGATCCATTTAGTTAATTGGGATAAGGTCTATATGAACATCAGGAAGGGAGATTTAGGTATTAAGAAGTTAAGTTGCTTCAATTCAGCTTTACTTGGTAAATGGCTTTGGCGATACATGGAGGAAGAGCATGGGTTGTCGAGGAGGGTGGTGATCAGTAGATACGGAGAGAGTGATCATTTTTTGTTTCCTAAAATCGTCGCCGGTTCTTTTGGGTCAGGAGTTTGGATAGGAATTTGTAAAGGGTGGGCACAGTTTAGAAGGTTTGTTTCTTTCGAGGTCGGTAATGGTTCGAGAGTGAGATTTTGGAAAGACAAGTGGTGTGGGAAGAACAATAGAGAGTCTATCCTGAGTTGTACAATTTGGCGGTGGACAAAAACTGCTATGTTAGTTCGGTGTTGTGTATTGTTGGAATCCCTTGTTTCGTAGGGATCTTCAAGATTGGGAGATGGAGGTTTGTGGAAAAAATTTCACTTCGCTTTATTCGCTTCAAATTGACGGAAGTAGAAATGATAAGGCAAGGTGGGCTGAATCGAATAGCAAAAAGTTTGCTATGTCGGACAGAGTGGGGGATCCCTTTCCATGGAAAGGAATATGGAGTAGTATTGCTCCCGGTCACGTTGCATTTTTTGTTTGGGAAGCTTGT
Source organism: Codonopsis lanceolata (assembly GCA_013146195.2). Lineage (NCBI taxonomy): Eukaryota > Viridiplantae > Streptophyta > Magnoliopsida > Asterales > Campanulaceae > Codonopsis > Codonopsis lanceolata. The sequence goes on along the minus strand of CM028377.1, from coordinate 84,579,666 downwards.
CATGAGGCGATTCTTACGGGAGAAAACATTCGCAAAAGGGGGATGGTTTATGTGAACCGGTGTTACATGTGCAAAGGCGATGAAGAGTGTTAATCACTTGTTACTGTATTGTCTGATGGCTCGTTCTTTATGGTAAACTGTGTTAGAAAATAAGGGTGGTTTGATAATTGTGTTATTAGGGTATATATATATATATATATATATATATATATATATACGCTTGTTGTTTAATAAAAAAGTAGACGCAGAGTTTGGAGACTGCATAGTATTGCGATGCCCAATTCCCTGTCGCTGCCTGTTCTTCTCTTCTTCTTCTTTTTTTGATAAGTAGTTCTTCTCTTCTCCTCCTTCTTTATTTCTGATAACATGGTATCAGAGCAGTAGTATGGAGATTCCGAGACCAGGGTTAGGCTCGGAATAGCCAGTCGAATCTGTCTGTGTAAATCGTCCGCCGTTTCCATTGAACCTAAGCGCGAGTCTCCAATTTTACAAGGTGCCCTAGGTTTCGGATTTCGTCTGCCGAACAGGCTTAGGTTCAATCGTCTGCCGAAACAGGATTTCGTCTGCTTAGGTTTCGAACCCTAGCTCTCGGATTCAGTGTGGGTAACTCGAATTTGGTGCCCTAGGTTTCGGATTTCGAACCCTAGCTCTCGGATTCAGTGTGGGTAACTCGAATTTGTGCCCTAGGTTTCGATTAACCCTATTGGGAAATTTGTGTCCAATATTGGGACACGGGTTGTTTGTGACACAACAGAGTTCTTCCTGGTTGCTTAAGCGACTGATTTGATACTTGTAGGTTGCTGGTCTAATTTATTTTGTCATTTTGTGTATTTCAATGGCTGAGGATGCATCTTCGTCGGGACCAATTATGACAATTGTTTCTAACCAAAATAGATTGATTGACATTATCTTGGAGGCAGACGGGTCTAATTTTGCGGAATGGCGATATTTAGATCAGGTGAATATGGGTGGTTTACGGAAAGAAGGACATCTTGTTGAAGATTATCCTACTGATGCAAAGGTGGCTAAGGTATGGTTGGATGATGACAAGGTGTTGTTTCCGAAGATGGTGAATTGTATTAGTAGGAAAATTATACTGTCTATGCAACACTGCAAAACAGTTAAGGAGCTATGGACACTCTTGCATAAATGGTTCTCTGGAGCGAGTACCTTGAATAGGTTGTACAATCCGTCACAAGAAGTTCATCGTCCTAGTCAGAAAGGGTGGAGTATTATGGATTATTATTATGATTTCATGCGTATGAGCGAGGATTTCACTGCCGCTATGCCTATTTCTGATGATATTGAGGAGATGAAAGCTCAACGTGAGAAGTTGTTGATGTTTAGCTGGCTATCAGGATTGGAGAAAGAGTATGATATGGTTCGATCTCAGTTATTATCAAATAAAGATTTGGGTATCTTGTCTGATGCCTTTGATAGACTTTTGACTGCGACGAGGAATGGTGAGTCATCACACGTGGAGGTATCTGATAAATCAGCATTAGTTTCACAAGAGAATGGTTATCATGGAGGTAGAGATGGAGGCCGTGGTGATTTTCGAGGTGGAACTCGTGGTGGTAGAGTGTCCGGAGGTCGTGGAGGACCTAGAGTGTGTTACAACTGTGGAGAACAGGGTCATTTCAAAAGCTAGTGTCCTAAGCCTCTCACTCGGCAGCAATTGGAGTATCAACAAAAACAGTAGTCTAGATTCGCTCATACAGTTTCGCAGAAATCCGAGCAAGTTTGTCAACCGGAGACCCATAATGTCGCCATGAATGATGAGGAGTTTGCCAAGTTTACACAATACCAGATGTCTCGGCAGCCTTCTTCCTCCTCTTCCAAAGCAACTCTAGCCAAGTCAGGTAAACCCATAACATGTCTTTTGTCTTCCGCTGGACACTGGGTAATTGACTCAGGGGCTACTAATCATATGACTAGAAATTCGAGTTTGTTATCTACTTATGAGTCGTCAAATAAGTTTACTACGGTTACTCTTGCTGATGGATCCTCTTCCAAAGTTTTGGGTAGTGGTAGTACTACTGCCGCTTTTTTATCATTGACATCTGTGTTATACTTGCCCAAGTTTCCTTATAATCTGATATCCGTTAGTCAACTCACAAAGAGCTTAAATTGTAGTGTTTCTTTCTTTCCTGGTTATTGTCTTTTTCAGGATCTGAGGACTTGGGAGATTATTGGTAAAGGAAGTGAATCTGATGGATTGTACCTGGTCGATGAAGTTGTTGCTGCGCACTCTTCTACCGTTGCTTCAGTTGCATGTCAAAGTACTTTGTCCCCTCTCCAGCTACATTGTCGTTATGGTCATCCGTCATTACCTGTCCTAAAAAAATTGTGTCCTAAAGTAGGGTCTATTTCTAGTTTACCTTGTGAGTCGTGTGAGTTTTGCCAAACACCATCATGTGTCGTATCCTCCTAGAGTTAATAAACGGGCTGCGTCCCTATTTGAGTTAGTTCATACTGATGTTTGGGGTCCTTGTAACGTACCTTCCAAATCAGGGTTTCGATATTTTGTTACTTTTGTGGATGATTATTCCAGAAGTACTTGGCTTTATTTAATGAAATCTAGAAATGAGTTGTTTCAGTTATTTTGCTCTTTTTGTGCTGAGATAAAAACTCATTTTCAATTGTTTGGTTCAGAATCTTCGTAGTGATAATGCTAATCATTCATCAGTCTTCATGTATTGTCACCCCACAACAGAATGGTGTTGCTGAACGCAAGAATCGCCATCTCTTGGAAGTTGCTAGGGCATTGATGTTTGAGATGAATGTTCGTAAGTCCTTTTGGGCTGATGATGTCCACACTGCTGCCTTTCTTATCAATCGTCTTCCATCATCTGTTCTTAAAGGAGAAATACCATATTCTGTTCTTCGTCCATCGCAGTCGTTGTTTCCCGTTTCTCCTAAAGTGTTTGGTTGCACTTGTTTTGTTCAGGATGTTCGGCAACAGGTTGGTAAGTTAGATCGAAGAGCTCTCAAGTGTGTCTTTCTTGAATACTCTCGAACTCAAAAAGGATATCGTTGTTATTCTCTGGATTTGGGTCGGTACTTAGTGTCTGCTGATGCCACTTTCTTTGAGTCTAACTCGTATTTCGGTCATCTTCTTCTGAGTCTGAGTTTGTCTCTCCCGATGATTTTCTCACTTATACATTGGTTTGTTCCCATAATCCTGAGGCTGGTGTTGATGCTGAGGCTACTTCTCGCCCTCCTATAACTCAAGTGTATACTCGGCGCACACTTGTTTCAATCCAAGAACCAGTCGTTGCAGATTCTCCAACAAATTCACTCCCGATACCGGTTCCCACATCATCAGACCCGTCTCTTGATCTCCCTGTAGCGCTCCGAAAAGGTACACGTACTTGTGTTCATCCTATCACCTCTTGTGTCTCGTATGCTCACTTGTCAGATTCTTCTCGTTCATTTATTGTTTCTCTTGATTCTGTTGTCACCCCTAAAAATGTGTCTGAAGCTTTGTCTCATAGTGGTTGGAAGTCCGCTATGGAAGAGGAAATGCAGGCTCTTGAGGCTAATAAGACCTGGGACTTGGTAACACTTCCTGACGGTAAGAAGGCTATTGGATGTAAATGGGTGTACGTAGTTAAAATGAATCCTGATGGTACTGTTGCTCGGTTAAAAGCTCGATTGGTTGCAAAGGGGTATACACAAGTGTATGGTGTTGATTATACTGATACTTTTTCTCTTGTTGCTAAGCTCACTTCTGTTCGTCTTCTGATATCGTTAGCTGCTTCTAATAACTGGGCCTTGTGTCAGTTGGATGTCAAGAATGCATTCCTTCATGGTGATTTGCAGGAAGAGGTTTACATGGAGCAACCTCCGGGGTTTGTTGCTCAAGGGGAGTATGTGAATAAAGTATATCGGTTACGAAAGTCGTTGTATGGGTTGAAACAGCTCCGCGGGCTTGGTTTGGCGGTTCTTTGTCGTGCTAGAGTTTGGGTTCTGAGAGGAGTATGTGTGATAACACCGTGTTCTTTCTGACTAGCGTGGTCGTATTGTTTTGGTTGTTTATGTAGATGATATTGTGATCACGTGTAATGGTATGGTGGTAAGCACTCAAATCGTGTCTTCAAACAAAATTTCAAACAAAGGACTTGGGTACTCTAAAGTACTTTCTTGGGATCGAAGTGATACGGTCCAAGAAAGGAATCTTTTTGTGTCAAAGAAAATATGTACTTGATTTACTTGAGGAAGTTGGAATGCTTGGAGTGAAACCTTGTGACACTCCAATGGATCCTAATGTCAAACTTGTAGCCGAAGGGGAGATGTTCGAGGATCCAGAACGATACCGGACATTGGTTGGTAAGTTGAATTATCTTGTAGTAACTCGTCCAGATATTGCTTTTCCGGTGAGTGTAGTGAGTCGGTTCATGGCAGCCCCTACTACTACTACACATGGAATGCATTGATTCGAATTGAAATATTTGAAAGGAGCACCGTGTAGAGGTATATTGTATGCGAATCATGGGCATACACGGGTAGAGGCATTCTCGATCGATTAGGCGGATCACGAGATGATAGTAAGTCAACTACAGGATATTGTGTGTTTGTGGGCGGAAATCTTGTATCTTGGAAAAGTAAGAAACAAAGTGTGGTGGCGAGATCAAGTGCAAAGTCTGAATATCGTGCTATGGCTCAGACAACCTGTGAACTTATGTGGATACAACAATTGATGGAGGAGATTGGATTTAAGGTTCCTCTGCCTATGAAATTGTGGTGTGATAATCAGGCAGCCATGCATATTCTTCTACAAATCCAGTTTTCCACGAAAGGACTAAGCATATAGAGGTTGATTGACATTTCATTCGAGAAAAGATCCAACAGAATCTTGTCTCCACCTCATATGTGCGTACGGGAGAACAACCAGCTGATATGCTGACTAAAGGCTTGACAAAGTTAAGGGTGGATTATATTTGTAACAAGTTGGGCATGATAAATATCTATGCTCCAGCTTGAAGGGGAGTGTTAGAAAATAAGGGTAGTTTGGTAATTGTGTTATTAGGGTATATGTTATTTATTTATTTTTTTTGATAAGTAAATAATATATAAAAAGCATCAAAAGAGGTGATGCGTCCTTTGTACACTAGAAGTATACCAAACCAAACATTAACCAATGTCTATGCTATTTACAAAATCTACAATAGCACTGTTGGACCTAGAAAAAGAGTGATCAGTCTCGGAACACCAAAAATGAAGGGTGCGAATCAACAAATTCTTCAATTCCGGGACTGACATTTCCACATTATCGAAAGCCCTATGGTTTCTTTCCTTCCATATATATATACGCTTATTGTTTAATAAAAAAGTAGACGCAGAGTTTGGAGACTGCGTAGTATTGCGATGCCCAATTCCCTGTCGCTGCCTGCTCTTCTCTTCTTCTCCTTCTTTATTTCTGATAACATACTGTTTTGGGGCTTTTTGGGATCTCGTGGGTAATGCCCAGTTCTGTTCGGGGGATGCTGAGTTGGTCACGTTCCAATCGCGGGAGGAGCAATATTCTTTGGGGTGCCACCGGGTGTTTGGTGGACTATTTGGAAAGAGAGGAATAGGAGAATCTTCGATAATAGTGAGATTTCGCTGGATCAATTGAGAAACTCTTTTGTGCACATTGTTTTTGTGGTGTTCTGCGACGACAGATCAATCTCTCAGGCATTCTTTTTGTGGATTTTGTGAATAGTTTTAGTGCTGAGTAGTTTGTATACTCCTAGTGTACAAAGGCAGCGTCACATGTTTTGACGCCCGTTATTTTTATATATTCTTTACTTATCAAAAAATATATATACAAGATGGTAATGGATTTAGCCAATCTTAACGTACTTGAATAACTTGGGGAGTGATACATAAGCAGCAGCTCACTTCAATCTTCCTTCTCCTAACCTAATTTTGCTATCTGCTCCATCATTACTGAAGACTGAAACCACCACCATAGCCACCACATAGTTGGCGATTCATTTGCCTCTCATTCTCCCAAAATTGGTACTCTCTTTCACAGTTGATACACCACTTTTTTTTCAAAGAAAGATGTTGTTTTGGACTTTGTAAGTAAAGCAATAGCGAAGGTTGTGGCCCAACCAGCCCTTGGTCAATGATCAACCTACAAGAAATCAGAGGCGGTTCTAACTATTATCCGACCATCAAAGTTAACCATGCCTTATCTTCTCTTTCCCTTAACCCATGTAGTCCAAATCAGATCACCCTTTAAACAGAACTTAACATTTGAATTGCTTATCCAAATTGCTAATTCCTCGTGTACAGCAATTTCTCCGTAGTTGAAATGGACTCGAGTCCCATTGAGGAAGGCATTTTCATGAGGAGATTAGAAAGGCTATTTCATCTATTAATGAAGCTAAAGCTCCTGGCTAGATGGTTTTACCATGGCTTTCTATCAAAATGCTTCGAATATCCTTAAGGAAGATCTTTTGTGATTCTTCTCTGCCTTTCATGGGAATGGCATCGTGACTAAGAGCATCAATTCTACCTTCATTATGCTGGTTCCTAATAAAGCGCGATCTACCAAGGGTTTCTAATTTTAGGTCGATTAACCTGTTAACGAGCGTGTATAAATTTTGGGTAAAGTTCTTGCTACTAGGTTATGTCTGGAGTTGGGGGATACGATTGCTACATCGCAAAGTTCCTTTTGAGGAGGGGGACGTCTGCTCCTTGTCAACGAGGTGGTTGAGGATGTCGAGAGGAGAGGTGGAAAAGCCATTGTATTAAACTAGGTTTTGAGAAGGCTGTCATTGGGTGAATTGGCTCTTCTTGGATAAGGTGGTGCAAAGCAAGGGTTTTGATAGTAATATAGTATATCTTTGCAGATTGTTTTACTTATCAAAAAAATATATAGTATACGAGGAAAGTTGATTTTGAGTTCTTACCTCCTTTCTCGATTATTGTGAATGGGGGCGCCCAAATCCTGTTTCTCAACTTCTACAAGTTTGTGTCATGGAGACCCTCTTTCTCCTTTCCTTTAACTTTGGTTGTGGATGCAATGAATAGGATGATTACGAGGGCTACCAAGGTGCGTTTGGTTGAAAGTTGTCCAATCAGTTGCGAGGAGCTGAAACTTTCACATCTTCAGTTTGCCGATGATATTCTTTTTGATAGAAAAAGAAGCATTCAATAGAAGAAGGATAAAGGAGTGGATAAGATATCCACCATTACAACATATTACAACTCCACAAAACAAACCAAAACAAAAGACTAACTTAACACACCAAGAGCTGCCTGCCAATCTCTAGTTAGATCAGTCAAAGGCAGACTCTTAAACTTTATTTTTTTTTTTTGATAAATAAAGTTAGTAACTTAGTATATAAAATCAAGCGTCAAAACAGGTGACGCATCCTATGAACACAGGGAGAATACCAAAGATCCATAGTACCAATTAGCGATAATATCCACAAAATCTACAAAAGGATTAACACCCTGAGCTCCCACCTCGTTACACCAAAAAAACAGAGTTTGGATAATCAGATCTTTAAGCCTTTCGACGCTACTTTTTTCCTTTCCGAATACTTTGCCATTTCTTTCCTTCCAGATGATCCAGCAAACGGCTAACGGAGTCGCTTCCCAAACACTATTTTTTCTTTTGCGTTTATACAACGACCAACTAAGCAGCAGCTCCTCCTTCACCGTTATGGGCATAACCCAGGATAACTGGAATAAGTTCAGCACAAAATCTCATATAATCCTCGCAACAGGGCAATGTAAAAGAAGATGATTGACATTTTCCTCATCCCTTTTGCACATGAAACACCGGTTTACATATATCTTCTTCCTGATTCGCAGATTTTCCCCGGTTAAGATAACTTCATTAGCAGCTTCCCACATGAAAAAACCCACCTTAGTATGGGCCTTCGACTTCGAGATGATCTGCCATGGGAATATTCTATTTGTGCATGTTAGCTTCTGATATAAGGACTTGACCGAAAAGGTTGAGTTCTTCTCCTCTGTCCACACAGCAGTGTCCTCCCCAACACCAGTCACCTCTTGTTTGTCAAGCAACTCAAAGAATTTCCCAACCATATCCACCTTCCAGTCTAGGGGATTTCTTTTGAACTCTATATTCCAATTCACAGCACCACCATTAAACTGAGGAACTGACCCAACCATTTCCTCCTTATGACCAGCAATGTTATACAAAGACGGGAAAACCCATCCCTATCACCACACCGTCTATCACACCAAAAGCGGATCAACTCTCCATCTCCAACTTTGAAAGAAATAAACCGCTTTTCTACATCCCATCTATTCCTTATACACCCTTCCACACACTCATCCCATACGAGGTTTGGACCTCATTAGGAACCCAATTATGATCTCCGCTCCCGTATTTGCCCAAGGGCACCCTCCTTCATAGGGCCTCCTTGTCAATCAAATATTTCCACGTCCATTTCCCCATAAGAGCAGACCTTTAAATTTTTAATCTCTAGGCCTCCGCTCCTCGGGTTAAAGCAAACTCCCTCCCACCTAACCAAATGATACTTCCGCTCCTCCAAATGACTTTCCCACAAAATGTCCCTTTCTAACTTCTCTAAACACTAGACTACCGAGATCGGCATTCTAAAATCGACGTGAAATATGAGGCAAATTGGATAGGGTGCTCTTGATTAACGTCAATCTACCTCCTTTCGATAAACATTGTTTCTTCCACCCGGCTCAAATATGTCAATAACCGGATTCCAAATGTCTTTACACTTGTACCTAGATCCAACCGGAAGTTCGAGATAAGAAGTCGGGTGGTTACCGGTCTTCCTAAACGAGTCAACATTGCCCACATTACCGACTACCGACTGCATAAAGCTCACTCTTTTGAATATTGATCTTCAAGCCTGAAGATGCTTGAAAGAAAAGTAGCACTAAACGAAGGTAACCCAGCTGCGCTGCCTCTGCCCCACAAAACACTAAGGTATCGTCCGCGAACAATAAATAAGAGATCACCACCTCCGCATCCCTGACCCTGCCCACATTAAAACTCCGAATGAACCCATTAGCAACTGCCCTATCCATGATTTTGCCTAGGGCTTCCATGACTACGATGAATAGAAGCAGTGATAGAGGGTCTCCTTGGCGTAACCCTCTCGAATTAGGAAAGAAACCAGCGGGTTCTCCATAGATTAGCACCGAGAATTTCACCGTAGAGATGCAAAAAAGAATTCATTCCCTCCACCGTTCACCAAAACCCATTCTGGATAACTTATACATCAGAAAGTCCCGGTTGACGTGGTCATAGACCTTTTCACAAAATCAATCTTAAGTGTGGAGATAGACTCAAAGACCTAGAGGATATTAAGGGCATCTTTATAAACACGAGTTCCTTCTAACAAGACAATATTTTTGCCATCGGAGAAGTGAAGATGAGACAACCTAACCTCCTCACCCACTAAGGGGCAACCCTCTACCAAACCGACCTCCTCATGGCTTGACAACATACTACTAAGGATATCTACCACAAGAGTTAACTAGAAAAAGGGAGAGAGGATCTCCGTGCCTAAGACCCCTAGAAGATGAAAATCATACCACAATTGCAATTAAGAATGAACAAAAATGAAGGAGAGCGAAAGCAACCTCAGTACCAAAGAACCTCAATAAAGAATCTTCACCATAAGCTACAAAACTTTGATATTCCATGTTTTCATATGGGCTAGTGCCAATGCATTATTTAGTCAGATGAGACTAATGAGTGTGTCAAATATTCCAATATTACATTACAATGGTGCATCCGATCTCAACTTGTAATGCAAGTCTGCTATGCTCTCTCAAATTGAGGATGTGGGCAGATGCTTCTATGTGTATTCAGGGTTGTTTGCTTCAATTTGTGGTCCAGTGAAGGTCAAGGTCAACTGAACTTGCGATGAAGTATTGTAAATTTTTAAATTCATTGACACAGGTTTGTGCACATTAGTATCATGTGTGCTTTTTTTCGATTTTCTTTATTCCCTGACGGTTGACAGGCAATTGGAGGATAAGATTAGTGACAGGGTCCTAAAGACAAGATTTTATGTCAAATCTTACTTTGAGTCTTTGTCGCCCAAAGATGGATCTTTATTTCCTTGGATATCAAATCGAGAGCTCCCAGTCGAGTAGCGGTTTTTGCTTGAGAGGCTTGCTATGAAGCCATTCTTACCGGTGATAATTTGAGAAGAAGGCATAATACTTACGTGAATCGGTGCTATATGTGTAAAGGCGATGAGAAAAATGTTAACCATATGCAGCTAAGGATCTTTGGAACCTTATCTTTGGGCTCTTCAATATGAAGGAGCTGTTGGGCTTTTTATAAACGGAGGAGAGGGAATTTATGTTGGCAAATTTGTGTGTGCTGGACCATTTGGCTTGAAAGGAATAGAAAGGTTTTTGATAACAAGGAAAGGCCCTTTGCCCTTGTTGCAGTTGAAAGACACGGTTTGGTGTTCAGTAGATGCTAATACTTCCATTTCTCGCCCTTATTCCTTTGTAGATTTTGTTAATAGTCTTTTTAGATTAGTTCACTTGTATACTCCTAGTGTACAAGGACGCATCAACTTTTTTTAGGCTTCTAATATATAATACTCTTCCTTATCAAAAAAATAAGTGGAAGAGGGAGATTTGGAATTATATTTTTATTATGGCAGGAGTCTCTAGGGTATTACCGAGGTCTACCCTTCTACTCCGAGGATGGTCCTTATTCAAGCGCATGAAGGGTTTTAGAGGATGGGATACCGTTCCTCTGGCAATATGGTAGAATATTTGGAAGGAGAGGAATCTAAGGATTTTTGATAGTGGGGGGAATGAGGTTGATAGGCTTAAAAAGGAAGTAGAACAAAAAAAGGAAATGGAACAAACTATTCGTTTTTGGAGTTTGGAATCGGAATCGGATGTTGGAGATTTTTTTGTTAATATTATGGACAGTGTTTAGGCTATATTTTTTTGGTTTGTATACTCCCTATGAACAAGGACGCGTCACCTGTTTTGGAGCTTTGTTTATATGATCATCTTTACTTATCAAAAAAAAATAGTGGAAGGGGAGGTAAAAGAACTATTGTGGATCATGTTGGTTCGTAGGAAGGCCAGGGTGTTGCACGTGATGATGGTCATGGGAGTTGATTAATATAACCAGTCAAGGGGGACTGATAAATCACATGCTAAGGTCAAAAAAAAAATTGGAACTGTTGGAACGAAAGGTGGGTTAAATTGATGCGATTTTGCAACCCATTCTGCCCAGCACACAATTTTTTCTCTCTTTTTTCCAGCTAAGCGCCATTGATTGGTTGGGGGAGGATTACTGCAAATTCTCCTGTGTCTAGTCCTGTAACATGACTTGAGAGTACATATGTAACTACCAAGGCAGCCCATAAATATCCACTAAAATAGTTCACTAATAGAGGGATTAAAGTTGTATGAGATGTTTTTTTCTTAACAATTCAACCTTGGAGGAAGGGGATTGAAGCTTTTATCAAGGGGGAAGTTGGTGCAGATAGTTTTAACAACACATAAAGGGATGCATGAAAAGGTCTTCGGGGTGGAATTAAGAAGAACTCGGTGTATTAGGATAATGAAATGAAATACAGCTACCATTAAAACCAACCTGGAGTTCGGATAGCTCCTCAAGGTATTCGGGGGGACAGAGATCAGGCCTGGTAGAGAGGCCCTGACCGATTTTAACAAAAGTAGGGCCCAGGTGTGTGAAAATATTCCTCAACTCAACAGCCCGAAACCTTTTGTTTTGATCGAGCTGACCTTGCAACTGATCTAGCCACAGTTTGAAGGCAAATGAACCAATTCCATATAGTATTTGGGCAGTTCTCCGCAGCACCTATAGGCAGTCTGTTAGTAATAAGTAGGTTTTGAGCATCCAGCCCTCTTAAAAACATTTTTTTTATTAAATAGTTTATATAATTGTATTAATTTTGTTTAAATTAGGAAGACGAATGATATAAGTAATTATCCTGTTTAAGCCGCCTGACATTTAGCACTCTGGGCTGCAATTAATACTCTATTAAATATTTTTATATGGAAAATGCTAGTTACCACAAGGTTAGATGTTGGTGAGAACTATGCCTTAAAGACAAAGTGCACGTGGGTTGCATGTGTACATGAATGTGCATGTTCAAAGTCATACCCAATGCAAGCTTTAGGGTGAGAGGGGGCATGGGACCCGCTGAAATTTAAAATTTAAAATATGAAATATAACCTACAAAAAAAATGTAGTTTTGATAGGGACCCACTCAATTCTTTTTTCCTTCCTAGGTCGCACACTTGCAGCATCCACACATTAGTTCCCTTTACCACCTCCCTTGAGACCCACAATGGACACCCTATCAAACACCCTATCCTAAATTTAGCAAATTCACCCCCAAAATATTAGGTGTGTTTTACCGAATGCTTCCTATTGGTGGGTCTTTTATGTAAAGGATAAGAGTGGGGTTAACCACACCCCAATTTCCTATCTATGCGCCCCATGTACTGCATTTGTACCGTACGCTCTACAAAGGCTGTACAATGGGGTGAAGAAATAGGAAATTGGATTGTGATTAGCCTCACTGATAGGATAATCTGTGCATCTCATTTGATAATTTGCTTTCATTATTTTTTTTCATTCCCCATTTCTATTAAATTAGTGTTTTTTCTTACACTTATCATTCATTTTTCCTATTATTTATAACTAAAATTACGGATATATTGGTAATAGTATTAAAAAACATGACACGAATTCATTTAAATAAAAGCAAATGAAATAATCAAAACATAATATTCTTTTATAAAATATATAATTTAGTGTATATATATTCCTATTGCGGTATAAAGTAGAAATAAAAAAAGGGAAATATATTAAAATATATTGATAGTTGGGCTTGTTAATTAAACAATGTCACTAATTTAGAAGATCATAGAGAGTGGTGTTTTTTTAGAGGGTCTCTAAAAAAATTTAAGGGTTGTAAAGAGCTAAAAAGATTAAGGGTTGTATAGATGGTGTTCTAGGGTGGAACTAATGTGGATTCTCTTAGCAGTAGCAACACAACTATTGTGATTTCTAAGTTTTTTAGTTAAAATTTGTTATCCACTAAAATATTTTTCTGGATACACCACGTCACACTGGCGATGTGGTTAAGAAGTGTATAACCTTGAATGGGCGAGAGCCGTATTTGGTGGCAAGGAGTTGGGAGCTGTAGACGGAAGCATTGGAGGCACGGGCCATGGCTCTCGCCTCCGCTTGAATATCGTCGGCTCTGTCTCTCGAACCGGGAGCATAAATAATTGACGAGGAATCTATGACGGGACCAGGCAAGCTGCTGCTGTTGTTATCTCTAATTTCAGGCACGGATCGAGGTCTCGCTTCCACTAACGCCGCTCTAGGAGGTAGCGCAGTCCTGCTCCTCCGACATCCAATGAGGTCATAGGGCCGCCTCGTCCTCCTCCACGTCGTAGCCGATAAGGGACGACCGGATGTTGACGATGGTGCAGAAACAGTAAGTGCACTCATTCCGTTATCGTGATTTCTTATTCAAAATCAAATTTACTAAAAATAATAATACTCGCCAACAAGGAAAGAAAGTAGAGTTCGAACTGACGGACGAGGTGGAACGGAGGGAAGAAGAGGAAGGAGGAGAGAAAGTCGTCGCTTTCTCGTTTTGCGTGTCGTAATTTCTAACTCTCGAGGATATTATCAAGTATTTCTCGTTTTGAGTGTCGTAATTTCTAACTCTCGACCTCGAGGATATTATCAAGTACCGCTTGACCTGTATAGAAACTTCCTATTTTATCTATTTTTTAATTGATAAGTGGTTGAGTATTTATTCATATTCAATGAAAATAGGTCGAGTAACTGACTCCACTCCTCAATTTTGAGTAATTTACCTATAATCCACTGAGATAATTAATTCATTTTTCACAATTCATTTGTTAGGAGAGAAAAATCAAGATCCTAACAACTAACAGGAGAACCTATTTGGATCGACTTAAGAGCTCTTTTTTATTTGTTTTCAATTTTATCAACATTATCAAGGTAATTCTTTTAAATTATCGACCCAATTCATGGTCAGTTACTCTACTTTTATATTTTTCCCACACAGTTTAATTAATCTAGATATATTGGTCATTTGTTGTAGTTTTATCTTTTAAATTTTTTATATTAGTAGTTTGATTGATTCATACTTCAATTAATCAACATATTTTGAATTATAATTATAATCAACTGTATGAGTAGAAACATAATTGGTGTTTATATTTATTGCTTTTTATGTGTTTCATGTTTACAATTTGTATTTTAATTTATTTTAATAGTTTATGTTAATCTGTTTTGTTTTCAAACATGAACTGCATGTTTTTTGTTCTATCTGTTTAAAACATAATTGTTGTGATTAATATTTACAATTTGAAATTCTATTACAGAGAATATGTCATTCATTACTCCATCATTAGAAAGATACTCTGCAAAAGTGTCATGCAAAAGTAAATTGTCAATTGTAGATTATGTTTATCAAAAATTAGATGAAAAACACAAAAAAAAAAAATTGTTCTTGGATTCTGCATTTGGAAAGTTGTATGGGATTAAGGAGAATATGAACCCCTCCAATATGTTGCTACATGTTTTAGTTATGCTGAGGATTGAGTCGCCCGATGAAAATGAGTTGTGGTTTTGTATTGGGGGTCAAAAAGTGAGATTTGGGCTCTCAAATTATACGCTAATTACTGGTTTATATTCAGGTGATGAGAGTGATTTTACTAAGGACATCCCTATTACAAAAAGATTATTTAATGAATACTTTGAGGGACGGAAAAATGCTGTGAGACCTGAAGAATTAAAGGAAGCTTTTTCAAATGCAAAAAATGAGTTTGACATATACAAATTGGGACTTGCTGTTATCTACGAATCTATGCTAAGAGCTAAGGAAAGAATTACTTCGATTGACACTGATTTTTTGAATATTGTGGATAACTTGGAGTTATTTAATAATTATCCATGGGAAAGAAGGTCTTATCTCAATCTTCTACTACAATGAAAAAACTTTCGAACAAGGATGGTGTTAAAACCAATACGTTCTATGGTTTCTCATTACCAATAAAGGTAAACAGTTGAATTCAACTATACATCAAATGACAATAAATTATTTTCATCAACATGTTTCTTACATATAACTTTGTTTAGGTTTGGGTATTTGAATTATTTTGCAACTTTCCTGGATTTGAAGATCTTTATCCGCTGGAAAAGATAGGAACAAAAGTTCATAGAATGTGTAACTGGAAGTCGATCGGGAAATCCAAGCTATGAAGAGATTATTGCAATATTGGATATACACATGTAAAATATTTTCATTATTTCTACCACGATAATGAAATATTTATTTTATTGTGCATTTCATTAGTGAAGTTTTTATTGTTTTTGAATTGACAGGATGTTGCTCTTCTTCCTTTGGCTCCGAATGATGCGGAATCTTGTTTGCGTTATGTTTATGGGTTTCCGGGGACTTGGTGTACAATATACATATATAGTTTAGAGGAACAACCAACTAAAGAAGAAGTTGCCCCTGCTTGATGGGGCAAAATCACAACTTGGGCCATTCAAATGTTGGGTAGGATATCTGGGCTTGAATCTACTTATTTGAACTTAATTAAGATTACAGAAAACCTTAATGGATGTGTAAGGCAGGACCTCGCGAAACCACTCCGGCGTGAGAGTAAGTATCGTGTGAGAGAGTCAAAAAGCAATTTGACAGAGTAACTAGGCTCAAGAAAGTCTGTGTACCTTGCTTGTGGTTTATGGAGGGGTATTTATAGGCCCCTAATGATTTAGAATCCGTATGGGATTCGGTTTCCTTAGATACCTTGTAGGATTAGGAGAGAATCCATTGATTTTAAGCGTGATACGCGGCTGGCCGCGTAATTGTAGAAGCAGATATGGCAAGAGTCCTGCTCGGATAAGGAAACAATTGACCTGTCTTGGAAAGCAAGTTATTGAGACTCCCTGCTTGATGTGTGCTCGGGCGAGTAAGGCTCTGCACCATCTACTTGATATAGACTGAGTTGAAATAAATGTAGATCCCGGGCGTGGCCCCTGGTCGTGCAATCAAGGCCAGTGCTCAACTAGGTTTGGACGGGATACGTCTGATTCTTGTCCCAGTATGAGTGTGGTCCCGGGCATGGCCCCTGGTCGGGCGGGCAAGGCCCAAACCCGTCCAGGTTTAATCGGGAATTGCACTACTCGTTACTCGATACCTCGATTGCTTTGTCCGCCAGACTAGTGGGCCCCATACTAATTATGCTCATGACCGACAAGTGATGCTAGATCGTGCTTCACTCGTGACCCGGCTTGGGCCGGGCACATCAGTGGCCCCTAGCTCCTTGTCTGGCGAGTATTCATGCTCGGAGCGGGGAGCGTATGTGCTAGATAATGTTGTTTTGGCTACGGACTTCAACACTTGCGAATTTTTGAGAAAAAGATGGAGGATTGGGAGAGCAGACTTATAGAGGGTTCTGGAACCTCAATGGAAGACAGTTGGAGCGTACTGAGGAAGCTTGCCTTTAAGAGTGCACTGGGGCGAGTAGAGGTGATGGCGCGTGAGCCGTCAAGATGGAGCGTGACTTTACTGGGCACAGACCACGAAGCGGTGCATTTAATGCAGCATGCCTTAAGTGAGGTGACCCGTCCTTCCAAACGCCGTTTCTGCCTCCACTTTCCCCCCAAAACCCGAAAACTTGGCCTATAAAAGGCCCACCTCTTCTCCCTTAAAACCTTTTACCGCTTCCAGACTTTCTAGAGAAAGAAATCTTTCATCTTTCCTGCGTCCTTGCTGCTACTCTTTGCATTCTGATTCCAGCCTTCCTGTTTCCAGATTCCGATCGAAGCCTGCCACCGAAGTTTGTGATTCTTTCTGGTTTCATAGGTCCATCCTCCAGAATCTTTGAAGAAAAACCTTCATTCGCTTTCAACAGTAAGTTTCTTACCCTTCCTTTCTGATATGTTCTTTACTTTTCTGAGTTTAACGAAGGTTTCTGGGTTGACTCTCTTCATCTTCATGCATTTCTGGTAAGGTTTATGAGAGTAGAATTGACCCTTAGGTAGAGATTGAGGAAAAGACCATGTGGTCTTGCTCTCTAGGCGGGCATGGCCCCTTGGTGTACCTAGACTTAGGAATTTTTCCTCATTTTGCTTTATCGGTTATCCGAGCAGAAAATTGATTTCCCTTCCTCGATCTCCCTTGTAGATGTCTGATGTTTCGAAGAACGATCGTGAGACCTTCAGCTACGGCGGGAAAAATGACTCTCTGAGTAGCAAGAAGACTCCCCCAGTTGACTATGAGTCAGAAGAGAGAGATGAATCCATGGCCGGACCGGCTAGTCCTAGACGCGTGGCTCCTCCAATAGTTGATCTAGTCGATTCCTCCAGCGGGCAGGACTCTAGAGAGGAGAGTGTCACTGGCGGCTATACTGGCGGGCAGGGCCCCGAACAGCAGGAAACCGATGCTGAACGTATGGTTGAGCAAGTAAAGCCCGAGCAGGGAGAGGCGGCTGGAGAGGCCTCGGAGCCTGATGAGGCAAACAACATGCCTCTTGCCCACCGCATGAAGTAAACCGGTCGTACCCAAGTGGAAGCCACACTTGAGGGTGGAGCAGATGACAGCGATAACATGCCCCTTGCTCGTCGTATCAGAAGAGACGGATGCTCTCAAGTGGAGAGACCACACTTGATGAAGTTGTGGAAGAGACGATGATGAACCCGATTGGTATGTAAATACCGATGAGAGTCAGTACGCTGCTCACTGGGCCTCGCTAGACGCGACTGACAAGGTGATCGCTTGGCTTACGTCTCTAGTTATAGACTCTACGAGCTATCAGGCAAGCAAGATGGACGTGCCCGCTGGTGTCACGTTTTCCCGCGAACAAGGAAATGAGTTCATGTTCTTTGCTGACTTCTTTAGAGTTGGATTGCGCCTTCCATTAGAGCCCTTCCTAGTGGATTTCTTGCTCGAGACCAAGGCTATGCCTTGCGATCTGATGCTGAATATTGTCCGAGCGATCACAGTCTTCACAGTTGCTTGTCGCTTGCTGGGCTTCGAACCAGATATGTACTGCTTCATAAGTTATTTATCTTTGCCCCGAGTACTAGTGGACGGATAGAAGTGAGGTCCAACTCCAGTTTTTTTAGGCTTTTGACCGATGTCCCTGGGAAGGTTGAAGCTTGGGACAAAAGGGCCCTATTTATTGAATACCGGGTCGGCTGGCCATTTATGTCCACAGCAACGGGTGTTATGAAAATCCCCAAGGTCTCCAAACAAGATTTCAGCTCAGGGGAGATCTCCCGCCTTTCAGCGCTGAAGGCTACTCTTGGGGTTGTTGAAGAGAATGAGAAGCGTGTCGGCCATCAATTTCTGCTCGAATTGAGAGAATTGGTGTGTAATCCGCGCAACCTTTGCCTGGCCAGTGTGATGCGAGCAGAAGTTCTTGGGGTGGAACCCCTCTTAATTCATATGCCCGAGAGACCCCATCCGTACTGGAGTGACTGCCACGGGCAGATGTTCCGACGCGAGTAAATGTCAACAGCTAGGCCCTGGTGCGAACTGTCGGCCAGTTTATGAAGACGAGCAGGAATGAAGAATTTGGCCCTGCTAAAGAATAGGAGGAAGCAGGCCGACCAGCGCGCTACCGATCTGAAGGTCAATGTGCCTGTGGCTTTACCTACCGTCCCCTTTTGCCCGCCAGCTAAGAAGGTCCCAGGCTCGGGCAAGGCCTCGAGTTCGGTAAAGAAGACTTAGCCCGGGATCGAGATACCACGGGCCACGTCTTGGTCGGAAACATGGGCCTCTACCTAAGCGAGGTAAAATATGAACTGTAGTTTGATTTCCTTTCTCCTCCTTCTTTCTTATACTGACTACTCGTTCTTTGTCTGTAGACTGCCTCCACCTGTACCAATCTTTATGATCGATATAACAAAGAAAAAGAGGCTCGCAAGAAGGTGGTGGGCCGACTATAAAGATCTTGAGGTTCTGTTGGAGGAGAAGGTGGAGCGGGGCCGACCAACCGAGACCAATGACGCGGAAGAAAGAAAGCGAGATGCTCGGCGAAACTTGAAGTTGGTCGCCCAAAGACTCAGTTGCTGAAGAAAAACCAGCCGATCCGAGAAGGGAAGATGCTGTGGCGGTTACCAAGCAAAGGGAGAATCTCCAGGTGGAGCGGGATTCCCTCAAGATGCAAGCTATCAACGACGGAAACCTTGTGGCCGAGCTGATGGGGAAGCTGATAAATGCCGAGGAGTCGGCGGTGGAGAATTATAAAAGCTCCCTGCGTTTGAGGATGCTGTGGATGCGGCCATTATGCACTACTTCGCCCATGGCACCAACCATATACTGAGAATGCTCGCAAGTCATGGTGGGGTGGGGATGAAGACGATGGCCGAATGGACTGTGCTCGACCCATATTCGGCGTTGCGCCATTTCCACCAGGCGAGCTCGGGGCACTTGCAGAGCGATGTAGAGGTCGGCCATATCTTTGGGTCCCACCTTTGTATGTAAATGTCTCCTCGGGGCCTTAGAATCGAGGATGAAATGTTGACGTCCGAAGATGGAAGAGTTGAACCTTGACGAGATGCTGGATCTTCCTCCCTCCGCCATTATGCACTACTTCGCCCATGGCACCAACCATATCCGAGAATGCTTTCAAGTCATGGTGGGGTGGGGATGAAGGCGATGGCGAATGGTGCTCGACCCATATTCGGCGTTGCCCGCCATTTCCACCATTTGGTTCCCTATACCAAGGACGAGCTCGGGGCACTTGCCAAGAGCGATGTAGAGCGGCCATATGCTTTGGGTCCCACCTAGCATGTAAATGTCTCCTCGCTTATACATGCCTTAGAATCTGAGGATGAAATGTTGAAAGAAAGCGAGCAGATGGAGGCGGAAGTCGCGGCCAAGGCTGCTGAAGATGAAGCTGCTCAGAAAGAGTTGAACCTTCAAGCCGCTGGATCTTCCTCCTCCCAGCTTGAGCCATTATGCACTACTTCGCCCATGGCACCAACCATATACTGAGAATGCTCGCAAGTCATGGTGGGGTGGGGATGAAGACGATGGCGAATGGGCGTGCTCGACCCATATTGCTTGCGCCATTTCCACCATTTGGTTCCCTATACCAAGGACGAGCTCGGGGCACTTGCCAAGAGCGATGTAGAAGCCGGCCATATGCTTTGGGTCCCACCTACCCCTCATGTAAATGTAAATGTCTCCTCGCTATACGTGCCTTAGAATCGAGGATGAAATGTTGAAAGCGGCGATGGAGGCGGAAGTCGCGGCAAGGCTGGCGAAGATGAAGCTAAAGAGTTGAACCTTGACTCTTCCTCCCCCGGGCCATTATGCACTACTTCGCCCATGGCACCAACCATATACTGAGAATGCTCGCAAGTCATGGTGGGGTGGGGATGAAGACGATGGCCGAATGGACTGTGCTCGACCCATATTCTGGCGTTGCCCGCCATTTCCACCATTTGGTTCCCTATACCAAGGACGAGCTCGGGGCACTTGCCAAGAGCGATGTAGAGGCTGGCCATATGCTTTGGGTCCCACCTACCCCCTTGTATGTAAATGTCTCCTCGCTTATACAGGCCTTAGAATCTGAGGATGAAATGTTGAAAGAAAGCGAGCAGATGGAGGCGGAAGTCGCGGCCAAGGCTGCTGAAGATGAAGCTGCTTAAAAAGAGTTGAACCTTCAGTACGAGATGCAGTACCGGGTCAGCACCAAGGATCTTCCTCCCCCTCCAGAGCAGGCTTAGATTAGGAATATCATTCTTTGTTTGGCTTGCGTGCCACCATTTTTGACTTTGAATTGTAATTCGTCCCCTACTATGAATAGAGAACATTTTTTGTCTGACAACTGTTTCTTGTGTTTGTATTCTTCGATTTTGCTCGATAATTGTTTCTTTACTCGTGTTTTTCCTGCATTCAATTAGTATAAGTACAGATGCTCCCCATAAACATGTTGAGCAAAAATAACCAGAATTAATCTTTATGCAGACTTATGTAATTATCAACTTGAAAATAACAAGGCTAACTAAGCAGACATATTATTTAAGTTGAGAGGTTACACGGATAGATGCTCGGTCTAAGTGTTTGGTTCTGGCCAAGGCTTTGTGAAGGCATGGCCTCTATCGCTAAGAACGAGCATCCTGAAGATTGCCTAGCGGGCAGGGCCCTACTCTGAGCGGCCACCAACAATGGGGCACGACCCGTGTTCGATGTTGGCACATCGAAGCGGTTGCTAGTGTATCAACTGGGTATAGAGATATACGACTAACAGTGTTGCTCGGTCGCTATAGGAATTCGAGGTAGTTAGCCGCTATCTTATGGGTAGGGTCCCTACCGCCTGGCGAGCATCCTAGTACGTGAATTGGTCATGGCCCCATCTTACTCACGGAGAGGATAAGATAAGTTCACTAATACTCGGGTACAGAGGAAGGTTGACCGGGCATGACCCTATCTGTTCGCCTAGCGAGCGGATTTTGTCAAGCAATCTGAAAGCAATTGATAAATGACAACGAAATAACTTGAATTAACAAATATGGAAAAACTTGCCTTTTATTGATTAACACTGATGACCCTCAACAGGGCTGAGGGTCCTTCCCGTTTGTGTATTGAGGACTGACTTAAGGATAGTACTTTTTTATGTGATCTGCATGCCAAGGATGCTTCAAGTCTTTTCCTTCCTGAGTCCGAAGTGCGTAGGAGCCCTCTCTCACTATGCCAGTAACTTGAAAAGGCCCTTCCCAGTTAGGCGATAACTTTCCCCATTCTGCCCGATGACCCGTTACCTCAATCTTTCTAAGTACCCAGTCCCCTACCATGAATGCTCTACCTCGAATCCTTTTGTCATGATGAGCCTTTGCTCGTTGCTTGTAGTTGATCATCCTAAGTCGTGCATCCAACCTCCTTTCTTCAAGTAGATCAAGGTCTATGGCACGAGCAAGTTGATTATTTTGCTCGCTGTAATGGGAAACTCGATAGCTAGGCAAGGCCATTTCTACGTGGATCATAGCTTCAGATCCGTATGTAAGCGCAAATGGAGTCTCCCCGGTTGGACCTCGGACAGTGGTTCTGACCGCCCACAAGGCCGACTGTAGCTCTTTTGCCCATTTCCCAGCTCACCCCTCTAGGTTTCTTTTGAGCGCATGCAATACTTGCGTGTTCTCGGCCTCTACCTGGCCGTTGCCCTGGAGGTAAGTGACAGATGATTGTCAATGCTTAACACCCAGGCGAGCACACTCGGCTGTGAACTTATCTGAGAACTGAGTGCCGTGATCAGAAATGATTGTCCGCGGAAGACCAAACCGGCACCACACTTGATCATGGACAAATTTGATGACGTTTACCTCTGAAATGGTGGCCAATGGCTTGGCTTCGATCCATTTGGTGAAGTAATCAATAGTGATGATTGCGTATTTGTATTTGTATTGTGCAAGCGGGAATGGACCGATGAGATCGATCCCCCGCATGTCAAAAAGCCAAGCAGCAACCACATGGGTTTGCATGGTGGAAGGCAACCTTGGTATGTTCGCGTATCTTTGGCACATTCTCGGACATATTTCGCAACGTCTCTTCTGAGGGTAATCTAGTAGTATCCTGCGCGCAGAACCCTTTCTGTCAGAGCTCGGGTGCGCGGATGACCGCCACATCCTCCTTCGTGCACTTCGTATAAAACACCTTCAGTTAACTCCGGGGGAACACATCGAAGCATAGGTTTGACCTTAGATCGCTTGTACAGGATTCCCCCGACTACCGAGTATCTGCAAGCTTTGCTTCTGACCGTGGTGGCTTTGATCATGTCTGTTGGGAGGACTCCTTGCTTGATGTAATCCTTGTAGTCATCAATCCAACTTCTGATCGCTGGCTTAAAGAATATCATCATGCTACTTATCACCCAGTATGATATATGTGATATGTCTGTATCTTGTTGATTGTCTATTAACCTAATGAAAGTAGGAATCTAAGTAGCTAATACCTCAAATCCTTGAACAACTAAGCTCCCACATAAATTTATATTCCATGTCTAGTGTCCCCATACTTAGCTCAAACAATGAGCCATAAACTACAACCTTGAATGGCATTCCAAGCCATTTTTGAATGCAAAGGTGCCATGATATGTTGTAAAGACGAGACACCTTGCCGGTTTTCCTCCACGAAAGCACAACTTTTTACTCCCTAAGACCCATGTGTTCACCAACAACACTAAAGGGATTTTTTTTTCATGATTTTAAACTCTTTAAAGTAGACTTCAAACCACAATCCTATAAAGATCATGAAACCAATTGCTACTAAGAATTGTTTTAACAACAATAAAACAACATATAACTCGGCTTCTTGTAATTATAGCATAAATAAAAAATCACTCTATTGCAAATCAGTTAGACACCCATAAGGAAAATCATATCAGACAAAAAAATTCCTTAAGAGCTACGAGAAAATTCTTACTTTTATTAAAAATAAACAACATGTCATAAGCAAGTGAGAGATACGCATACTGCCTCCACCAACATAATAAGAAAAAATATATATAGGAAAAATAGTCATATGTGTATTTTATGTAAAACAACTCATTTTTACCCGGCCCAATGTGTATTGGTGAGTTGAGTCGTGAGAAATGATGTTTTGTCTTATGAATTACAATTTAAAATCCTTAAGATGGTCTCACATGCAACCTTCTCAAAAGAAAAAACTAAGCCTTCTAACACTAGCCTTTTTTTAATTTTTAATAAATAGTAAAATAAAAAATAAATAAAACACATGTATCAATTAGTATACACGTGGAAGTTATTCATCTCTCGTAAAATAAGTGTCATTTTTTTATTTTTGAAAAACATTAAACAATTAATAATTATTTAGCATAGTAAACTTGCAATGAAAAATTATTTAACTCATTACATGAGACGACCCGACCCCCAATCTTTATACGAGCCTCGGGTCGAGCGTCGAACAAACATATAAAACAATAAAACACGTGCAAAGCCCCTACTAATAATGGACTAATAAAACTCACCTGATAAAACATAATCACTCATGTGATTAATATAAACACTACAACCAACCAATTAGTGTAATATAATACACAAGCACGAAGTTGAACTCCAGCATAAAAAAGATAGTACAAAACCAATAACGTTAAAGTACCCAAAGTATAGTTTATATAACTCTAAATAACAACCACCATGTCCTCACACTATACAAATACAAACTCTCATAGAGCTGCATAACAAAAGACAACCTGTTGTTCACGTGTGTCTCGTCGGTCTCACGGCGAACTCCCTACCTGGCTAGGGTGAGTGATAACTCAGTAAGTTACTAAATACAACTGCATGGCATACTATTATGCACAAGTTATAAACATATCTGTAAATAAAGTATAGATGTACATATACTTGCATACATCACGTTGATCATGTTATAATGCACATTGACTCAACGTAATTAAACACATAATCAGGATATACAACCGTAGGTGAGCTTTCTGTCTCGATTTGTAACTCAATTACCATAGATGTGTTGTTGCTGCGGTACACACGCTGATGCATGTCTAAATACATGCTGAACCATGTCTGAACTCAATAGTATCCTGAACCAATGACTTTGGGACTTAACCAGGAGTCTCGTTACCCCGAGTTTTACCCAAGAGTCTAGCTCTTAAGTGTCATGTGAATTGCTCCAACAAACAAGCTACATCCTCACTACGACCAATAGTAAGGGAGAGACCCATGCAATGTCCCGTAGTGATCACGAGATTTAAATTTTGTAAATACTACTATTGTCCCATTGTCAACACAACCACATATGTCAGCTGGATATAATGTGATGCACAAGTAGATGTTTAGTTGTCAATAAACACAACTGTCAAGTCCCAAAAGAGGGGAGCTCAACTCACGTAGGCATTTATTTTCTCTTGATATGATTCCTAGATGTGTACTCGTGATGGAGGAAGCAAAGATCACGCAGCACGGTAAGCGAAGAACATCAAGTGAATTTGATGGATGGTGACTCCTCGATTCTATGAAACAATCCACGCAGAACCTTGGTATAATTTGACCGCGATCCTTTTGTGAGAGGATCACGTCCCTCGAAATAAGGTTGAATGCCACAATAGGGATGAATGTCTTATTGATAAGTTCGAGATTCAATTACTTGGTCTCTCACCAAATAATCACAAGTTCAAATAGAACAAGGAGGTTTTGAAAAACACTCTAAAACTATATTAATCAATAATCAGAAAGTTGTGTAAAACAATAAGCCTCAACCCTTATTTATATGGGTTGTGAATCCTAATCCTAGAATAAAAAAGGTAACCTAAAAATAAAAGGAAACAACTCAACTTACCTAATCTATGTAGGCAACAATTAGGTAAATGACCTAATCTAATTAGTAAACATAAAACAACCAAAATAAGGAAAATCTATCAAAAAGGCTCACTTTGTAAAGTGCCTAAAATCTTCCCCTAACCCTAATTTAACATAGGAAAACAACCCCTTAAGATTTAGGACTCATAAGTGCATCATTTTTGTCTTTTTTGACTCATAAATTGGTCTTTGAACCTCCCGGGTCGTAGATGAACCTCGTACAAACTCTTGAGCCTTGATCCATGCATTTTAGAACATTTGAACCTCGATCCATGCTCATATGAACCCTCGAACCTTGATCTACATGCTTCCAATGCCTCTCCCTTGCTTGTGACAATCTTGGTTCTTGGTTGGTGGTCAGAATCATATCATTCCCTCTCTCTTGAAAATGATTTGTCCTCAAATCAAGACCTACATCACATAGACACGATTTAGTAACCAAGATATAGTCTCTAAAATTATGCTTACCATATGATTTCATGTCGTCGATTTTCTCAAACTCTTCATGTTTGCAAACCATTCCATGCAAGTTCATGTATCTCCAATCACCGGGATCAAAGACCATTCTAGCTTGTCTTTCCATCGGTACACTCTAGTACTCCATCAAGATTTCCTCCTTTAAGTGTAGAAGAAACACAACAAAACTATGTACTACCACATGAACAACATTGTTAGCACACAATTGGTAATGTATCAATTTGGCACAAACATCTCTTGGTGTAGGAACGTGTCCCACCATTAAACACATCCAAACCTTATCACCGGGTTCAAATACCAATCTAACATATCTCACTTGCATCACTTGGTGACTTTCCATGAATGACAACATCACATATGAACCATTAAACACAACGAGATCATCATAAGGAATGTCAATGAAAGATATTAATAAGTATAATAAGATAATATGTAATATGACATACAAACTCATGTATCCAAATTTATCATGACAAGTAAATCCATCAAGGTTTAAAATTTCACTCATCAAGTTATCATAACTCGATGTTCCCTCATGCAAATCCGTTATAGAACCACAATCACCAGGTTTAAACATTAACCTAATAAATCCCTTTTTAGCACAACCATGCTCAACATCAAAACTTTATGCAATCCAAAGCATATACTATTAATCATGCAAATCAATTAAATGATTATATATGACAAGATACTACAATAATCAAATCTTTCGCTCATCAACTTACTTAATTCCTCGATTTGAAACAAATAATTGATTTCACCAAGTTTAAAGATCAACCTAACTACTTTCATCTTTTGCATATCCATGTTTATCAATAATGAATCATACAACGATATGAAATTACAACCAGAGTGTAATCTCAAGGATAAAAATCATGTATGCTTAAAAATCAGATCACGTGTTAAAACATGCTTATAATCATCTACAATATGAATTTCATCACCTTTCCAAGGTTTAACATGCTTAACACGAGTTGTCTCTTTCCATGAATCCATATGTAACTCATGCAGTCCATAAATCTTATGAAAGAATAATGCGACATGGAAATCAAGATTGTCACAAGCAAGATTGTCAATATGATTCTGACCACCAAGAACCAAGATTGTCACAAGCAAGGGAGAGGCATTGGAAGCATGTAGATCAAGGTTTGAGGGTTCATATGAGCATGGATCGAGGTTCAAGGGTTCTAAAATGCATGGATCAAGGCTAAAGAGTTTGCACGAGGTTCATCTACGACCCGGGAGGTTCAAGGACCAATTTAGGAGTTAAAAAAGACAAAAATGATGCCCTTATGAGTCCTAAACCCTAAGAGGTTGTTTTCCTATGTTAAATTAGGGGTAGGGGAAGATTCTATGCACTTTATAAAGTGAGCCTTGTAGAAAAACGAGATTGGTAGATTTTCTTTACTTTGGTTGTATTATGTTTACTAATTAGATTAGGTAACTTACCTAATTGTTTCTTACATAGATTAGGTAAGTTGAGTTGTTTCCTTTTATTTTTAGGTTACCTTTTTTATTCTAGGATTATGATTCACAACCCATATAAATAAGAGTTATGGTTTATTGTTTTACACAACTTTCTGATTATTGATTAATATAGTTTTAGAGTGTTTTTCAAAACCTCATTGTTCTACTTGAACTTGTGATTATTTGATGTGAGACCAAGTAATCGAATCCCGAACTTATCAATAAGATATTCATCCCTATTGTGTCATTCCACCTTATTCTAAGGGTCGTGATCGTCTCACAAAAGGATCGCGGTCAAATTATACCAAGATTTTGCGTGGATTGTTTCATAGAATCGAGGAGTCACCATCCATCAAATTCACTTGACGTTCTTCGCTTGCCGTGCTACGTTATCTTTGCTTCCTCCATTGCGAGTACGTGTCTAGGAATCATATCATTTGGTATCAGAGCTAAGTTTCGTTTCCATAATCTTCTTACTTAAATTGTTCTTATTTTGTTTATATATTTGTTTCTCTTCTTCCTTCAAACTAGGATCCTTAATCGTAGTTTGTTCTTTAAAAATTCGTGTTTTGTTTGTTTATTTCAAACCCTAAAACTTCTAGGGTTATAATTTTTTTTTAAAAAAACTTATGCTACTATTCACGTTACTGTTCACGTCAGATTATTTCAAAAAAAGTTGCTACTGCTACTGTTCGCAGCTATCTAAAAAAAGGAATCCGAAAATCAAAAAAAAAAATTCCTGCTATTACTGGTCACTTTAATATATATGTATTATTATTTTTGAACATCTTGTTGTCATCTAGATTCTAAAGCTAAAAAAACTTTGAATCTTCTTTTACAAACTAATTGTTGAGCCAATCATCCTTGAAATTCCACTCTAAATTTATTTTCTCTACACGTGGTTATCATTGCTTGAGTTTTTTGGTTTTGCTTACTTTGTTAATCACTAATTAATTGCTTAGTTCTTTTAGAACTTGGAGGAATTGAAGGTGAGGGAGAGTAGGTAAACACGAGAGGAATGACATTAATTGAGCGATACACGTAAGGGAGTGGGTGAGGTGATTTTCCTAATAAAATGTCTTACAGGTACACCATGTCTAATATAAGTGATAATAATGTTCCTACCTTTGATATGAGGCTTTATATGGAAGGTTTTGAGAGAGATTTGAATAAAACTATAAGGGAGCAAAAGGAGGATCTAATGGAGGAGATTGGGAAGATTTGCAGTGAAAGTAAAAAAAGATCAGGAGAAGGAGGTAATAAACCTAATGATGTGCCAAGACGTAGAATAGATGAAGAATTTGATTTTGAGAAATATTGGGAGGATCTTCGGTTGCAAATTAAGAACTCAAAATTAAAAGAAGTGGAGGTAAATAAGGGTGAGGAAAGTTCTTCTAATCCTTTACCAATAGGTGATGAGAGAGAAAACAATATGGTAGTTAGGAGGATGTTTTAAGTGAGAATTCCAAGTGTTGAAGAGATTGAAAAGGAAAAAATATTCTTTACTAAGTGCAAAGTGCAAGAGCGAGTTTGTGGGGTGATCATTGATGGAGGTAATTGTACTAATGTTGCTAGTGTGACCATGGTTGAGAAATTAGGGTTACCTATAACCAAACATCCTAAACCCTACAAGTTGCAATGCTTGAATGGAAGAGTTATGTTAAGGGTGAACAAGCAAGTTCTTGTGAAGTTCAAGATTAGTATATATGAAGATGAGGTGATGTGTGATGTGTGATGTGTGTGTGGTGCTAAAACGACAAACTCATTTATTGCTAGGGCGACCTTGGCAAGTTGAGAGGAGTGTTACTTATGATGGCAACACAAAAAGACATTCATTTGTACACAATCAAATAACCATTAAACTTGCACCATTGACTCCAAGACAAGCTCATGAGAATTATATGATGCTAAGTTTAATAGCTAGTGAAGAGAGAAAGACTAATGAGGAAAAGAATATAGAGAAGCCTTTAAAAAAAGAGCTTGAGAGATTGGCTAGAGAGTAAAGTGAGGAGTGTGAGATAGCCAAGAAAAAGGAGAGCTTGTGTGAAAACAAGAGTGAGAGGCCGGTTTTAGAGACTAGTAAAAGATGTGAGATAACTGGGCAAAAGGATAGGAAAATTAGTGTGTGTGAGAAAAAGAAAGAGTGTGAGAAAGAGAAAGAAAGTGAGGCAAATTTTGATACTAATCAAGTTAATGTTGTATTACCAAATTTTATTGTTTCTTTTTCACAAACTTTTCAAGAGGAACCACCAAAAGAAATTGTGAGATTCAAGATGGAATACCAACAAGGTAAGGAGATTGTTGTAGAACCTACATTTTCTCAAAGGTATGATCTTAATCTTTCTTGGAAGAATAAGTTGTGTGGTAAATTGTTACATGTTAAGCACCATGACATTGATAATAAGCTCAATATAGTTGTCGTTGTGTTTGGACAATTGACTAGGTTTGTGGACACTAGTGTTATGGGTAAAATTGTCAAGCCACCTAAATTACTGCATGTTAAACACACTAACTTGGGTGATAAATTCATAATTTTTAGAAGTGTTGCTTTGAAAAATTTGATTAGGCTTATGAGTGACTTGTTCATAAAAGAGATTGTTAGACCATATGACATGTGCGGAAAGTTTCAATTGCAAAATTTGGTTAGTCACCATGGTCTAAGTGATTGGATGAAATGTGGCAAGCACATTGGTGATATACTTTGTTTGACATTGCATATTCCTAATCATGTGTATATAGATCCATTCAGGGAGAGGAAATCTCTTTATTATACATTAGACAATAATACTAGAGTTCATCTAGTAAAGATTTATATGCATAATAGTATGAAGGTAAATCTGAATATATGATATTATAAGTCATACCATGAGATTGTCAATATATGCCATGATGTCTTATTAGACGTTGAATTGGTAGATGTGCATGGTGTGTCTAGATTTCGTTATTACATGAGTCCTACAATTGTGAAAGTGCATAATTTTCCATTGATTAATTATCTTGGTGCAAATCGACTCCGTTGAGTCATCCATTTAATATTATCAATTTTGAGCATCACCGCGGTTTGAAGGATTCATCTCAACACAATCTCACTGATGTTTTACTAGACATAATAATGGTTTGAAACTATTTAACATATTAACCAATTAAAACTAATAATAATTTATAACTAAATTATGTATACTTCATATTCAAAACAAATCATATGTAAGTAGCTCACAATTTATGTATGTTATTATTACATACAAAAGGAAGAGGATATTAACTTACCTCTACTGAAAAATATCGGTAAAAATATAAAATATTTAGGTATAAACGTAACCCTCAACAAGTACAACACCCATGTAGAGTCGAAATTAAAAATGGGCGAATAAATATTTTGCAAATATAAGCTCGGACAAATTGATTGATGCTCAAATGACAAAAATGTGACATTAATGAAAACAAATCTAATCCGGCCTAAAAACAAAAAAAATAACTAATAAATGGTTAGACATCTTAATGTGTAAATCTTATTGGTGGGTCAAAAGTCAACAAGGTCAAACCAATTAATCATCAATTAATTAGATACAATTAAACTTTAACTAATCATTAATAATTAGTCAAGTTTAAAATAAAAATATATTTTAACAATATAAAAGAAACACACATCGTTTTGGGTCAATCTAGCGAAAATATATATTTTATAGCAACATGACCAAAAAAATTCAAAAATGCCGATGCCAAGACAATTACCCAAGCTTGGCTAATGCAATAATGCACAATTGTTTCATTACAAACACAATAACATACAATTCAACATAATATTGACAATTTATTGAAGTCAAGAAAAATCAAAAAAATGTTGATGCCTCTCTTTTTGTACCTTTTGCCATTTATAACTTTGTTTCCCTTGGTGTGTGAACGAGTCTGTTTCCTTGTGTTCGATGCCAATTTGATTTTTCAACAACATATACAACTCATTCTACATCAAAACAGCTCTTTCTTTCTTTTTTGTTTTTAATATCTGGGACTACATTGATGGGCTATTTGGTAACTAACTGATTTAACAACAGATGGTGGTGGTGGCAAGGATACCTGAGGAAAATTGCTCGGCACTGATGGTGAATCTCGTATTGATCAAAATGATCCGAACTATGACAGTGGTGAGGTATCTATTGTTTTTGATTCAGTTCATTTCTTCCTTCTCCTAATTTCGCAAGTCTTTTTATGTTGGTGCTATCTTTTGGACTTGCCTTTTTTAATGTTTCTTGCAAGGCACTTTTTTGTTGTTGCTAATTACTGTTAACACTGCCTATTATTTATTTTCTTGGATAATTATGCTTATGTGCTCATTCTCTTGTTATAATTTGTAGTAACCATATCAACTTGTGGGAATAGCTGTTAGTGATCCCTTGGATGATTACAAGAAAGCTGTTGTTTCTACTATTGAGCAATACTTCAGCACAAGTGATGTGGAAACAACAACTTCTGGCCTTAAAGAACTAGGCTTAAGTTAATATCATCCTTACTTCATTAAAAGGCTTGTTTCCATGGCCATGGACAGGCACGAAAAGGAGAAGGAAATGGCTTTTGTTCTGCTTTCGGCCCTCTATGCAGATGCTATCAACTCGGTCCAGATTAGTTAAGGATTTTTCCTGCCTCTCGAGTCTATGGACGACCTTGCAGTAGACATCCTAGATGCAGTTGACATTCTTGCTTTATTTATTGCCAGAGCTGTGGTTGATGACATACTTTCCCCAGATTTTGTCACCAGGGCTAAATCATTATTATCTGAATCCTCCAAGGGGTTTCAAGTTCTCCTAACTGTAGAGAAAAGTTATCTCTCAGCTCCACATCATGCAGAGCTGGTGGAGCGTCGTTGGGGTGGCAGTACCGATGTTACTGTCGAGGAAGTTAAGAAAAGGATTGCAGATCTTTTGTGTGAATATGTGGAGAGTGGGCATGCTTCTGAAGCCTGTAGGCGCATCAGACAACTGTGGGTTTCTGCAAAAGATGAATGAGATGGGTTATCCACTCGTAAGAATACGTGCATAAAGAGCAGTGACGTACTTTCGCTCCAAAATTGTACCTGAAAGATATGTCTAAAAAAAACTTGATTTATTTAAAAATATATTTTGAAAAATGTATAATTTTTTTTTAAAAAAACTATTTTATTTTTACTGCTCTCAGACCTTTTCTTCTTCATTATGTTTTGCTTCTTTTCTTCACGACTTCACCCCACCGATCTTCCGTCAAGTCAACCACCTCCTCTCTTCAGTGAACATCCCACATTCAACAAAACCCATATTCGATTTCAAATCTACACAGATACACACACAATTTTACATGGCAGTTTAGTCCCCTACTTCTCCCTTTCTCTCAATCCTTCATCTTGTCCACCCCACACCGACTTCTTTCTTTTCAACAATCAACTCCAGTAATGCAATACTAACTCAATAAACTCACGAATTATACACTCAATGAAGATCTAAATCATAAAAGCAAATGGATTGGCTTACCAATTTCCATTTGGATTTTGAAATTCTCACAATTCATAACAGATTCCAACTTAATTCATTCAAATGTGCGGCTCTTAGAGAGAGTAGAGACTGAACGTGGGGAGGCAGAGCTTGCTACGCCTACGAAATGGGTGACCGATAAAGCCATGGAGATGAAGGGGGTGGATGGTGGACCTAGATGAGTCATGACTTCGGTTGTGGCTGTGCGCCTGTGTCCATGGTCGGCCGCTGTGGAGATCTGCCGAGATTGAGGAGCGCCGAGTGCTGGAGTGACTAAGGACATG
Organism: Codonopsis lanceolata; assembly: GCA_013146195.2. Lineage (NCBI taxonomy): Eukaryota > Viridiplantae > Streptophyta > Magnoliopsida > Asterales > Campanulaceae > Codonopsis > Codonopsis lanceolata. The sequence continues at coordinate 84,546,574 of CM028377.1, read as the reverse complement.
AGGAGGGCCAGGACTAGCAGGCGAACTCGTCGGAATGGCGTCTTGACTATGGCGGTGGCGGCGGAGGTGACAGAGAGATGGAAGAAGACCAGAACGGTATCACCTGTTGGAGGCTTGGAGTTGTCAGACTGTGTGACTGATATAGAGAGTTATAGATATGTTTTTTTTAGTTTTCTTCTTCTTCTTCTTCTTTTAACTTTGTTTCATTTTTTAACATTTTGTCTTCGGACCGGGCTTGGTGGTATTTTTCTGTTCCGGGCTGTGTACAATTTTTCGGCCGACGAAATTGAAGCCCAATCTCATAGAAAAAGAGCTGGGCTGGGCTCAATTTTTACGACTCTAGTCAATGATGATTAAAACTTGGGGAAAATTAGAGCCGATCCACTTTTTGAAGTTTCTAACCTTTTCATTTCAGTTTTTTTTTTCAACCGAAAAATACCATTTTTGAACGTGAAAAGACTGTAATACCTTGAATGAGCAAGAGCCGCGCTACGAATAAAGATGGGATGCATCGCAGTTCACATATTTATATACCGCGGTGCAAAACTATCAACAGTCAGAAAATTATGTGAACCGCGGTACAACATTATTTGAACCGCGATATATAAATGAACAGAATATTAACAGCCAGCATTAAAAGAAACAAACTACCCAACACGTATATCAACAGCCAAAAATTAATGACAACAACCCTTCTTCTTCCTTATTTCGTCTTTAAATATCTAATGTCATTTCTTCTTAAGCTTTATCTACTGTTATTTCGTCTCACTCCATATGATTTATTTAAAATTCCATATGTTATTTATTATCAAGTTTTTCTCAAGTTTTATGATTCGCGGATGCATACAAATCTTAGATCAAAAAAACATCCCCTTCTTTCTTCATCTTTATGAACTTGATGATAAAGCTTGAGAAGCAACTTAGTGATAAACAACCACGAGCAGCTGAATATGAAGATTTATCACAATGAAGATTTTTCACATACTTCGATCTCTCCATGCAACCTTTTATCTTGGGCATGCCCAGACTTCATAAATTTTTGATGTATTTCAATGTAATTTGATGTATTTCGATGTATTTTAATACAAATATTGAAAGTAAAACATATAGTTTGTATCGCCGTTCACATATGTATTTTATATCGCGGTTCATCAGTGTTAACATTCATGATTTTTGATACATAAATTAAAATAAAACATGTATTGTGTATCACCGGAGAGGGTGTTGTAACAGCTCGAGCAGTGACGTGAGCCTCCTCGAACTGTTCCTTAACTAGCTCTCCCACCGAGGATCTTTGTCGAGGCTCTTTTGTAGGGCGAGGTGCCTTGGAATGACCTTTGTTTGTTAAGGCCTATGCCTGTGGATGAAACTCCTATTCCTCACTGAGAGCTGGTTGGTTCCTTGTCTCGGGGGGAACCGTAAATATGAATGGATGCTCAACCTCGAACCATCAGCAACAACTCTCCTGCCTAGTCTTAAATTTACGTTCGTTGTGTACCTAGCCGCATGCTTCGGCCTTGTTGTTGCTGTCATCCTTTGTTAAACTGAGTTGGAACCGTGCTATGAATGTTAAGTATTGGTTCTGGCTCCGGGATCCTAGCCACCTGTCGTAGTTCGTGCATCCTGGTTTTGGTCTACTGTATCTTGGTGAGGAGGGCTCGTTGGTGGATCCAGCAAGCATATTCCTTGTCTACTTGCTCTTTGTTGATTCTTATGTTAGATTTATATCTGTTCAATTCATTACATTAGTTTTATACTTCAGTGGCTAATCGGGCTGCGTATCGATTAGCGTGGCAACTGTGTATAGAACTTTGCCTAGTATAGTTTTTTTAGGACTTCACGTGTTCAATGAAGACCTCTTCACGCTTCACCTAAGACCGCTTAAAGCTTAAGAACGGCAGACCTTGTGTCCACCTGGTCTCTTATGACGTGTCCAATTCAGCAATGACTCATTGGATTAATTCAAACTTATTCTACATCTTTATTTGAATTAATCCAAGACATTCCCTGACATGTCAAGCCGCCGAAAGCAACTTTCCGAAAAGCAGGAAGACTTTTCGTCCTGAACAAATGAAAGCGTGAAAAGCATCGCCCCTAGTTTCTCGCAACAACTCTCGATCTCGACACCTAAATCGCCCACCTTTTCGAAGATCTCGTAAATCATTCCCTCGCTCTAGATATCGTGAAGACGAAAATCCTCGACCCATGCATTTAATGCATTAATGAAAAGAGCTGTTGAAGTATTCGTCTTCTCCAACGGATCTTTTGAAGTGCACCTGCTATAAATGCTTCCATTGATGACTGGAACAACAACATTGTACAGAATCAATCGAATACTTAAAGGATTGCTCCGAAACTTCATAAACTCCAAGTCTTTCAACTTAGTGCAATCAAGAGATCCTCAACAGATCTACAAGTCCTCGTCAACAACAAGAAGCTACTCATCAACACTTATTGCTTTATCTTCTTGTTGTTTACTTTTATTAACTATACTTCTGCACGAATTAAATATCATGTATTTACAAATATTTAATTCCCTAGACCCCAAACACAAGTCAATATTTTGTACACGATCCATTAGGGATATTCTTTGTAATTGATCTAGTGGAAAACATAGTGCACAATTTAAATCCAAGGTTGACTGCCTTGGTGATGGACGTAGCACTCATTATAGTGTGAACCATCCCAAAATACTTGTGTTATTCCTTACTGTTTGTCTGATATTTGAACTGCATAATTACTTTGATTATCTTTATACATTTACAGCAGAACTTAAGTAACTTGTAAAGGTCTACCGGTAGTCCTTATCGGCAGACCTGGAACAACTACTTTGAAGGTCTTCCGCTACTTGAATCTTTTCGATAGATTGCAAGTATCTTTCAAAGTATTTACTAAAAAAAGTTTTAAGTGTTTAATAAGCTATTCAACCCCCCCCCTTCTAGCTTATTATTGTGCCCTTTGGGACCCACACTTTTGAGTCATAAGGTGTTTTGATTTCTTCATAGGTGATCAGGCCATCCTGAATAGACATGTCAGTATAGGCGATTTGGCTAGGTTGCGTGTGACATGTTTTCTGACAGAAGTTGTAGCCATTCAATTGCTCTGTGGACTTTGGACTTTGTCGATAATCATTATATGCCGAGATCGAGTGAGGGCTCGTCACTGAAGTGAGAGGCCTTCGGACGCCGACTCAAGGCAATTAGTATTTGGAGACCATTTGACTGTATTTGTGTATGACTTTCTCGGCACAATTGATTCAGAGTCGAGATCCCAGCTTGGTACATATGATGGGTAGATGGCTGTGGACCCCATTGACTTGGGATGACGTGGTCTCAGGCCGAGTCCCTTCAGCTACCAAATAGAAAAATTTACATCGTGGTAACATTTAAATACAAAAATTGAAGTTATATATCGCGGTGCAAAGGCTAATATACTCTATTATGGTTATTTGTTTTTGTATCACGGTTAATATATTTATATCGCAACATATAAAAATTTAATGTTGGCTCTTTATATTTAAATCACAAAAAAATACATGTGCACCGTGATTCACACGCTAGTCATCCCTTCAGCGTTCATTAAAGGTAACGTAGTTATTTCAGTAGCCATCTACTTCTCTCGATGGTATCTATATGTTTAATTCGAGAAGTGAGAACTGACATTGCTCTTGGCTCGGGTAGTGGCTCCTAAGAACGTAAGGCGAGGTGATGGAGCCGAGGATAAGCGTTTGGACGAGGTGTTTTAAGTTTGAACTAGCTTGGGCCAGGGTGGAAGTTGTTCCGTCATGATGATTTTCTCTTTCCAATTTTTGGCATTTATGTTTTGGGCGACTTTTCGAATTTCAAAATATTCACTGTGCTGCCTTTTTCAAAGGTGAAAATATCTAGGTGGGGGCTGAAACGGTGTCGTTGAATGTATGTCAACAAAAAACTCGCGTGCTGACTCGACGAAGGCGGGTGCTTCGATTTGTCACGACGTCGTTTCAGCCTGGTATAAGTAGTTTCGCTTTCCCTTTTCTATTTTTACTTTCACAGTTTACCAGTTTTCCTATTCTCCTTTTCTATTAGCCCAGGCGATTTTCGACGACTTTCTGGCGATTCCCTATGCTTGTCTCCATTTCATTTAGTAGGTTTGCGTTTTTTTTTCCTTATTTTCCTTTTGTTTTGGCAGTCTCTTTCTCTTGTCTAGACTCTGGAATCCGTTGGGATTTTCACTGTTTTTGCTTTTCTGGGATTTAATTCTGTCATCCTTTATATTTTCAGGTGAACTTAGTCCTTTCTGGTTTTTTCGACGCTTTGCAGACCTATTCCAGATTACGATATTACCCTTGACCTTCTAGTTGTTTTTTCTGTTTTTTGAAAGTATGTCGCATTTTAGGATTCCTCGCTATGTGTCCTGGTCCTCGACGTCGAGTAGCTCGTCGAGTTCTTTAGAGTTGATAGATTACTGGAATAGGATCATTCAAAAACCTTTAACAAGTAGGAGCCCTTTACCCCCTCGTCCTAGTGCTGATTTCGAGCTACTTTCTCATGACTAGGATGTCGCTGAACCATACTCCCATGCCGAGGTTGAGGTGAACTTGTTGAGTGAGAGCGAAGTCGAGTCCATTCCTTTTGACTATGCATTAAGGGGTGTTAACTTAAGCATGTGTCATGCCGAAGAGAGTTTATTGTTCGTGTAGAGGACACCATATATCCTTTGAGCTCTGGTACCTCAGCTTCGGCTCGGTTTCCTATGTTGATTCTAATGGTGATGTCTCATTTGTAGATTTTGTTTTTGGCAAATCTCTTCGAGGGGGTCCTATGTATAGGCAGTCCCAAGGTAGGTGGGTCGTGGTTACTCCACGGCAAGTGAGGTTCATCCTTCCGTGCTTCGGGGTGAAAATCAGTGTTCACTGGAAGCTTAGCGACAAAGTGTTTTCTGCTCCTGATTACCCCTCAGGGACTACTGTGAGGGTTTTTTAGGACATAGATCGTATTTCATTAAGTCTAATCACTCAATCTTTTACCGGGGAAAGAGTTTTGCATTATCCTTCCGATTACTTATGAGGATCTGTTCCTGATATGGCTCTAGGTCTTAGCGAGCTGCAGAAGCTTCGAAGTCATGTGGGATTTTATTTGAGTCTCTTCGAATCATCGAGGTTACGACTTCCCCTTGATCCTTTTATCTGCGAGTTCTTGACTAAGACGAGCTCTGTTCCCTTGGATCTGACTCCCAATTTGACTAGAGCCTTGGTGTCCTTTATAGTATGCACGAGGTCAAAGAGGTTCGAGCCTTCTCTATCTCTGTTCTGTTATTATTACAAAGTGATTGTCACTCTGGACCAGTTGACTGGCTTCAAGCATGCTCAAGGGTTCCCTCTTCTAGCTAGTTTTGGCAACAAGGAACATCGTTTGTCTGACAGAGTTCTTCTGGTTGAGTCTAACCGAGGGTGGAACTTCGAGGTCCCTGAAAGAAAACCTTATGGTCTAACGAAGACTAAGCATTTAAGCTTAAATGATCTGGCCATTAAACATGCTATCGAAGCCCCTTTGTTTGGTGCCAAGGGTGAGCAAGTTCGTTGTTACAATTGAAGGCCATTGTAGGAAACGAAGTTCTACTCTCAAAGTTTGAGATTTCAGTTGTTGAATTTGAGGGGGTAGAGAAAGCTTTCTAAGTTGTTGAGTATGTGAGCCGAGATGATTGGACACTTCATCGAAACCTTGTTTTCAGCTCGGAATGTTTGGAATGTAGGGAAAAAGATAAGACAGGCAGCTTTATGTCAGGTTGATGTTCTTTATTTCGTCAGTTTTTTTATGCAACTTTTGTTTTACTGTTTTTGAAGTAAGTCCTTTCTATTGCAGAGATAGAGATAACTCGAGATGCAGCCATTGCTAGGAAGAAGGGCGAGAGAAAGAAAGAGATAAGAGAGAGGCCGAGCTGAGCGAGCAAGCAGCCGCTCGTGGTGAAACAGAGGCTCTGACCATGGTGGGTGTCCTTGAGGACCCTTCAAAAATGGTCGCGGCTCCTTCATCGGCATCCATGACTAAAGCAAGATTGCCTCCTGCTGCGGCTTCGAAGTCGAAGAGGCAAAAAGTGAGCTCGTCTTGTAGTAGCCATGTCCCTTCTACTATTGTGTCCGCAGAGGCTGTCCGATCTTCGGCCGAGGAAAACCCCCAACAGTCGAGGAGATTGAGGACAATGATTATATTCTTTGGCATCTCTATAAGTCGGCCAACGTCTTCCCTCTGCCTTTTGTCAGTTACAGACATAGACTTACAGATCAATATGTTCCCCGAGAATATGTGAAGACTTTGACTCCCTTGCGGCGGTTCCAAATCCATGATCTTAGTGCTCTTGCTATAAGTAAGGTAAGAATCTATTTTTTGACTTAGTTAAGCCTTTGCTTCGTTGTTTATCTTTACGGGTTCTAACTTTTGTAATATTCTCCCAGTTCATCTGAAAAAGGTTATCAAAGATTTAGAGGCCAAGCTGGAGGGCCTATCTAAAGAGAACAACAGTCTTAAGGGTAAGGTGGCTTTGAAGCATGGTAGGGAGCAAGTTATAAATGATTATATGTTGTCGCTGAAGTATGAGGACTTGGCTTTGGATTTTATGGAGAAAAGTCGAGTCCAGACATTTAGGGTTGTCATTACAGCTGCCGTTCCTTTACCTCAGATTGTAAATATGGCAAGCTTTGCAACCTATGGCCTAGAATGCTGAGGTGCTTCTTCTCTGATGCCTTTTAACAAAGGCGAACTAAATGATATCCAAGAAGAAGATGCCAAAGCCAAGGCTCCGGTATGGGTCTCTCCTTCAGCTGATTCCGAGAACCTATTTGTTCATTTGGCGAATAACGAGGTCTGGTTCAAATAAAGCTTCCCCCCTATGCTACGCCCAGTGCTGCTTCCTTATCTTTTCGTGATGGGTTTGTTGGTGACCAGCTAATGAATGAGCTAGAGGGAGAGAAGACCAGCCGAGACGAGCTGTCTAAGAGGCAGTAGGAGGCCAAGCAGATGGCGGCTCATGATGGAGTTGATGAGTAGCGGGTTATTTACAGGGTCTCTTTTTTCTGCTAGGAACCATTTCAAACACATACTTTTTATAATATTTGTAAAGTAATTTGGCATCGATATGAGGCTTATTTCCTTTTTTTCTTATACATGATATATGAATGATGCATGTTGTATGAAGGATGCATGCTTCTAAATACCTAGTATGCTTATCTATATGGAATGCTTATGTAGATGTAATAGATATAAGAGGTACTAGGAGCCCAATCTTCACTCGGCTTAGCGAGGTGAAAATTGGTATAAGAGGCACTAGGATCCCGGTCTCTCCTCGGCTCTCCTTGACAAGCGAGGATGCAATAGGTATAAGAGCCCTAGGAGCCTGGTTTCTCCTCGGCAAGCGAGGAGCCAATATGTATAAGAGGCACTAGGAGCCCAGTCTTTCCTTGGCAAGTGATGTATGTGTTTTATACGCATCTATAAGATACTTATTCATCTTAGAAATAGCGATTCCACGAGACTTTTGGCTACTAATATGTGTTTTGGAGCTTAACTGTGAGTTTTAGGATTTTGGATGAAATTAAGGAATTCTTGAAGGTTTTGAGTGAAGAATTGAAAAAGGGAGCAAAGTGCAAAGTCAAAAGAAAGAAAGGACCAAAAAGATCAGGAGACCTTGTGGTCGCATGCCCTGAAGACCTTGCCCCCGCAAGGTTCCCAACCTGACAGCCCCAAAGGAATGCAAGACCTTGCGGTCACATGCCTCCAGCACCTTGCGACCACAATCCACCGACTTCACAAAATCCAGAATTTCAGACTTAACCTAATTCTAAGCCATGTAACTATTTAGAGGTCTAAAATTTAACAATAGTATACAGTTTTTATTAGTTTGTATTCATAGTTTGTAGAGATCGTTCATGCTTTTATTCATCCAATTGATTAGTTCATCGTTGATGATGAACTAATCGCTCACATCTAGCAATTGGAGGTAACTTGTATCGAATCTTCTGTTCTATATTAATTATTTATTCAATTAAGTCTTGTTGATCACAAAGTTTATCAATCTCTTTGCTATTTTGCTTTTTCCTAATTACTGGTATCGCAATAGTTTAAAGACCTAGGGGTACAGATAATTGCAGGACCATATGCATATGTCGTATACTGGCCCACCTTTATGATAAATTAAATATATCGATGCACGATAGTGATAAGTTAGATTTAGGTTCATATGTTCTTGTACTTTAGGTATATCCTCGATTGAATTATCGGACGGAGACGAAAATACAATTCAACTTAGTGACACTAAGTTTGCAAATCGTGGACCCATAGTGGGTTCGAGGAACCTTTTCCTATAGTATTATGGTCTAAGCAACATAACTCCGAAAATAAATAAAATAAAAAGTAAGAAAATTGAGAGAGGAGAAGAGACGATAGAGAGATAAATTGTCCCATAGCCTACTGCATACTGCAACAAGTCCCCAATTTTCCTTAGGTTGGGTCCTACTAAGACCCAATTGGCCATTTTCTACCCCCAAACATAAAATTTATTTTGTCCACAAAATTAAGGGCTACCAGATAAGAAAGTTTATGGAGAAGAAATTTCAAAAGGACATAGCATAGCAGATCCATCTAACGAAAGAGGAAGATGCTTCATCTTCGACTCATGGAGAGTCAGGACGGTATAACGAGGAGGAAGATACTCGGGCACAGTGCCATCTGGCATACCATGATAGGTAGGTGATCGATGTATTTTATACGTCGATTCTATATGCTTCTATGACTTAAATTATGCTATTTCACGAGGCTTTTGGCTACTAATATATGTTTTCGGTGAGTTTTGTAAGTTTCAGGGTTATTAGTGAAAATATGCGAAACTCTAGTGTTTTAAATGCAAATTTCAAGAAGGACCAAAAAGGAAAAATGAAGAAGAAACTGAAGCTGTCAATTCTGGAGAGCGCTACATGCTCAGCTGGCTAGGACAAAATAAGTCTTGGCGAAGCAGCAACAAGACATGGCGGAGCGGGACGCAACAATGGCAGAGATGAATGCAAAATTGAATGTGTTATTGGAGATGCATATGCGGCACCAACCGCCCCCCTCATAGTATCATGTTTCGCGTCCCCCGAGAATGCAACTAGAATTTTGTTTTGTGATGGACAAGTGACATTTTACGACTTTGTTTGTTAATGTTTTAAGACTTTGGTTTATTAATGTTTATGTATTTCGGGAGATGACAGTTATTAATTGTTGTTTGAGTTAATTGTTGTCTTTTTATACAAAGTGAATTTTATTTACATATATAATATGTTTTTTATCGTGTAAAAAATTTATTTAATTTAATTTAGTTTTTATTTTTATTTTTATTTTTTGTACATATTAGCGACGAAATTTTTGTTTCTAAAATTAATCAATAGTATCATAAAAAATATTTTTTAGTAAAAATTAGCGACGGAAACTTCCGTTTTGAAAATTAAACAATAATATCATAAAAATATATTTTAAATAAAAATTAGCGACAGAAACGACCGTTTATAGAGTTAATCATTATTATTGTAAATATATATATATTTTTTAATTTTAGCGACGGAAATTTCCGTCGCTAAAATTATTTTTTTAAAAATTTTGTCTAAACTATTAGCGACGGACACTACGTTTCAAATTAGCGACGGAGATTATTAGCAACGGAGATCAGAAACGGAATATTCTGTAGCTAATTAGCGACGTAATACGGTCCGTTTCAAATTAGCTACCAGTGATTAGCGACGGTCCATCGACGGAGATATTCGTCGCTAAATGTTAATTAGCGACGAAAAAATGAATTAGCGACGGAAATTTTCCGTCACTAATTTGCAGTCTTCTAGTAGTGACTATTATTTTAAACTAGCAAGTTTTGTAATTATGGTTATTGATAATAGCAAGTTAAGATATAAAATCCAGTTATCGAACAAGTTAAATTACATATGAAAATTGGATGAGCATTGCCAAGACCTTCTTATTTGCCAACAAACCTCTCTTCTTGATATCGGGGGCAATAATCATCCCCGGAATCATCTGCACGTATCCAAATTGTCTGAGAACGCGATCAGGGTGTTATGACTCAACATAATTAGTTGATCCTATGCATCCATGGTATAAGGCTATCTGATGAAATGAGAAATGTTGTCTAACCTGCTTGGTATATGTCATCCAAATAACCTACAATAATTGAAAAACAATTGATTAATAATCTATATATATAAGCACAATAGTATTCCATTTAAGGAAAGTTCTCGCCAAAAACACAATACCAAAAATAGAATGTATTTTGTGAGTAACTTAGAGGTAAAACTGTACATCTATGAAAGTAAACCATTGTAATATGAAACCATAGATGGCCCACAGTTATTTGTCCAAGGTATTCAGATTAGTTTGAGTACATGAAAAAATTACAAATCATATACTGCCAAAATATGGCCAGAAACCAAAAATACATTTGATAAAAAATATTTTTTTTTTCTGATTAAGTCCACGGTTTCTAAAAACAGTGGGCAAACCCCTGTTTTGCTTCCACTATAGGCGAGGCATGTTCAATACTCCTCCATTTCAGTTTACGTTTCCAATTGCTTCGCTTATTTCCAAGTAAAAAAAAGTTGCCTTGCCTTAGAAAATAGAACCTATTTAGGTAACTGAACCCAACCTTTAAAATGAAAGCCTCTCTTCTTTTGATCTATTGCCTCTCTCTCCTTCTCTCATTACATCCCGTCGAAACCCCCTCTCTCTCCTTCTCTCACTATGGCCGAATCCCCTCCCTACCAATCCAAGCTTCGTCTGTTGTGCCTCTCTCTCCCTCTTGTTGGAAAACTAGTATTTTTAAGTGAAGTAAATTGGGGCTTTGAGGCACTAATTTATTTGTGAGTCATTTATGTAATCACTATGGTAATTGTGGAATTATGTTCTTTTCCGTGAGTACATAAGAATATTATATTTATTTGTCCAATTCAGATATCGGATGAATAAGTTATAGAGGTTTAAAGTAGGACATTTGAAATGTTGGAAGTGGGTTATCCCACATTGGGAAAATGTGAAAAGCTTGAAGGGTTTATATACAAAGGCTCCCTTGTGGTTGGGTAAGCTTGTATAGAAAGAACTATCCCTCCCGTGCCCGCAGGGGGGGTGCAAATCAAGGTCCAATTTGGCTTGGACTGGCGTACTCGTGTGCCTGCACATGCGGACACGAATGTCGGACCAAATTGTGCTACTTAGACAAACCCGCCTTTTGCACATTTTTCTTTTGAATTTTAAATTCAAGTTTTGTAACTCCATCATTAAAGAGCAGAATAATTATGTTTTAATGGACAGATTAATTCTGTCTTAATGTCTGCTTTAATTGTGTGGTTTATGGGCGTAATCAAAACGGTTTTAGTAATTAAAACGCGTTGATTCACTGGCCTATATAAAGAAACCATTTTCCACAACAGAAAAACACAATACTTAACAAAGAACACGAAATTCCCTTCCTCTAATACACTTGCATTAGCATTGCATATTGTTCATTCTCTTTTTTGGCCTCCTGTTTGGTGATAGTCTACAGGCATCTATTCAGTTCGCCGGACCTACAGTGCATAGTCATCCGGTACAGCCGTTGTATCCTGGGAGACGATCGTCCTACGTAAAACTCCAAGCACTTACAGGGAGTGGGACGAATAACGTTTCAAGGAAACTGTGTGTTATACAGGCCTCAGTCTCTCTTTCCTTCCACCAGCAGACATCTGTTTCTACCGGCAGACATTAGTCTTTACCGGTAGACCTGTAATACTGCCACCAGAAGACTTCAGTCCTTCTACCGGTAGACCTTCAGTGCTTCACCAGAAGACCTTTACCAGAAGACTTCAGTCCTTCTACCGGTAGACGTTCAGTGCTTCACCAGAAGACCTTTACCAGAAGACTTCCACCAGCAGACTTAGTAAGTCACCAGCAGATCTTGTAGAGCCACCTGCAGACCTTGATTCAAGTCACCAGCAGACTTCCCTATAAGTCACCAGAAGACTTGTTTCGAAGCAGTTAGTTGTACAACGGTTTATTTTTTGTTTTCGTTATTTATATTTTTTTTCAAAATTTTATGTAAGATTGTATAGGGTTCTACCTAACACCTCTTTCTCTCGCACAAGCCGCCTATTGCTTGGAATCGAAATCCCTGTCTAGGTACGATCTCTCTCTTTCTACATCAAAATCCCAATCCTTTTTCTTCTCCATGCAATCCTTTCACCCGACCGAATTGGATTGGTAAGATGCCATTTTTTTCTTCTCTCTTCAACCCTTTCACCCGACCGAATTGGGTTCGTAAAATGCCATTATGGGATTACGAATGAAAAATTGAATTCCTCCGAGGTAACTTTTGTTTCGTTCTTTTCAATTTTGTTCAAGATGGTGAAGGACGATAGAAAGATATAACTGGGTTTCTAAAGATTGAAGATGGAGACATGAAAAACCCTAAATTCAAATCCAAACGATTTCAGAGAGTTCGATGTCGGCGGAGTTGAAGATGTGGAGTTCGCGAAGGGCGGATTCGATTATTTCATTCTTGGATTACAGAAATATTTGGATGTATTCGTATTCGTTAAGAGGTTTGATTAGCTTAAATTGTAAAGTTTGGATTTGTATTGTGAAGAGAAAGATTTATGCCAATTTTTTCTCCTTGAATGTCATTGGATCTGATCTGGGTGTACATTTGTGCGCAGGGAGTGTGTGTGATTGTTGGGTTTGTTTATAAATCATGGAAGGGAGCTTGAATGCATGCTTCTTTGCAGAGATGGTCATCAAGTTAGTTACACCACATTTTTATTCGAAGCTCCTATACGTGGGTAAGCACAAATAATGTATTTATTTGTAGTATTTGTAATGGAATTCTTTTTACCATTCATGAGTGCTATAGATTGATTTTCACATCAAATACAAAAGGTTGATTCAATACTTTCTAAAAATTTAACAAAATGTGTCAATGTAAAGGTATTATTTATAAGATTTAATATGATTAACATAAAAACTTTAAATAGAAGATATTGATTAAAATATTTCTCATTCTTGATTCCTTTTATTCCTAATGTTTTCAGATGGATTGCCATTTCATTCGTGAAAGTGAGTGATCATTGTCACATATATTCGACAACTTCATAATTTGACATTTTTTGTATAGTCTATTTGCTCTATTAATTGTACTTTTTTGGAGATTTTAATCAATTTATTTTTACTTGGGTCTTTATGGTGATCATTTCATGCATAGGTGGATTGGTCTTTATGAAGCTCCTTTGTGGGATAAGAACTGTTGGAATGAATCACAAAACCTGAAGACAATGTGCAATTTCTGTTATGAAGCTTATTTGTGGCACTTTATTTAATTTTGTTAAAGTTTAGAATTTTTGTTGATTTTATTAACATAGGTGTAGCTACAATTTTGTGGGTTTCGGATGATCAATGTTGTGTATGATAATCTGAATGGTTATTTTTGTTTGGGTTAGTTTTTTTCACATTTTTTATTGTTCGCATGTTTCATTTGATTGTGTCCTTATTTGTAGCATGGGCATTGGTTTTGCATGTTTCTTAAAGTTTGGGTGTTTGATGCATTAGAATTTAAGGGATTGCATATTGTGGGTTTAGTGATGGGTGTATGAACCAATGCGATGATTGAAAAAGCTTCTTAAGACAACACATATTGTCAATATGTTCATTAGTGTCATCAGGTTGGGCTCTGGATATGTGGAGGAATGCTCAATGTGGATGATGTTTATGTTGCTATTCTTGGGTTGTCTGTCCTGTCTATTACTGGAGTTGTGACATGGAATGAATGCTTAGGTGAATCTGCCGTATGGGACACCCTCACTTGGTTCGCCGCCCTCATTGCCATGGCTGGTTATCTAAACAAATACAGACTCATCTTTTGGTTTAGTCAAACTATAGTTAAGTTATGTCCGTGTCTTTAACGTTCTTTGCCATTACGGCATTAGTTGCCATATAAAATTTATGTTGACTAAATTATATACTATTAAGAAATTGAATTTTAAAAACATACTTCAATTTAAGAGGACTAATTTCATTCTCTGTTTGCAGTTTGTTGGCGGGCTAGGTTTTTCAGGGCATGCATCCTTCGACATTTTTGTTTTAGTATATTTCTTCTCCCATAATTTTTTTTGCAAATGGAGCTGCTCACATTGGGCCATTGGGACCATGTTCGCTGCATTCTTGTCTGTTGCGAGTGCACTAGGTACTCCACCAAACTTGGGAGCCATGGTACTCGCCTTCGTGTCCAACATTATAGGTGGCTTAACACATTACGAAATTGGATCAGCATCCCATATTCTGTGGCGCAAACTACGTTCCCCTGGCTAAGTGGTGGGGCTATGGTTTCATCATCTCCATTGTCAACCTCATTATCTGGCTTGGCGTGGGAGGTGTTTGGTGGAAGTTTCTCGGTTTGTGGTAAAGGATGATCCTGATTAGCTTTTTAGGTTAAAGGATGATCCTGATTAGCTTTTAGGTCAATTCGCTGATTCCAAATTTCAGTAAAGCTTCTCCCTTTTATTTTGCCTCTGGTAGGATATTTCAAATCCTTATGTCAAGGCAACTTTTTGTTACAATTCTTTATATTGGAAATATGTTTTGGTGGCTTTAGTAGAGATCTTAATTTGTAGGTAAAGTTGGTATTCACGTGACATGAGACTTGCTTATTAAAAGCAGAAAGTTAAAACTTTGTACCCAATTTTTTGCCTGGCATGTAAAACCGTGTCTAGAATTTATTAGTAGTTAGAGAGATAGCGTTGAGTGTTTTTTTTTTCCTTTGCTTTGCTGGAAGTTTGTATATGTTGGTGGTTTATGAAGATCTCTATATGGGAGATCAGTAAAATGTTGAATTTTAAAATGATAAGCCAAGATAGAGCTTTTTCCTACTAAAGTATGAGTGTTAAGCATTGGGAAAAGAGTGATATTTAAAATTAAATATAAAAATTTATTTGATACATATAAGCTACTTAAACAAAAAAACTTTTTACAATAACTTGATATAATCCTCAATAATCTTTCACACCTTACTATTTTTATCTTCAATAACTTTCAAATTTGGCAAAAATCAATTGGTGTTCTAATTAGTCTAACCAAATCTTTATTTAAAGATAAAAATGTATATTTCTTAAAAATATATTTTTAAAATTATAAAATGGCCAAAAAAAGAAAATAAATGACCTGACCCACTTGTGAGAGAGAGTCAAATTTTTTTTACCAGAGGAGAAAAACTTTACTTAAAAAAGTGAATTCCGTCTCATTGAGCTCTATATTTAGGATAAGCATTCTATTGTTCTATCAGAACTAAATCACCACAAGTCCCCTCTTTCTCTGCTTTCTCTGCATTTAAATATTGTACCCGAGCCGGCTGGCAACTGCAAAAGGAGAGATTTTTCTTCCCATTTGGCCGGTCTCTATTCCAATGACCCAATGACAAAAAATCAAAAGTATATTCCCACATGATTTTGAGAGATCCTTTTTTTTTAAATAGAGAGATACTCATTTGAACGGAGTAAGACACTCCCTTAAATCTGATCTAAGAGCATCCAAATGCTATAGGTGGCTTGATAAGAAGGTCATCTACCATTGCAAAATTTGATCTTCTTAATAGGAAGAAGCATAAGAATAAAGCACTGGGGATGCTCTAAGTATTGTGCAAATGGAAATTGACAGATTTACTTACTGCTTTTGTTATTTGGCATAGGTAATTTTTACTCATTTTAACATACATTTTTCTCACTAACATTGTTTATATACTTTTAAGAAAAAGAAATTATTTATAATCATATGTATAAGTATATTTTGCTTAATATTTTCTTTATTTAACTGAAACTTATATTTTGTATGAAATTCAGAAATTTGTGTAATTTGTTAGTATTAGAGTTAGTTATTTTTCATTTTTTCAAATTTAATTTTATCCCGTGCATCGCACGGGTGCTATATATTTTGAAAAAAGGAGTGAGTACTACTTTTAATTTGAATTTGTTTAAAGCTGCTCTTATTTGTTATACACATTAAAAGAAAAACTATCTTCAAAAAAGTTTACTACTTTTAATTTACTCTTGACTAAACACACTTCTAATTGTTATACTCATTAAATTTGAAATAAAAATTACTTGCAATGTTATTGGAGAACATGTATTACATTGGAACGCACAATAAGATGTATAAATCTGTTCGATCTAAATTAGTTCGTTACAAAATTAACTTATTGCAGTTTGTATATAATTATTTGTGCGTATTTGAACGAATGAAGAATATATTTTTTATGTGTAGCTCCCATCAATCATCCTACTACGGATGTTGTTATTACAAATTTGGAGAAACACGATGCAGTTGTTATGAATGATGGACATGTTTCTCTTTCAGCCCACGGTTTGTACAAATATCTAATTGTGTTTTATCAATTTATGTTGTAAGTTTAGTAACTTTTTTTTTGTATACATTGATTATTACAATTTCGAATCGTTTTTGTAGGTTATTGGGATATTGGCGATCCAACTTTTAGTTGTTGTTTTTGTCATGCTTCGTTTTGGTATGAAGAAAGATTATCTCGCTATTATAAAGCCCGCAATCCGAAGTTTAGTTTATGTTGTATTCAAGGAAAAATACAACTTCCATTTCTAAAACCACCACCTCTTCAATTACAAGAATTGTTATATGGGAACACAAATAAAAGTAAACACTTTCGACAGAATATTCGTTGGTATAACAGTATGTTTTGTTTCACTTCAATGGGAGAGAAGATAGACAAGCGTGTCAATCAAGGTGGAAGTCCTCATATTTTCAAACTTTATGGTCAAAACTATCATTTAATTGGAAGTCTTCTTCCATCAATGGGTTCAACTCCTAAATTTGCGCAGTTGTACATTTATGATACTGAAAATGAAATGATAAATCGGATTTCGTCTGTTAGGTAAATGTTTACATATAATTTACAAAAAAAATATTTTTTTAATGCATAATCTAAATATATTATTTGAATATGATGATTCAGTTTATTTTTACAGGGAAGATGCAAATTGTCATGATCTTCATGCTGAAATTGTTTCTGATTTGAAGGGTATGCTAGATACCAACAACGTGTTAGTGAAATCTTTTCGAATGGCAAATGATAAAATGTTTGAAGAAGGTAGATTTGATGTGAAATTAAAATTGATTGGCAGGTGAAATGGCGATGCAAGAAGGTATAATCTTCCATCAACTTCTGAGGTTGCTGCGTTAATCGTTGGCGATTTTGATGAAATGTTGGGTGAAAGAGATATTTTAGTTGAGACTCAAACGGGAAAATTGAAGCGTATAAATGAGTTGAATGCTGCTTATCTTCCCATGCAATATCCGTTGCTTTTTCCATACGGTGAAGATGGATATAGAGAAGACATTTCATTTTCTAAATCCAAAGATGGATCAAGATCACGAAATAAAGTTAGCATACGAGAATTCTTTGCATATCGAATGCATGAGAGAGATTGTGAACCGACAACCGTTATGTTTTCAGGAAGACTATTTCAACAATTTGTTGTTGATGCATACACTATGATTGAAAGTGTACGTCTGACTTATGTCCGATTGCATCAAAAACAATTGTGTTGTGAAATGTACAAAGGCTTGTATGAAGCTTTATTACGTGGGGAAAATGATGCATCAACAGTTCAATAAACCAATATGTGAACATGGTTTATCAATGGTTTATCAATAAACCAGCTGATAAACCATGTGCATTTTCAAAGGAAAAACCATTTTTGACACTTGAAACCAAATTATAACATAAAACCTACCTGATTTATCAATGGTTTATCAATAAACCAGTTTCATAAACCAATCTGTGAACATTGTTTATCAATGGTTTATCAATAAACCAGCTGATAAACCATGTGCATTTTCAAAGGAAAAACCATTTTTGACACTTGAAATCAAATGATAACATAAAACCTACCTGGTTTATTAATAAACCAGTTTCTTAAAGCAGTTCAATAAACCAATATGTGAACATGGTTTATCAATGGTTTATCAATAAACCAGCTGATAAACCATGTGCATTTTCAAAGGAAAAATCATTTTTGACACTTGAAACCAAATTATAACATAAAACCTACCTGGTTTATCAATGGTTTATCAATAAACCAGTTCAATAAACCAATCTGTGAACATGGTTTATCAATAAACCAGCTCATAAACCATGTGCATTTTCAAAGGAAAAACCATTTTTGACACTTGAAACCAAATTATAACATAAAACCTACCTGGTTTATCAATGGTTTATCAATAAACCAGTTTCTTAAAGCAGTTCAATAAACCAATCTGTGAACATGGTTTATCAATAAACCAGCTGATAAACCATGTGCATTTTCAAAGGAAAAACCATTTTTGACACTTGAAACCAAATTATAACATAAAACCTACTGGTTTATCAATGGTTTATCAATAAACCAGTTGATAAACCAGTTCAATAAACCAATCTGTGAACATGGTTTATCAATAAATCAGTTGATGAACCATGTGCATTTTCAAAAGAAAAACCATTTTTGACACTTGAAACCAAATTATTACATAAAACCTACCTGATTTATCAATGGTTTATCAATAAACCAGTTGATAAACCAGTTTCATAAACCAATATGTGAACATGGTTTATCAATGGTTTATCAATAAACCAGCTGATAAACCATGTGCATTTTCAAAGGAAAAACCATTTTTGACACTTGAAACCAAATTATAACATAAAACCTACCTGGTTTATCAATGGTTTATCAATAAACCAGTTTCTTAAAGCAGTTCAATAAACCAATCTGTGAACATGGTTTATCAATAAACCAACTGATAAACCATGTGCATTTTCAAAGGAAAAACCATTTTTGACACTTGAAACCAAATTATAACATAAAACCTACCTGGTTTATCAATGGTTTATCAATAAACCAGTTGATAAACCAGTTCAATAAACCAATCTGTGAACATGGTTTATCAATAAACCAGCTGATGAACCATGTGCATTTTCAAAAGAAAAACCATTTTTGACACTTGAAACCAAATTATTACATAAAACCTACATGATTTATCAATGGTTTATCAATAAACCAGTTGATAAACCAGTTTCATAAACCAATATGTGAACATGGTTTATCAATAAACCAACTCATAAACCATGTGCATTTTCAAAGGAAAAACCATTTTTGACACTTTAAACCAAATTATAACATAAAACCGACATGGTTTATCAATGGTTTATCAATAAACCAGTTCAATAAACTCATTTTCAATTGACATATATTTGCAATTACAAACTCATATAAGTAGTACCTAAAATAAATCAAAAATAGAGAAATTTCATTGCATTAATCAAGGTAAGCAAGGATTGTCATTGTCATAAACAAGTGTATTTTACATGACCCCTGTGAAATAAAGAAAATACATGACCATCACAAGCAGCAGCAAGTATATGCATTAATCTATCTCTATACTCGTTCCATTTGTTTCCTCACACTTCTTCTTCCAAATGTTCATCTTATTTCTTTCTGATTTTCTGATTTGCTGCCCTTTCTCAATTTTCATTCTTTTTATTAATTGTGTTTCAGCAGCCTTCACTTGATCAGTTGTACCAGGCCTCTCATGCATTGCATTTCCAGCAGCCTTCACTTGAGGCCTCTCTTGCACTAGATTTCCAACAGCCTTCTGAGTTGCAGCAAGTTTCGGCGCAGGCGTGATATAAGGAGAAGAGATTTGTGCAGATGTTTTTCTCCCCCTCTTTTTATTCGATTCCAAAATATTGTCAGTCTCAATACTAAGGAGACATTTCTTTTTCCTTCCCTTAACCTCTTCTATTTTTCCCTGCTTATCCTCGGCATTTTTACCTGCTTCAAATGCAGATACTTCTTCCAAAATATCTTCCAAATCTTCCATCACCCCTTTCACTTTTTCACTTCTTTTTCTGGTCTTCCTTTGGAAGCCACTTTCACTCTTCATTGCAATAGTAGTGGAGATGAGATTGATGGTAGGGGGAGTAGTAGATATGGTGGGAGTGGTGGTGGTTGGGATAGTAGTGGAGATGTGAGTGGTGGTAGGGGAGTAGTAGAGATGGGGGGAATGGTGGTGGTAGGTAAGGAAGTGGAGATGGGAGAGGTGGTAGGGGGAGTAGTAGAGAGAGTAGTAGAGATGATGGGAGTGGTGGTGGTAGGAGGAGTATTAGAGATGATGGGAGTGGTGGTAGGAGGAGTAGTAGAGATGATGGGAGTGGTGGTAGGAGGAGTAGTAGAGATGATGGGAGTGGTGGTTGTAGGGAGAGTAGTGGAGATGGGAGTGGTGGTTGGGGGAGTAGTAGAGATGGTGGGATTGGCATTTCAGATTCTGGAAAAGGAAGCAAAACTTAGAAAAGTAGGAGAAAAGTCACGGGTGGGAGTCAATGCCAAGTTGGGGGGTGTTGTTTGTTGTCGAGCAAGATCTAAACTTGTTTTTAAATCATCCTGTCAATTCAAGTAGGTAAGTAAGCTTAGGTAAGTATAAACTAATTAATATTCACAACCAATTACTCAAAATCAAAAGGGCAAATACTTTACTACTTTTCGATCCAAGGCTGTCACTTCAGTCCTAAGATGATCAATATTTTGGTCCATCTTCTGCAATAAATCAAAAATTGCACTGATATAAGGAGTGCTAGTGCTGCTGGTGCTGGTGCTAGTCACAACGAGAGAGGGAGAGGGATGTTGTTGGGAGGGGAGTTGTTGCTGCTGCTGTTGACGACCTTCATCTTCAACATGTTCAGCCACAACATGGAAGGATGTGCTCCAATCAGCGCCAAACGGTCGCTCATACTCAACAACATAGGGCTGTTGTTTTTCAACCTCAGTGGGGGTCAATGGAACAAGCACTTCATCCTGTCAATTGAGCAAAATATCAACTTGATTAATCAACTCTACTAGGCACTACTGTTTATAAAATAACAAAGTTTGGAACCACAACTTTATTAATCAAACTCTACATTTACCTTTGTAATATCCAATGTATGAATAATTTCCTCATAGCTGGGATTTTGGCAAGACTTCCAATTGCACATTCTGGGAGTTTTCGGCACTTGACTATCGATGTTTGATAGCTCATATAAGTCTATAAATCCAGGAAAATCATGGTACAACTCAAATATCCAAACCTGCATTTTAAAAATGTTACATATTAGAAGCACATCAAATTGAAATAATTACATAACCATTCAATATAAAATCGGCTAACCATATAATATATATAATTGGTTACCTGTAATGCCAACGGAAAGCCGTTGCATACAGAAGTCTGAGCACGAGAAGTAGCCATCTTCATCATTGAATTGAGAAGGTGGGGATAGGACTTTGTCCCCCATGGATATTTATTGAACAAATCCAAATTTTCAACTATACTTAACACACCCACATCAATAGCAGCATTAGGTGAAATACCCCTTAGCACATACTCCCAAACAACTGCAAGACCCAACTTCAGTTTATCATCCATGTCAGTTGCATCTATAATTTTTTTTTTAACTCTTCAGGCTTCACTGCCCTCTGTTCAGGAAAATATTTATCCACTAGTGCCTTGGTACTAGGGATCTCATCGTAATAATCTTCTAATAATCCAGGTTTTAAACATGTGATTAAGGTGTAGTCCGAAAATGAAAATCTTACTTCTTGACCACCAATACAAAATCATATTTCATTTTTATTATTTGTTGGTGATTGAATCCTAAAAAGTGCTAACACATGCATCAACACATTGCTCTTACTCATATTCTTTCTCATCTTATACAGCTCACCAAAAGCTAACAACAAGAAAAGATTTTGGTGTGCTTCATCCAATGAATTATAAACCCCATCTAATACTAACAGATTACATCTTGATGTAATCTTCGCTTTGTACCACGAGCAACAATATATCCTGCCATATTCTTTGTAATAGAAATACAAATTAAACATTAAAACAAGGAACTATAATCTACGGCTATTAAAACAAGGTTTATTGACAGTGAAATTCATGAACCATATGAAATTACACTTGGTTTACGTGAACATGGGGTTATAAAACACATGGTTATAAAGCAAATTGGTTTTGTCAATATAAACAAAAAGGCATGTATATGGTTTATTAATAAACCATGGATAAATCATGGCATTGTCTGTTAATAATGTTAACTGGTCTGTGATTTATAAAAAAATTACCAAACAGCAGGTTTGCACCTTGTTTTCCAAACTGGTTTACCAAACAACAAGTTTGCAAACTGGTTTATCAATATAAACAAAAAGGCAGGTACATGGTTTATTGATAAAACAGTGCAGGTCGACTCAAAAAGGCATGTACATGGTTTGTAAACTGGTTTGTCAATATAAACAAAAAGGTAGGTAAATGGTTTGTAAATTGGTTTGTCAATATAAACAAAAAGGCAGGTACATGGTTTATTGATAAAACAGTGCAGGCCGACTCAAAAAGACAGTTACATGGTTTGCAAACTGGTTTGTCAATATAAACAAAAAGGTAGGTACATGGTTTGTAAATTGGTTTGTCAATATAAACAAAAAGGCAGGTACATGGTTTATTGATAAAACAGTCGAGGTCGACTCAAATGATCAACCATAAAGACAACATTAAAACCCTAAGCGAAAAAGCAATGTAAGGTTTACCTGGTTCTGAATCGATTATCACAGACGAATTAGGGTTTCTTGAAATCTATTAAGCTTTGAATCAAAATCCAAAATCAAATTGAAATCGATGGTCGTCACTGAGAGGGTTCTAGGTCGACAAATGCTATGTTAGAATGAACTGTGAATTTGTTCAGATCGATTACATATGTGTATATACGTATTGGGGTAAGTAGTCGACAGATAAACTAAGTGATTCATTAGATAAATCGATATATGTCCAATAAATTCACGTTGGTCAAAAAATTTACTCATGATCGATATATCGACCACTTGACGACCACTTTCGTCGATCAATTTACGCAAAGACGTTTTGGTCTATGACCGATGTCACATTTTTTAAAATGTGATGGGGATGGGGATCAACTTGGGGGAACGGGCGTGTAAATAGCGCGACCCTTAACACAACGAGGGTTGCTTGATCTAGGTCATCCAACAAGATTCGACTGAATTTTAGGGATCGACTGAGAGTCTGAGAGAGAAATGATGGCATCAGTGGAGGAGGGGGACAACGATGAAATGGCTTCTCTGTTCGAGGGAATGATCCTTTTCGATCCATCTTCCCAAATCAAGACGACGACACCACCACCCGCCCCCGCAGATGATGATCCTACTAGTTCTACTGATGATTTCAGTAAACAACAACAACATCTATCCCTCCATCCTCCCACCGCCCTCGAAGTAGAAGTTGATTCTTCATCGACAACAACGACATCGACCTCCCAGCCCCTCGACGAGAACCTCTTCTCCGATCTGACCCTCGTCACTACTGATTCGTTTGAAACACCACCCCTTCACTCCGGCTCCTCCTCTCCTTCTCACCCTCCTCCTCCGCTTTATGCTAGTACTAGTGTTACTGCTGATGTTACATCTAATACAGAAGTTTCTCCAAACCTATCATCATCATTAGTATCTCGGCAATTCTCCACCAGGAAGAAGAAGAGAGCTGGCTTAAGAATTGGATATGGTCGAGATTCTCAAATCCACGACCTCCCTCAATCCCCTCCACCTCAACTACAACAACTTCCCCCCTCTACTCCCCTCCCATCACCAGTACCGCCGCCCCTATCTAAAGTACGTAAAGATGAACTAGACGAAGCCTCTTCATCCTCCTTCGTCAGTCCCGGTTTCAATGGGAAGCCAGATTCGACCTTGACAACGACGGCTAGAACGACTGGAAGAGTAGCAGCAGTGGGAGATTATAATTCCTTAGATGATAGGATTTCTGCTACGACTGGGGATCCTTCTCCTACTAGCACATGCGACCCAATTACCGTCGATGCACCCGTTACAATTGGAGAGCCATCCCATGCGTCGTCATCCATGGATATTCTAGAAGAAGACGACCTGATTGATCATGAACAGTTAAACAACCCTACTACTAGTAGTAGCATAAGCAGTAGTCCAATTGAATTGGAATTTGACGACATTAAAGCTCAGATTTCCAAGAAGCTCAACCATGCTCGCGAGAGTGTTGCTTTCCTATCGGCTACACGGAAGGATTCCATAAGAAGGAGAAGAAAAGCTGCTGAGGATCTAAGTCTGGCATCTACAAAGCACAAGGAAATGGAGAAGGAGCTCGAGGAAGCCTGTGAAGCAGAAGATTTTGAGACTGCTGAAAGGGTTAGCGACAGCCTTGCATCTGCCGAGAAGAAAAAGGAACTCCTGTCCACCGCACTCAGAGAAGCAGAAGCGGAGTGTGATGCTGTTGATTCTAAGATGCAGGAGGCTCTGGCGTCCCAGATCGCAGCTGAGGTGGAATGTGCCACTCTGCTTGAGACTTTTGCCATGGTAAGTTTATGCAATCCTTCATACTACATGCCTGTTATCTCACGAGAATGTGCGTCATTGCGGTCATCTCTCCAGGGCCACTAGCCATGTTTCATATACTCTTTCTTATGAAAGTATCTTCTCCAACTTCATTGCTATATGATTTACTCAGACATTAGTGGTCGAGTTATGAGAAATTAAGTAATTAATGTACCCATACACTACATTCACGGGAGGACTATTGGATAGCTTTATACTGTGATTTTGTATTAGATCCAGACGAAACAGTACGCTCATATGATGCAATATCAGGTCGATTCACTCTCTTGAGCCGCAACATTGCCACAATTAAGTCCTTAACGCTAGATATGACCAAACTCACCACTGTGATGATATACATGTGTATCGCTCTGACTATGCCTACCTCAAGCCCACCATTCTTAGGTCCTTCTGTAAAGATCTTTGCGAACATCATAAATAGAGGATTGGTTACCACAAGATAAAGACAACCTGAACACTCCATTATTTCCTAGACAAGCTTGCAATTAATTACAAGCACTTAAATGAATCTCCATTCTTGTTCCTAGTACCTGGAGTCACAAGGATATTAGCTTCACTTGCTCTAGAAGGTTATGATCCTTCACTTGAAGTATGCAACAACTTGGTGAAAGTGTCTTAAAAGGAGACAACCTTTGAACTGGCAAGTGTTTGTGATCGAGCATATTGCAGTAGCAACCATGCCAGGAAACCATATCAACCATTTTTCACGTTAAGTCCATTGGAACCTTCATCTTAGTAGTAATCTTAGTAGTAAAAGTAAGAAGAGCATTTAACTTTTCATAAACTCGCATAAATTCCGTAATTTTTTTTTTTTTGATAAGTAAAGAGCATTATATATTAGGCACCAAAAAGGTGGCATGACCTTGTACGCAGGGGTATACAAACAAAAGTATTATATCACAAATGACCTATCTATTGTATACACAGAAGGATCCCCTGATCTTGTTCTTGTTCTTGTTCTGGGAGCAGCTTCTGAGCACCAAAATCTAGGAGTCTGAGAAAAGCTTCCTTGATCCCTCCCATATTAGTCTCAACATTCTCATAGATCCTTCTGTTCCGTTCCTTCCAAATGATCCACCAAACCGCTGAAGGAGCACAAATCCAGAAAGAGTTTAAGTTTCTTCTCTTGTACAGAGACCGCCCACGCAGAAGCTCAATAACAGTCCGAGGCGTGACCAGGAACCCGGCCAAATTGTAGAACAGGGCAATGCAGGAGCAGGTGATTCACATTCTCCTCCTTCTTTTTACAACACCAATTGATGTAAACCTTACCACGTGCTCTCAAATTCTCCCCCGTCAAAATGGCTTCCCGGGCTGCCTCCCACACAAAAAAACTCACCCTACTGGGCACCTTTACACTAATATTCAGCTTGGAATAGAAAGACTTGACTGGGAATTTTCTGTCCTTGGCCCCCTCCCAGACAACACTATCTTCGCCCGAATATTGTCTCTTCACTTCGTGAAGCATAGCCAACATTTGGACCAGTTCCCCAATCTCCCAATCCTGGAAATTGCTGCGAAACACAGGATTCCAAGAATCTACCCCATCATGGATTTCTAGAATCGAGCTCACTAAATCATCCTTGTTTACCGCAACGCTGTACAGATTAGGGAACCTGAATTGTAATACTCAATAAGATATTTATCGTTTCTGTAAAGATCTTTGCAAACATCATAAATAGAGGATTAGTTACCACAAGATAGAGACAACCTGAACACTCTCCATTATTTCCTTGACAAGCTTGCAATGAATTACAAGCACTTAAATGAATCTCCATAGAATTTATGATCAACAAAAGATATTTGTGTTTGTGCTTTTGCACTTGAAGGAGGATCATTGGAAATATAATTATCCTATTCTATACTTATGAGATATACCATCACCGTTTTTCTCCATTCTGAATAGTTATAACCATCCAACTTTCCAAGCTTAGTTGACATGGGAGCGACATTGTTTAATGCACATACTTCATTTCCTACACAAGCTTGCAATACAAGCACTTAAAAATGAATTTCCATAGAACTATGATCAACAGAAGATATTTGAATTTGTGTTTTTGCACTAGAAGGAGGATCATTGGAAATATAATTATCCTTTTCTATACTTATGAGATATACGGACCATATCCGTTTTTCTCCATTCCTAATAGTAATAACCAAAAGTGTTGGAAAGAAGAGAATACTCAAAAGTGATCTAAAGAAGGAACCAAGTGTTTATTGATTTTTGAAGTGTCTAGCTACAAATTACTTATCAAAATAAATAAATAAAGTGTCTAGCTACACTGAGCATTGCCTATTTATAGGCTACTACCCCTAAATCCCACAAGCTTCTAGAATGTTCTATACAAGTCTAACATAATCCTACCATTTCTAGCAATCTAATATATTCTAGAATACTCTACTATATATAAGAGACTTCTACTAACTTCTAGAACATTTCTGAGTACTCTAGGACAAACTAGAGGACTCCGGAAGACTCTGGAAAATTCTAACATGAGTGTTTCAACTCGCACACGTAGTAAACCTCTTGAAATGGTGTGGGATGTGACAGTTAGCTTCTGTTTGCCACATCATATTTATAGTCCAATATAACATCTACACTATCTGTATTATAAATATACACACACATATTTATGACATATCTACACCTCTCAAAACCCTAAACAACCTCAAACTTCAATTTCCAGGTCCCTTATCTGGAGTTCAGCTTATGAGTGCAACCACATCCATTATCAGTATTGTGAATCCCTTCAGAGTTGGGTATGTCTCTCTTTGCTTAATAGATCGCTGCCCTGAGATTTATCTACTTTTGGTGGAACCTTTTGCTTGAAATTTTGACTGTTGAAGATCAATGAAGGTGGAGGTGAGTGAGTGAGTGTCTTGGCTGCAAAGTTTAGCAGAAGTGCGCACTGAACTCTAATCTTAGAGATCTTAAAGTCAGGGGTATTAAATGAAATGTTGGTTCAAGATTGCAATCTTTCAGATGCCAGTTTTTACGTTAACTGCAGAAGGTCACTACATAGAGCTGAAAGATACTAATCAATCTTTCCAGTTTGGATATCATACGTGTGTCTTTATGTAATATAAATAGTCGCGTAGTCTGCTGGATATGGTGAAGAGCGTATTGCAGTTTTAAAAGCTAACAGTGCCTAGCTTGTCACTAAAGTTTGTAAATGGGAATCCTTCTGCAGCTTTACTTAACAGCTTGCTGTAAAGATATATAATGTGACAATTCTTCCTCCATCCTAGGAAACGAGTCCACTCACATCATTTCCAAATTTAATTTTTTACCCTTTAGAGTATTGAGCTTCTCACTAAACATAAGTCTCAGATACATGGCAGGACCAACATATGCAATATTTGGTGTTCGAACACCATTTTAAGCCTCAATCTTTAACTTCATTGCAAACCCAAATATACGTACATGCGTCAGTAGTTAGTACACTCTCAAACTATATACATGATTTATTTAACTACACATTCTTAGTTCCAGCACTTGTTTCATTTTATTAACATCATACACTGCACCAACATGTTCAAACATCCATAAGTATGGCCAATGCAGAAACCTCAGTTGATGTAGGATGGCTTGGACTATAAGGGCAGGCAGAATTAAAATTTTTAAATATGAGAATAAATGGATAAATAAAAACAAACAAATGAAGATCTGTCTTTGCTGGGCAATGCTACTAGTAGCAGGAAGGATACACAAGGCACTAAGTAGACTACTAATTTAATAACTTGACAGATAATGTACAAAACAGAAACTTCCTCAAGAAGAGCAGATTATGGAACTTCTTCTCCTCTGGAATTGACTTTTCCTTGATCCTATTATTGACTGTCTCGCCTGGTTGGGCAAAAGTTGATCTCGAGATTTGAGATGATTTTTTTTTGACAAGTCTAACTGTATAAGTATTATAAAACAAGCATCAAATGAGGTGACACGTCCTTGTACACAGCAGGTATACATGACAAAGAAAAAAACTAGACAAAATTCCTGTCCAAAATATCTACAAAAGGATCCCCAGGGCTAGAAACAGCTACGGAGCACCAAAGTCGCATAGTTTTTCTTAATGCCATCAATGTTCGTCACAACATTCTCGAATGCCCTTCGATTCCTCTCTTTCCAAATGGTCCACCAAATCGCCATAGGAGCATAGTCCCATAAAACATTCCTTATTCTTCTTTTGAATAACGACCACCCTCGAAGAAGCTCAGTAATACATCTGGGTAAGACCCAAGAAACACTGGCTAAAAGGAAAGGCATAATCCAAAACTCCCTCACAATGGGGCAATGCGTAAGCAAGTGGTTCACATTCTCCTCATTCTTACACATGTAGCACCGATTGACGTAAATCATGCCACGAGATCTCAAATTCTCGCCTGTCAAGATAACTCCTGAGCTGCCTCCCAAACAAAAAATGCCACCCTGCTAGGTACTTCAGCTTTCCAGATTTCCTTCCACATAAATGAGGATCTGCCTCTGTAATTGAGCTTTGAAGTTTGAATAGAAAGATTTAACCAAAAAATTTCTATCCTTTGATCCTCCCCCAAACAACTTGACCTCGAGATTTGAGATAATGAAGTATGAAAATTGAAAAACTACAAGCTAACATCCATGTCTTCTTGTGATAAGTTTGAAATTGACTTTTCCTTTTTCTTCAAACATTTTTTGATAAGTAAGGTATATATTAAAAATCAAAAGCGGCAAAAAAGGAGCCGCAGCCTATTTACACAGGAGAAAAACTCCAATAATTACAGATTACAAAAATTCACTACAAAGTCAGCAAAAGAATTGACCTCAGACCTAACACCATCACTACACCAAAAAAACAGTAGCTCATTCTTCAGCAACGACAAAGACCTTTCCACGTTATCAAAAACTCTCCTATTCCTTTCTTTCCAAATCACCCAGCATACTCCCAAAGGAATAGTCTGCCAAATAAAATCTCTTCGTTTCCTCTTGTGCAAGGACCAACAAAGGAAGAGATCCTTAATGGATTCCGGCATGGCCCAAGACAAGTTAAAGATGTGAAAAATGTAGTCCCACAAGGCACCTCTACGGACAAGGTGAAGCAAAAGATGATCAAGACTCTCACCATTACATTTGCACATATAACACCACTCACTACCACCTTCCCGCGCCTCCTAAGATTATCCCTGTAAGAAGGGGCTTCGCTCACCGCTTCCCAAATAAAAAAGCAACTCTAGCCGAGCTTTAGATTTCCAAATAGCTTTCCAGGAAATGCACCCTTCCCCAAAATCCGAACCAAAGTAGTAAGACTTAACGAGAACATTTTGTTTTTAGCCCTATCCCGATGACCTTGTCAACACTACTCCTATCCGTGCCGAGAATAAAGCAACTCGAGAGGGAGGAAACTCGCACTTCCCAATCTCGAAGAAACCTTCAAAACCGGATTCCAACTAATCGAACCTCCTTCGAGCGAAATAATATCACTAATCGAACTTCTTTGTTACTCACAATGCTAAAAAGACTAGGAAAGACTCTCCATAGCTCCACGGGACCACACCACCTATCCAACCAAAATCTGACCGAAGATCCATCTCCTACTTTAAAAGAGATATTTCTAGCGAAAGCGTCCCACCCTTCAGATTCCTTTCCAAACTCCCACCCCACGAGACAAGGAAACATCCTTAGGAAACCAAAGATGATTTCCTTCCCCATACTTGCTCACCACCAATCTCCTCCACAGAGCGTCCTTATCTATCAAGAATCTCCACAACCATTTACCCAACAAAGCTCTATTGAAAGCTCGGATGTTTTTAACCCCTAAGCCACCGGATTTTATACCGAACACACTTTGGACCACTTGACTAGGTGATACTTCCGATCCACCATCGAACCTTCCCATTTCAAATTTTTCAGAAATCCCTTGACTAGATGACGGGATGACGAACAAGGACATAAAGTAAGTAGGCATCGAAGACAACGTGCTCTTTATGAGAGTAAGGCGGCCTGCCTTTGAAGACAAACACTTCTTCCAACCTGCCGGCGCCGTTGAAATCTTTCTAACACCGGAACCCACATATTTGAGCTCTTGAAAGCAGCTCCTAAGGGAAGCCCCAAGTAGGTAGAAGGAAGGGAAGTCACCTTACAACCAAAGAAGGCAGCCAATTCCCCAATATTTTCTACATTCCCCACAGGAATAATTTCAGACTTAGAAATGTTCACTTTTAGACCCGAGACAGCCTGAAAAAGAGCAAGACTATCCGTAAATAGCCTAGCGAGAGTCCTTCGCTTCACGTAACACAAGAGAATCATCAGCGAACAGGAGATGCAACATCGAGACAGAACTCTACCATTCCGACTATGAAACCACCGATAAAACCTCCTGATATAGCTTTATCCATCATTAAGCTCAGAGCTTCCATCACTAAAATGAAGAGGAAAGGGGAAAGAGGGTCTCCTTGGCGAAGGCCCCTTGAGGTTCCAAAAAAACCAGCCGGCTCTCCATCAATCATCACTGAAAATCTCACCGTAGAAATACGCCAAAAAATCCATCTTCTCCATTTGTCACCAAACCCCATTCTGTTTAGTAGATAAATGAGAAATTCCCAATTAACATGATCATAAGCTTTTTCAATGTCCAGCTTACAAATCAGGCCCAGCTCTCCTTTCCTTAACCTGCCATCCACCGCTTCATTGGCAATAAAGGAAGCATCAATAATTTGGCGATTCCCCACGAAGGCATGTTGTGACTCCGAAATGACTTTGCCCACGACCTTCCTCAATCTAATCGAGAGCACCTTTGCAATGATTTTATAAACACTTCCAATAAGACTAATGGGTCTATAATCTTTAATCTCAATCGCATTAGCCTTTTTAGGAATCAAAGAGATGAATGAAGCATTAAGACTCTTTTCAAAGACCATGTTCGAATGAAAGAACTGAAAAACCTCCATGATGTCCTTCTTCAAAATCTCCCAGCTATGCTGAAAAAATGCCATAGAGAAACCGTCAGGACCGGGCGCTTTATCGCCATTCAAACTCCAGAGGGCTGCCCTAACTTCCTCTTCCGAGAAGGAAGATTCCAGCATTAAATTATCCTCCTGATTAAGAACATTAAAGAACATCCCATCTAACTGCGGTCTTTGAATTCCCTCATCAGCATACAGCTTCTGATAAAAATCTACTATACCTGCCCTAATA
Source organism: Codonopsis lanceolata (assembly GCA_013146195.2). Taxonomy (NCBI): domain Eukaryota; kingdom Viridiplantae; phylum Streptophyta; class Magnoliopsida; order Asterales; family Campanulaceae; genus Codonopsis; species Codonopsis lanceolata. The sequence continues at coordinate 84,514,898 of CM028377.1, read as the reverse complement.
GCAGATTTATCCTCCAGCAAGTTACCATCCACTGAAATGCTATGAATGTGATTGACCCTTCTATTTGCCTTCGCCGTCCTATGAAAAAAATTGGTGTTCCTGTCACCTTCCTTTAGCCACTGAACCCGAGATTTCTGTCTCCAACAAATCTCCTCTTTAATCAACAAGGACTCTGCCTCCTTTCTCAACTCATTACGTTTAAGAAATTCTTCCTCTGATAACTCTCCTAAGCTCTCTTTAGTATCCAACAGCTGAATACCTTCCAGCACTTCTTTAATTTTAACCTCAATCCTCCCAAATGTCTCCTTATTCCACAGAATGAGGTCAGTTTTCAGCAGCTTCAGCTTCTTTGCCAGTTGAAAACTAGGATCTCCCACCACTGAGTAACCTGCCCACTTAATCCGAAGCCAATCCAGAAAACCCTGCTCTTTTAACCACATATTTTCGAAGCGAAACGGAGATTTCCCTTTTGCGATACCACCACACTGAAGAAGTAAAGGGGCATGGTCAGAAATAGTTCGAGGCGGACAAGACTGAACCAGACTACCGCAGCATTCTTCCCATTCCACAGACACTAAGAATCTATCGATTCTGGAACATTGAGAATTAGAACTGTTTCTGAACCAAGTAAATCCGTCACCTGCTAAAGGAAGATCTATCAAGGCCATATCATCAATAAAATCACTGAATTCCAACATTGCCCGAGAGAATCTGCTACAACCCTTACGCTCATGCGGGAACCTGATTACATTGAAGTCACCCCCTATACACCACGGATGATTCCAATTCTGCTTAACTACCTTTAACTCTTCCCACAGCTCACTACGGGACACATCCAAGCAAGGACCATATACGCCCGAGAAACCGTAAATCTTATCATTATCCACCATTTTAAGCAAACAGGACACTGAGAAACGACCTTTTATAGCATCCAATTTAGAAAGAACCCTTTTATCCCACATAACTAGAATTCCTCCCGCTGCCCCGGACGCTCCAAGATGTTCCCAGTCCGCCCATCTTCCTCCACCAACACTGTAAATGAACTCACTATCCACTATATCCATTTTAGTCTCTAGCAAGCAAATCACATGAGGCTTCCATCTTCTCAAAGACGCCTTAACCACAGTTCTTTTCTCCAAATTGTTTAATCCCCGCACATTCCAAGAAATGATTTGTAAATCCATGGAAAATCAAGTCAGATTTCTTTTTCGTCTACTCTCCCCCTCCTTAAATTCCAGGTGAGCTGAGTTAAAATCACGGCATGACTGCTTCAGTTCTCTAGTGCACCTTGCTCGAGATTTCCCTTTTCTTTTTGAGCCGGAATCTCTCTCTGATGCCCGCCAGCTCCTTTCAATCTCCATTAGTAATTCCTGAATTTTGTCATCAAAACCATGGTTTGACACCCCTATAAATGTGCCAAAGTCCTTAATCCTGCTCTGCACCCACAATGAAATGTCCTTTGACTCCCCATTACCCAATAATGGCTCGAATCCACAACAGTCTCCTGGTTCTACCATCGCAATCGGAGTGCAGCAAATAGGGTCTGAAAGACCCTCGTTCATAGAAGAGGTTATAGTCATATGACCAGCTACCCCTGTGCGGCCTGAATGGACCTCTTCTTCCCCGTCACTACAGTCAACACACTCCTTATCATAACCCGACTCACCTAGGTCCTCCACCTTTCCCGATGGCGAACAGCTCTGATCTGTAGAGTCTGCAACTTCTTGAGGCATATCTTTCTTCTCACAAGCAACACCTGTAACCCCTATCTGAACAGGTTCTTCTTGCGCCGGACAAGATTCCAAATCTGCATAAACGTGATCCTCATTCTGAAACAAAGTCCTTCCACTACTATTTTTCCCACTAACTTTCCTCCCTTCATCAAAAATCCTCAAAGTCCCTTCCTGATCCAAGGCAATATTCTGCTGCGCTACCTCTTCCAAAGTCTGATCAATGCTGCTCGAAAACAACCTACCCTTTACCCTCTCCACATCCAATCGAAAAAAGGAATCCTCTCTCTTGTTCGACATATCCCCAGAAAGCTCACCTCCCTTTACGTTACTAGCCCTCCGCTCATGCTCCAAGATAACCTTCGAACAGACCTTATCTGAACCTAAATTCAGCTTATCACACACTTCTGTATCATTGCGAGCCAATGAAGACGACCCCAGCTCTCTTTCATGATGCTCAAACATAGCTGCGTCTCGCCATCTCAAATGTGAAAAAATCTTCTCCTCCAAAGCCCCATGATCCCTATCTTCAATAATGATCGGATCCTCCTTAAGCCCAGACCCAAGGCCACCACTCTGACCAAAACTAGGGCCAACAGAGAAAAAGGATTTGAAAGGCCCACTGATTTTACCCCCCACTATCTCCTTCTCTAGACCGCCTTTCGCATTAGTTCTAATAGGAGCCCAAACAGACTTTGGTCTCACCCTTCTTTCAGATGGGCCTCTACCATGCCCCTCACTATTGGAAGAAGGCCCATTTCTCTTAAGCCCAAACCTAAAAGAACTCTCAGGCTTATCCACCCCCCTAGTGGATTGACACTTAGACGATTCTGTAAACTCACCAAATTTAAAATTTGAATTCTGCTTCACCCACGCACTCGGCCCCACCCCTCTGTCAAAACCTCTGACACACTCCAATCGCTCTTATTACTCTTCTTCTTCACTTGCTGAAAAGACGCGTGCACCTCACCTTCCTTCCCAGGCAAGGGTGAATTGATAAAACTCCTCTGACTACCTTCTTCCACCACCCTACGCCTTTCATGGCAAAAAGGTGCAGATTCCAGCCAAATAGGAACTGCAAAGCTTCTATCTCCAACCCCAATTCGCACCTCCGCCGGCATAGATTCCTTATGACGAACCAAAATGCGAGCCCATCTAACATCAGCTCTATTCTCAGTAAATTCATCTACCTTCACGAAACCACCACACACCTTTCCTATCTCCGAAAAAACATGATTACTCCACAGATGGAGAGGTAGCCCCAGCGCCCTAATCCACACTTCTTTAGGCTTGCGATCGACGTGATGGCACAGACCCACCTGATCCCAGAACTCCAAAAGCAAAGGACTACGATTCACCACCCACTTCTTGAAATTACGAATCCGAGATGCTTCCTTACTGGAAGGAAAAATGAACAGAAAATATCGACCACTCAAATCAAGCACTTTGACCCCTCCAGCAACTTTCCAATGAACATTCGCCCATCTCCGGATTTCCTCTAGAGAAGGAATGGGATCCTTCGGGTCCCCTACGCTACCCACCAAACATCTGCCGAGAAACTCCAGGTTTCCAAAACAAGAACTCTCGTCCACCTCGAAATCAACTGTAGGATCATCAGAAACCTTCCCAATAACATGATTTAAATTGGGCCAAGGGGGAATCTCCGCCACTTTTTTATAAGACTTCTCCTTACAAACCTTGTTCGGATAAAGAAATCTTTCCAGCTTACCAGCTGCCATATCCCAACCCAATCCTGAAGAAACCTCCGGGATGAATAACACACCAGACCTGCCTTTGCTTTGAAGGGAGATTCTTAGGAACGTACCTTGACGGTTTCTTTCTTTGGCAAACAACACTTCCCTCCACTTAGCAGATAACTTCTTCCAGAATAAACCTTGCTGGACAGAAGCCTTCTTCATCCACTCACTTATCCAAACAATCTCTTCGACAGTGAAGATCAGCTCATGCACTCGACCCTTACTTCTCTCCTGAAAAATGTAGCATACTCGACCCTGAGCATCACTCTTGATAACATCGAACGTCTTTCTGCCTGCCTGAAATAAGATTTTCTCTTCCCCCATTGAACAGCTTGGGAAGTGCCAATATCTAATCAAGAACACTACTACACAGAATCTGGGCAGACCAAAAACCTACTAAAAAAGTAACCAGCTAAGATGGGAACACCGCTACGAGGCAAGACTGGCGACCCCAAAACCCCGAACAAATTCCGGCAGACGCGCCGGCCGGCGATCGGAGCTCCGGCGACGGCGAGGATTTCCGGCGACAAGAGATGAACCGCCGAGGTCGCCTCCAGCTGGCGAAGCCTTCTGTGAGGCGCGTGACTCTCGAAAAAGACCTGAAGCTACCAGATCTTGAAAACGTAACCTCCGTCAGAAACGTCAGATGAAAACGAAAACAAAAGACGAAGCCTAGGGCTCGTATCGCACTCGAATCGAAGTCAGATGAAGAGGTGCGACGGATCTTTTACATGTTTGTTATTTTGGGAATCTTTTCCGGCGGCCGCGAACTTGTCGTCCATTAAGTCGGGGATGTGTCCTGCTACAGTGTCCCAAACCCTAGTCTACAGGAACAGACCAAAAGTACTGCAATTAGTTACACCGTCATTAGGCCTAGGTCTCATCCGCCAGAAAGCTGTGAATCACAACTAGGTAATCTTGGGGACATAGATGGCATATAGTTGAAAACAGTGTACTCAACCATATCATCTTGTTTTGCTGGAATCATACTTCCTGCAAAAGCTTGATTGATGCATTGTCTGAAACTGGTAATGAAGCAAAAATCGCAATTGGCTCCATCTCCCCTGATTCCATGTCATACTTGTTAATTTTCCCTGTTGATGTCAATGTCATTGGCATCCTCTTAAAATAGTGCCTACTTGTAATTCAACCATGTCATGTTTATTAATGTCAAATTTAGTATTCCCCAAAAGCCACGTCAGACTCTGGTTCTACTCATACTTATTCGGCTGTAAAGGTGCACAATGGGCAGACAACTGTGGTCATACCGCAGGATTTGCATTTAGGGAACTGTGTTTTTTACATCATGTCCGTTGTGGGAAGCAACAGTGTTGTTTCCAATGGTTGCCTTCCTTCAGAAATAGTCGCAGACTTATTAATCTCTCCGACCGCAAGTGCCACAACCTTCAGATCTGCACTATCACTTTTAGCAGTTGATTTTGTGACTGTTACAGAGGGCTGAGGTAAGATAGGTTTATGAACTTGAATTAATTTAGAACTGCAGATATGTGCTGCCAGTCCATTGTAATATTGTCCCTCCTTTCTTTTCAGTTTTGAATTAAAATGTGCTGGCTGGATTTTGAACACATTGTTGATGTGATCAATTTGCTGACTAGTTGCTGAGATGCTGAAATCTCACAATACTTTGCATTATTTAGCTCGTAGGAGTAGCTTTGGTTCCAAAAATCCAAGTATCTCTCTGGACCAATTGCGAGTTGAAATGCATCCTCAAAACTGCAAAACTGTAGTTGATCTAGTCTCACCTTAATGTCATCCCTTAAATCAGTGTTCAATTGAGCTATCAATTGGACAGGTCTTCCACACCTTGAAGAAGCTGAGTTCATCAAATTTGGCAGTGTAATCTATTACCAACATGCTACCCCGTTTTAGATTGAAAAGTTGTCCTCACAGCTTCCTACGATGATTGAAGGCATATACCTCTACAGAAGTTTGGATTTCATCTCTTCCCATGTGCCATTTTATGCTTCCCCAAAGCTTCTTGTTTCTCGTTCAATATTAAACTACCATAGCTCTGCCACTCCAACAAGCTTCAAAAATTTTCCAACCAAACTCCCCAATCATCTGACAATTAAAATTATCTTCAATCTAACAGAGCTGGCAACAGAATTTCACGAGACCATTTATTCCATCCAAATTTGAGATAATGAACACCATCTTTGAGTAAACCCAAAGCTGTGAACACGCACATGTTTGTTATTGTTAAGTTACCAACTCATCTAAAAGCTTAAGCTGTTAGATAGGGGTCCAACAATGTATATCAAGCTCATCAACACTCCCCCTCACGTGTGACCCGTCCGCACGTGGAGAGATGAACAAGTATACCTCACCAAGGCATCACAAACCAAACAGATTAACAACATGCACTCACAATATTTTTTGGGTAACAAATGCAAGCGGGATGGCTCGAACCACAACCTTGCCAAACCAGAGCTCTGAAAGCTTAAGCTGTTAGATACGGGCCCATCAATGTATACCAAGCTCATCAACAGTTATGATACCAATGTGATGTGGGACTCGAAGGGTGGGTTGTTTGGAAATGTGAATCAGATCAAGGGTGAAGTGGAACACAGACTTGATTTCTATGTTATATATTCTGAAAACAGGAAGGGTTGCAGATTCTGATGAAAGTAAATCAAATCTGATTTTCTGGAAGGGCAATGAAAAATAGGACAGCTGGGAAAATAGAGAGAAGAAAAACCTAGGCCTGACAACCAGGGCTCTTGCATCACACCCTAGATCTTAGATAATCTGATTGTTTATCGCTTTCTTATTCTCTGCCTTCAAGGGCTCAAGTACCAACCTAATTATAGAGTTAAAGATCCCTTGTGCATTCACACACTGAACCTGAATTATTCATGAACTACTGCCCATGCATGTGCTTAGACCTCCAACTTCATGCGTCCGTGTATCTGGACATACATAATCAACATAATCCTATTAACGTTCTCAGACCCACTAACATGTCCACCACTTAATTTTTTTGAAAAATAATGTATCCAACAGAATTACCGAACAAGGGTAGATTAAGCTTCTTCTGCTCAGGAGTTGACTTTTCCAGGACCTTTTCTATTGACTGCATAATGAACAGTGTATACTTGATGCATATGTTTTATGTTTTATTGAATCAAGAACACATGTAGGTTACTCTTGCAGCTGCAATATGATATGGTGCCCCAAGTAGTTTTATAGGAAGATGTAAAGAATTCCTGAATACATGGCTTAATCTATAATTTCATCTTTCCATTTGCCAAATGATGACTTTGAAAGACATACAAAGGTGAAAAATATCCAACCATTCTACCAACGCACTTACCAGTAAGATTGTATACCAATAATTGCATGAAGATCAATAAATGTTGCCACTTATTTCGTAAAGATTTGAGCTAGAAAGATTCTTGTGTTCCAACCTAGAGATTTTAGTAATGAATCGGCCAGTTTGATTCTCCGCCTTAAATGATTGACTGATTTTTTTGACCTATGAATGATGTTGTACTTACCAAATATATTGTCAGATCTTTCATTTCTGTATCCTGAAAATTTCCATTGAAACGCTTTTCATTGATTCTTGCTTATGACATCGACTGAAATGCAACTACTGAAAACCATACAATTGTTACACCTACTTTTAAAAAGGTAGATTACATTCAGATACTTATTTCTAAGAAATTTAGGGTGGATAGAATTGAATCATCTGAACACATGTTTTGTCCTAGGATGCTGCACATGAGGCAGATTCAGTCATAACAAGTGCAGAACTCGTGACTTCGAAAGAAATGGATAAGTGGTTTTCATCAACAGAAGCTTTGGAGGTCAAGAAGACAGAACTGGAAATTGAGTCACATTTAGTAAGTGAAGTACGGCTAGATTTGAATGATTCCATTGAGTGTTCAGTTAAGGATGATAGAGGAGAACGAGAAATCTTTCTTAAGAAGAAAGAAATGTTGATGGAGGAACTGGAGAAACTACTTGCTTTGGTGAAACAGAAAGAAGCAGAAATAGCAGAAAATGATTCCAACATTGAAAAGGCTGAGGAAAAAATTACTGATGCAGTCTGTAGCTGCCAGAAGCTTCAGTCAAGTATTCATTCTAAGTTTAACAATCTCCAATCGTGTCTCTGGCAAATTGAATTGGATTTTGAAGCTTTATCAAGAAAAAAGAAAGAAATCGATGAATTTTACTCCAAGGAAGAAGCCAGAGTATCACAGATTAGAGAACTTGCCAGGATTTCTGCTGATGAAGCCAGTGTATGCCGAGAAGTTGCTGACCTTCGTAAGAGTTTGGTGCAGTTTATCTTGAAGTCCCAGGAAGATAAAGTACGCCTTGCTAAAGCAGGAGAAGTATTATCTGTGGATCTCCAAACACTCAAACAGGATACTTCTGCTGAAAGAGCGTCTCTTCAGGTCAGTTTTTGCTTTACAAATTGGTTATGTACTTTTTATAATTTTTTCAGCACTAACTGGTATACAGTAGGGTTGTTTACTTGACAAAAGAAAATAGAATGATAGAGTAGTTCGCTTTAGCTCCGAGGGGCGTGTCTATTCAGGACTTAGGAATCAACTATGCTAACATTTTACATCTCAGAGGTTTGGTCCACTCTCACATACTGCCAAATGAAAGCTTGATGTCAAAGTATCTCTTAGTTTTAAGAACTAGTGATGCTCCCGTGCGTTGCACGGTTTGTATTCTGGTATAAAATTATATACTCATTTGAAGTTGGAGAATATACAATTAAAAAGTTTAATATGAAAAAAATAAAAAAAATTAATAAAAAGTAAAATTAAAGATAGATCACATAAATTTGAAAAAGTAATTATAAATTTATTTAGATGCATTTCCTTATTCGGAAAGGGAGGATTTGATGGAATTCAACCATCTTCATTATTCGTTAAGTCAACAATTAATAATAGACATGTGCCTCTAAATGACAAAATTTGATAGAGATGATAGCTTTCGATATTTCGTACCAATGTAGTAGCTATAAAAAACGTTGGTTATTGAAAATATAAAAATACATTGTGTCTTCACATTCTCTTCTTTCTTCATACCTCGTTCTTCTTCTTCTTCATTTTGTGTTTGTGTGTATAATTTAAAATAAATTTACTTTTGTGTTTGCGTTACTGTGCATATACTGTTTGATGAAAGGTCCAAATAGAAATTTATTCATATTTAAATATCCTTTTTGAAACTCGATGCATCAATTTTGAATCACATTGTATCATTTGTAAATTGTGATGCATCGACTTAGATGTGGGATGTAGGTAAGATACATTAATTTTAAATCATATGTTGATTGTGTACATGAAAAAAGAGAGATGAAGGTTTGGTACATTATGATTTAAGGCGTGATGCATAAATTGGATTATGTGATTTAAATTGATGAATTGATTAAGTCATTTGTAGCGCGCCTTCGGTTTATTAAGAGTCGTAGTCTTTTTGCTCTAAAAGTGTTCTTTTTAGTTAAAAAAAAACATAAAAAACTGTAGCGGTAAAATTTTTTACATAGTGGACGGACCCGAATTTCTCCCTAAAACAAATAACAACAAAAAGGACTAAAAATACTCAAAATTTCACGTAGCCCAAATTTCTCAATTGATTCTATCCAAATTATTAATAGTTTTATGAACAACAAATATTACTCCAATTATAACCAATTTGGCCCAAAAAAATCTCAAGCACTTGTCATATAGATAAAGAGCTTCTCACTATCTAACCTAAAAACCCCACCCCCACTCACTCTAACCTATATACACATCGGCTCACTTTCACTCTTACTCAATTAAGTTGTCTAAAAGGTCACCTTTCTTATTTTTATAGCATTAAACCTAGGAAATTCCTCTGGTAATCATGAGACAATGACTTTTCATCTCTTCAAACCCTTCATTTCAAAAATTCATCCACCGACTTTCCCCTTTCCCCAACAAAAATAGAATCAGATCAAACCATTTCGTAGTAAGGTGCGTTAGATTTTTTTTTATAAAGCAAGTTTTGTAGTATTCAACTTTGTATTTCGATTTTTTTTTAAAGTCTTAGAGCTTAATTTTACTTAGTGAACAGGAAAAAAATGGCTTATAATAAGAGCCAAGTATTTATGCTTCTTAACCTAATTATTTTTTTAAATACGGTTTAAATAAATCGAGACTTTTTTATATTTTCAGTATTTAACGTTATACCCGATTTTTTTATATTTTGAGTATAGAAAAAATTATAGATTTTGAACTTTTTGATTTGTATTTTGAAGATCTATTTTTAAACATTTTTATAATTAAAATACGCCTATTTTAAATCACTTGTATCTAATGTAGTTGTTCACTTCAAAATTGGCCTTTTTGTAGTCACTAATATATTTGTTTTTCGTCTCTACATTTCAAATTTCTTTGATTTAATTAGATTTTATTTATAAATATTCATTATTCTGATTTGATAAAACCAAAATTGAGAAATTTGTAGTCACAATGCATATTAATAAATAAATATAAATATATATTGGTTACCAATAAATCTGTATCAGTTTGAAGATCATTAAATTGTATTAAATTTAGCACATACACTTGAACATGGAGTTTATTAAATTATCGTAATTTTTTCCCGACATCTTTAATCCTAGGCATTGCATATGTTTAAGCTATTTATTGATTACAAAGGTACCCTGAAAATTTAATAATTTCTCATAAATAATTATTTTCAGTTTATTGTAGCTCTGTGATCTCTAGAAAAAAAGAGATCCTAAGCAATCGAAATAAAAAGAATACAGTAAGTATTACAGGTTGGAAAGATACTTTTACATTGTAAAATATATATTTTGCACGAAAAACCGTTGAGTTATCTAAGCTTACCCTTGGTCTGGCTGGTGTCTCTAAGAAAAATGAGAGGGAGGCATTTTATATAGATTTCTTCTTTATTGGTGTGTTATCCTCAGTTGTTTTTAGCAATGATGTTCAACAAACAAAATTTTAACAAATTTATAGTGGTTTCATCTTTGAAAACTGCTCAAGAAGAGAAAAGCTAAGGAACAATCTAACTCCCTTAGGCATCCAATTACAGCCGAAGAAATTAATCTTTAATGATAATTCATGTAATTGTTTTGATAATTTATTCATTTATCATTCAATTGATAAACGATTATTAAATTCAACAATTGAAATAAATAATTATTTATTAGCTCATTGAAATTTCAATATAGTTAAAAAAATCACAACTATTTTTTATATTGCTGGATGTGAATGAGGTTGAAATAGTTTGGTATATATGGTTGTCAATTGTCTCAAGTCAAAGAAAGAATGTCAAAAGTTTTCGGATTTATTTATCTAATTAATTTTGATTACAAATTCGTTGCATTTGCCAATGCATTAATGACACATATACAATGTAGAAGTGTTGTCATTTTTGGAAAGTGCATTTTGGCGGGAACTTTCCAAAAATCGCACCTCTCCTTTTATATATGTATAGATTCTAGTTGGCATTAGAGGTGGTGAGTAACTTGACTGGCATGTGATCCATCAAGTGACGGAAAAAGAGAACAAGCAAGAGAGAGAGAGGACCATATCTTTTTTTTTTGTCCTATTTCCTTTTTCATCTTTCTTCAGTTTTCTCTTTCCATCTTTCTGCTGTCATGATAATTACATAGCAAATTAGTCCCACACACCTCTGCCATCCTCTTCGTTCTCAACAAGATTTGCGATTAACCTTTTCCTTTTATAGATTTCAATCCATCATTCCAGTTTTACTTTAGGTATGATATGTATGTACTTCTAATCTTAATGTGCTCTCCGATGAGTGCTAAGGCTTCATGCATGTGTCCGTGTTTGCAATTGTGCATCCACCATTTGGCAATGGTAAGAGGAAAAGCCAATCAAGTAGAATAGATGTCTCTGATTCATTCTTTCTTTCACTTTCTTCCTCTTGGTTCTAATTTTTTGTATTTATTTGTTATCTTCTTTTCTTTTCTTTATTTTTTTTGGAATTTTATGGAGTAGCTATTTTGGGTGGTTATTCTTTGATACTGGGGAGAATGCAGTTATTTGAAGATTGTGGATGGTATTGATTAATCAAACATGATGGCTATTTCGGAAACCCAAAAATGCATGACAGGGCTTCAAAAACCTCTCCTGCCTTATATTATTAATAGAAACCTGTGGTGAAAATTGGCCATGTTGATGGTGGTTTTGAATCTGAAGGTAGCTTTTGGGATTTAGGAACTGTTACAAATTTTAGCTCATCTCCCTTTTATGTAGAATGAAAAGACTTCCTATCTGGTGGGCGGCCGTACATTTGAGCTTGGGGTTTAAAGTAAGCTGAGAAGGGACTTGTGCACAAAGGACTTGTTAGGCTCTCCGAATAGGGTATTCATTTAATGCAAAAATATTTTTTGCCATTGTATGTCTGTTTGGCCATGTCAGCTCAATGGGTTCACTGCACAAGTCACGAGAATGCTATTTGGTATCATTTTCTCAATGTAGACCCCTGGTTTAATGTTTTTAATTCCAAAACCCACGATAGGCAATGTTAGTTAACCCGTGAAAAGCTAGAGAAAAAAATAAAAAATTTACTTACAGATTTACACCCTTTAATGTCAATAGGTATTCACATCTGGAAGAGCAATTACTATCACTAAATCTTGAAAAGTACAAAGATTGTAATACTAAACCCCAGTCCCCTTGTTTTACGTTTTGGCATCATTTCTTAACAAAGACCCCTTGTTTTACGTAAGAGTTCACGATAGACAATGTTAGACAACATTCACAGGCGGAAAGAGCAATTCACTATCACTAAAACTTCAAGAATGCAAATATGTGATACTAAATACTAGCCCCATGACTACGCGAGAAGAACGAACTGAAGAACCTGATGTCTAATACACACACACACACACACACACACACATATACTGACATTCATCTAGAGAGAAAAAGAGACTGAATGAATGAATGCCGTTTCCATGACATCGGGGCATATGGTTCCAAATCGACTTGGCATAGAGTTAGAGCGTTTGTTTGATCTCTAAAAATTGCAGGCAAAAAAGGCTCTCTAAAACAGCATTGAGTGTGGACGAGGGATTGGCGGACAGCTCTTGGTTTCTTAAACATATAGGACTTGATAAACGTCACACCATGCTAAGGAACTTAGAAGATTTAGGATCAGACATCATAATCTTATATTTTACCTTAATACTAAATGCATAGCCAGGAAAGAGACACTTCGTAGCTTTTGCTCTAACTTACCTTCATTTACATGAGCTGTTTAACAACCAATACTCTCATATCAGATTATATAGCATGCAGGATTGCATGATGACGATACCACATCTAGGGTCTTGAACTCAATGGATATGCAAGGAAATCAGTTCATCAACCAGCATGCTGTATTAACTGTTTTAGCCCACGTCTACGATTCCTTTAGCTGTGTATTTGGGGGGAGAGAAATAAAAGGGCGTTTGAGAATGAGGAAAGTTATATGCTTAAGATGGAAGACACCATGCTTCGCACTCTATTTCTTTGGTGTTCTGAGCCTTCAGAGACTATTCTGACTAATTATTCTTTTGCAGAATTTGTTAATAGTCTTACTTTTGACTAATATGTGTACTCCTAGAATTTGACGTTTTGTTTTATATCATACTTATCAAAAAAAAAACTGTTTTAGCCCAATATGTCTTGCGTAACCCCGCATTTGATAATGTACAAGGAGCCTCCCCCTCAAGTCGAGCTCTGTTCATGGGTTCTTCCACACCAATTTGCTGTTGTTTCTTCCTTTTGGTGTCTTCCTCAAAGTGCAAATTTTCACAATACCTGCTCCAGAGATTTCATGACCACTGTTTATCGCAAGCCTTCTAATCTGCTTCCCTACCTGCCTTCGAAGCTGAGTCTTCCACTGTTTAAAACTTTGTAGACACGGGGTATAATTTGAGGAGGGGTAAAGTTCATGTGGATAGGTGTTTTATGTGCAAAGGGGAAGGCGAGAATGTGAACCATCTTTTGCTACATTGCACAGTGGCGAGGGAGCTTTGGAATCTTATTCTCAGTTACCTTAATCTATCTTGGGTGATACCTGGCACTGTAATGAAGTTACTTGTGTGTTGGTCATTCTACACTAAGGGGAAAAGGAACTACAATTGAAGAACTAGGAGAGCCTTCGAAGATGAGGAAAGATCCTTGCCTGTTTTGAAGAATGCGATTCTTCAGCTATTATTTTTTTGGTGCACAGATACAGGGGGGTCCATGGGTACTTATTTTGTAGAGTTTATGGATAGCTCTTCTGAGTATACTTCCTGTCTACAAAGGACGCGACACCTGTTTTGTTGCTTTTGTTTATAATACATCTTACTTGTCAAAAAAAAAAAACTTTGTAGACACCTGATTTTTATGCTCAAGAAGTAGATCCAAATTTTCTTGAAAATCATAAAAAAAAAGTAAGCATATACCAAGCACCACCTCCCTTAGTCTTGTAAGTGGACAACCCCCTTGCGATTTCTTTCTTTAGGACATGTGTTCAAGGCACATACACAATAAAATAAACAGTTACTTAGACTTACTATGATCTTGCCTATTAACAAAATCTTCTCTTTGGATGAGCCAAAGAGGTTATATCTTTTTCTAAAATTTGTGCCTGGAGCCAGTTTGGTTAATTGTAATATAATTGATAAATCAATCTAGTGTAATAGTTGTTTAGAATAGATGGGGTGGGATTGTAGAAATGATAATGTGGACTCATTCTTGTTTAAATAATCCAAAAAATATGGTGCTTAACCGCCTGCAGTATATCCCTTACATTGTCCTTAAAGTGTTTATTGCCCCCACTATTATGGTGCAAGGATTAGGCAATTCACTTCTAGGATTCAATTATCGCACCCAAAAAATTGCGGACAGCACTTCTAGAATTCCTTCACAAGAATTTCGGTTGAAGTTGTAGGAGATTAGGGAGGGAGGGAAGGAGGGAGGGAGGGAGGGAGAGAGAGAATTTAGAATACTGAAAAAGAGGATTATAATAAAACGAATTTCGCCTTGTGTACTGATACTAATTTATAGGGCATTAGGAACCCTTTTACAAACAAATAAAAAATATAATTTGGGATTTTTAAATCACACAATGTGCATGTGCAATGTGTCAAGTGCTAGTCTATGATTTTACACACACACACACACACACACACACACATATATATATATATATATATCATTATGTTTGTTAAGTTTGATATACATTGTTGAGCCTTTATCTAAGAGTTTAAGCTTTTAGATGAGTTGGTAACTTAATGTGGTAGTTTGGCTTGGCAAGGGTCGTGAGTTTGAGTTATCTCGCTTGCATTTGTTACCCGGAATTTTGCGAGTGCATGTCGCCACTCTGTTTGGCTTGTGATGCCCTTGGTGAGGCATATTTGTGTATCTCGCCACGTGTGGACGGGACACATGAGATGCAATGTTAAACTTGATATACATTGTTGAGCCCCTATGAACTGATATACATTGTTGAGCCCCTATCTAAGAACTTAAGCTTTTAGATGAGTTGGTAACATAACAATGTCCACTTAGATTCCCCCCAAATTCCTTCGAAATAATTGAAAGCCTATCATGTGATCCCTTCATAGATGTCTTATTTTTTCTTTTCTTTCCACGGGGGATTCCAATCCTACTTTAAAATAAGTGCATGTCAAAAACTCTCTTTCACACACTTAAACTTATTATCTGTATACTACCAATATTTCCAACAAGTCTTGTGGAGGATAATGAACAGTCTTCCATCTCAGGTACTATATTGTTCAACAGAGTTATTAGTTATCTTGTCAAGCAAATATCTATATGGTAGCCTAGAGTTCTTTCACTAGTGAATCTTCATATCTTCAGTATGCGTGTTGTGTGCATGATTAGATCTAAACTCGGACATCCATTTATGGAAACATCAACCCAATTTGATAAATGAAATGCCATATGCCTATTTATGGTTTGTGGATATGCCAGCTGGGGAATTCTTTGAGATACAATGAGTTACTCTATGTTAATCTTTTCAATAAACACTCCGATTTTATGAACTCTTTCCATCTTCTTTTTACAGGATCTATCGTCTGCAAAATCAAGAGTGCAGCAGGTAATTGAATTGTACAAACAGAAGCTTGTCTTCATAGATAAAAGAATCCCAGAGCTGGAAGCAGAAAAGAAGATTGCTGCTACTGCAAGAAATTTCAAGGAAGCGGCACGTATAGCTACAGAGGCAAAAGCACTCTATGCTGAGAACGAACATGTGCAAATCAAAACAGAGGAGGCCATGTTGGAGCTCAAGAAGCTTGAGGTAGATATTACTCGTGCTGTGAACAGAGTTGAGGAATTAGAAGAACAGATATTGTCAAAGGAAAAAGAATTGGCAGCGGCCAGATACCAGTGGCTGCTTTTAGTTGCGGCTGCTGCAATGGCTGAAAGATCAGCAGCTTTAGAATTAGGCGACCTCGAAGAAGCTGACATTCTACTTGGGGAAGCCCAGGCTGCAGATGCAGAAGCGAAAAAGCTTCAGCCAATTTACAACTTGAAGGAAGAAGAGTTTGAATATGTTACAAAACACTTGTTCATCTCCATGGACCTTATTTCCAGTCTTGGAAGGAACCAATTGGCAGAATTGACCGCATCTGCCAATCATAATGCAGTATGATACACAAACAGCACCATGATTGCTGGGAATAGAGCCATGGCAAAGGCTTTTCGCAGCAAGTTTCTCTTGAAGCGAGTAGATGCTTAAGGATCAATTTTATCTGAGGAGGAGGCTATTGAAGCAAAAGAGGCAGCAGTTCTGGGTATATAACTGATATGCTAGAGAAGGTTGCACGTCGGCCACCTCCCATTCTTCGTTACGAGTCGCAGAATCCTTTAAAGTATTCCCTTTTCTCGAGACGAGACAGGGAATGGGAATCTGGTGTGCTGGATAAAGTCCCTTTTGAATTCAATAAACATATATTCAGCGGTTATTGTTTCTGAACAAATGTTTTCTTTATTAGCAGAAGTAATTACATTGTTTAAGAGGGCACCCCGAATGTAACTGGGGAATCGGGATGCGGGGCTTCCCATGGGCCCTCCCTCAAGGGGAGATTGGTTGTAATATTGTCGTCAAGTTGTAGATGGAATGGACTGTGTATGAGTAATGCCTGATAGTGAAAGACTAGGAGAAATGAAGGATAAAGGAGAGTAGTCTGTGTGTATGAGATTGGTAGTGGTATCTTTATTTTCTTTTTTGGGCAACGAGGGAGGGAGGACAAAGGTATGTTGGAGGCCGCTTTCATATTTCCAAGAAGGTACCATAAAACACGGCATGAAAACACCAGAGCTACCCTTTTTTCCGGAGCGATATTTCTATATTTTGATTATTACTAATACTCGGCTTACTAGAAATAACTGTATTAGTTGAAATGTGCATTGGTCAGTTTGCTAAATATGAAAGGATTTAGGATAATAGAATGATCGTTTAGTTTTTATCAAACATGTTTTAATATGGTGTGTGTGAGACTTGAGCGAGCGAGAGAGCAGAGAAGGTCTTACGTATGTGATGTTGCCTCTTTGGTTTGCAGGAGAAGGATAGATCAGATAATCTAGTCCCACTCTTATTGCCGACAATTTGACATCAAGTAAGCAATTAATTATACATTGTGACAGCGAGGTACATTAGTCCCACTCTTAGTTCTTTACATATATGTAATTTTATTTTTATTGGTAGATTACTAGATTATATATATATATATATATATATATATGTACGTGTATATATACATATATTTATCAAACTAATAAAGAATGAGGGAGTCTTGTTCTTAGATCATCTGCTGAACAAGAACAAGAACAAGAACAAGGATACCAAAACCCCTGCTGCTAGTCGGCAGTCAGCAATACCCCCGTCAACAACACAAATAATCAAGTACACAACCCCTGCTGGCATGCTGCTAGTGAGTGACAATCCAATCCACATTCCTCTAGGAGTGGGCCATCCGACTTGGCCAAGAATGGATCGACTCGAACCCACAAAAGGGAGAATATGGAGGCAAGCAGGATCGACCATACAATAATGATTGTGGGAGTTCTATTCTGTCGACCCAATAGACCTTTCAAGAACGGATAGAGGTGGATTATCACCCAAAAGGCAAAGAATAGCTTACCAAATAGCGGTCCCCACGACTCATAACCGTTATTAATTGCATTGGACACACCAGCAACTACTCCTACCAGGTTTATAATCAACAGTGTGGTCGGTGGAATGAGCAACGTAGTCCACTTGAATGCATAAAGTTCTGCAAACTCATCATCATCACCCCCTTTTGAGGTCACCGTGAAGTTTGTATCAACTCCACCTAATACCTTCAGTAATCCTTGGAACACCGCAAACAGGTGCGCTGAAACACCTCCAATCACCCAAAACTGTTCATTTCTCCACCACTCATCAATACCAACTCCACTCCATCTCATTTCCAGTATGCTGGTGGTGAAAATACAAATGAAAAGTGACAAGAACCACAGGCTCGCTGCATTACTCAGCTGCATTGCAATTTGCAAGAAATAAATTTAAATAACAGAAGATCATCCTTTCTGGCTTTGGCATTTGATAGGTCGAGAGAGTGATTCTCATACATACCTCTGGAGTGATGAATTTTCCTGTGAGCAAGCACACCGCAGGAAGGGTACAATATGCTACCAGTGGAATAGATGTCCACGGATATACTGTAGCATTTATATATGAAAGGCGCTCTAACCATTTCAGACCACCTCCATACCCATACCATAGAGGACAATGCCTGCTCAAAAAGATTTCAACTGAACCAAGGGCCCATCTAAGAACCTGGTGGAGACGATCCGAAAGATTTATGGGTGCTGAACCCTTAAATGCAGGCCTAGCAGGGATGCAATAAATGGATCGCCATCCATGACAATGCATTTTAAATCCCGTTAAAATATCTTCTGTAACTGAACCATAAATCCAGCCAACCTATACGAATTAACAAAAAAGGGGAAGATATAAATTTCGGGAAGCTAAATTTGAAACTCCAATATCAAACTGAAGCCGCACACTGTGTTTTCAACTAAAGCAGAAAGATCTAGACTTCGATTTCACCTCTTTTCCCCATCCTGTTTTATCTTCGTAGCCACAACTAATCACATGGATGGATTCTTTAAGTAGAGACGCCGGGCTAGCAGTTTTTGGTACTCCACCGTCCTCTAACAATGTGGATGCAACAAAAACAGGAGATTGCCCAAACTTCTTTTCCAATTTGTTCTCAGGCATTCGAACCACATTTTCGCTTTTGGTCCCTGCGTAGAAGCATATGTTACATGAAGTTATAAGAAAATTATTACGAAGAGTTTCAAATGTCGTCAATGTTTCACAAAAAAGTAAGAGAACGAAACATGATTAAGCCACTATCGGAGGGTGGACTACAAACCGAGGAATATTTTCCAATTTGTAACTACCAACTTCACACTTTTAGTCTAGTCTTAAATATACTAATTGCTACTTCTAGAGTCAATTAATAAGATGAGACAATTTCCTAGAAAGTGTTCTACGACAGAAAGCCAGCTGAAGATTATGCCAAATAGAAGAACAGTTCAAAAAGATGGCTACATAATGTCCAATCTATATCAATTTAGTGAAGATCTGAAATTTATGTGCAAGTTAAACTAGAACCAGGACGAATAATGCATACGAGGGTGACCACAATAGGCCGTAATGAAATATTACAACACCTGTACATAAATAGAAGCTGTACCTTCGGTGCTCTGTTCAATGCCTTCCAAGGCAAACACTGGTGCTCGTATATCATCCCAGCTAGAGTGCTTCTGCTTCATCTCTGTTTTGGGCTTGTTGGTCTTCTTCTTCTTCCTCCCAGAACAAAAGCAGCCACAGCAACACCACTTAGGCAAGCAGTTGCATGTCCTTGTTGGTGGCTTCTTTCTCTTGGGAGCATCATATCCATAAAGTGCCTGCCGCCGGAACACACATCCAGTCCCAACATAAATGGGTCCTTGAATGCCATCCAAACCTTTCATGTTAATCTGGCACCGGAAGTACCAATTAGGTCTATGTGAACCATCAACAAAGGAGGGACTTAAAACGCCCAGCTAAAAGTTGTTAAGATAAGTCCTGCTTACATCAAAAAATACGGTGTTGCGGTTAGCATATCTGTCATTCCTATCGATTCCATCGAATCTCTGCGGAAACTGGACGTAGCACACTCTCTTTCCCAGTAAGGGATCCATCATGAAACACATGGACTCCCTGATAGCCTTGCTGTTATTAATGTAGTGATCACAGTCCAGATTCAACAGATAAGGTGCGTTAGTGAGCACAGCAGAGACCCTGACCTGAAAAGGAGAAAAGGACCCACAAAAGGGGGAGACAGATTATATCATTTATTTCAGCATCCAGAACACAGGGAACTCAAAAAGCGTTCTTAAACTTATGTTTACCAATGCATTCATTGCACCAGCCTTCTTGTGGTGATTAAATCCAGGCCTCTTCTCTCTGGAGACATATACTAAGTGTGGCAATTCATTTCCATCAGTGTCATGTCCCCCACTTTCGCCAAGAAAGACCTGATGAAGATTAGAATAACAAATCTCAAGGACTTGGAACTAGAATGATTTTGATGCGAACAACAACTAATGCAACTCAAGCAGGGAGTACCTGAATCATCCCTGGATGATCTCGAACGTTATTTCCGGGCCAAAGACTTCCGTCCTGCATTGTCCACCCTTCCTCTGGAACCTTCTGGGCTTTAGCAACCAATGCATTTATCCTAACTTTGAACTCCTCGTACTCCCGCTGCATCCGAAACAAGTAAAAGATTCACAATATGCTTCCGAAGAACCAGAAAGAAGGAATATGGGGAAGTGGCCAAAAGAAAAAGAGAGTAAACTATATTTAAAACCTCACTACCTTCATTGCTCTTCGCTCCTTTACGAATGAAGGCAACACTTTATCCTTAAGATAATCCATCTTCTGAGCAAAATAAAACTCAGGTGCCCGTGGTTCAATGTTAAATTTCTTACAGAAAGGTACCCACTTCTTCGCAAATTCTGACGTTTCTGACAATGCCTCAAACGTCAACATGGCAGCACCATCATCAGATACATAGCAAGACATCTTGTCAACTGGGTAATCCACCGCAAGAATGGAAAGAACTGTGTTTGCAGTCACCAGAGGGGGTTCTTTTAGCGGGTCAACTGTACTCACATATATATCAACAGGTGATAATTGAGATGGCTGACCTTCTTTCTCATACCTGACAGGATTAAGGCTAGTTAGTATATTGGTGAAGCAGACAGGGTGCTGGGACACAAAAGAAATTGGAAAAAAAACATATGGAATGCAAATTCGCTAGCTGGTATAAATGAAAATGCTGATTGCTAACCTTAAGGACAATCTGTCCAGGTAAGTTTCCCTGTCAATTGGGAGCCACTTCGGGAATTGATCGAGAATCCACGAAAGAGCAAACCATATTTCGCAGATCACAGACACAAACCATAATGGATAAGCATCATTCACAGGATGCATGACTCGATAGTGGAAGAAAAATCCAAGAACCACAAGCCGAATAAGGATGATCATCCGGTAAGGATTAATTTGGCTTGATGAAATAGGCATCTTTCTTGACAATGGCTGTCTTGCCTCATCCATCCTGATGAAAGGGTGCATTGGAACATAGTAAGATTGTGTGTAGATGATTGTACCCACTCGGTAATCTAACAAGAAAAACATATTTATATGCTTCAATTTATGGCTTGTGTCAAGGGTGTAGCAGGACTCAAGAGATTATGTGCCAGTTGAGCAACAACAGAAAATCCAAAAGTTCGGTTTGCTGTTTAGGATGGAAGAAAAACTACTACTTCGATCTTAAATTGCCTTGCAAGTAGGGTACTCCGTACTGTGTAGAAGAATCACTTCTACACGACAGGCCACAACTGCTTTCCACATCATTGAAAAGGAAGAAATTATACTTAAGAGGGTAGAGCATACAATGGTAGATCGAGTCCATATCCATCGTTGTCCCAATCTATGCCACCATTCTCGTTTGTCATCATATGTAACTTGTCTTGTTTGTGTTTCCAGCTATCCATTCTCTCCTTCCACGCTACACTTCCATAA
Source organism: Codonopsis lanceolata (assembly GCA_013146195.2). Lineage (NCBI taxonomy): Eukaryota > Viridiplantae > Streptophyta > Magnoliopsida > Asterales > Campanulaceae > Codonopsis > Codonopsis lanceolata. The sequence goes on along the minus strand of CM028377.1, from coordinate 84,493,288 downwards.
CCATAAGCAGCCAAGTCTTTGGAAGGATCCATGGATCTGGATTGCACTGCACAAAATGGGGATGGAAATTTGCTGGGCAGATTAATGGATTAGATAGAAAAACACACTGAAGAGGGGAAACCAGTCTTAGGTTTCGAATTAGCAAAAGAGTACCTGGAAGGCTATGATTGGAGAAAGAAAGTGGGTGAATCCTTTTACCTGCACTGCCTCCCATGAACGATGGGACCAGTGCATGCTGTTCTGGAGGAATATCATCAACCTGTATCAAAAGAAAATTGCAACACGTGAAGAATGCTTCTATTTCGAATGTGGAAGGGCCAAGAACAGAACACAATTGACTATTGACTAATGAACTGCGGGGGGGGGGGGGTTCAACATTAATGTGTAGGGAAGGATTTCCAGATGATAAGGCGTGAATCCAGAGTTGGAAATATTTTGACACATGAGAAAAGAGAAGTGCAGAAAGACACATGAATGTAAGAAGAAATGGTACCATATGACCATTGGTGACGGTGAGCAGAGGAACTTGAGACAGTGTAGTTGAATCGACGGAATGAGGCATGTTGAGTACGAAAGAGCTGCCGTAGCTTGGGCAAGAAACACCACCAGAAGCTTGATGATGAAGTGTGGCATCTGGAAGACAATGTTGGTGCTGTGAAAACTCATTGTCGACATCATCGATGTCATCTTCTTCTTCATCGCCCTGCACTCTAGGACACCCTGCCATAATCTACTATGTTAGACAGAAAAATATAAAAGATAAACGATGATGTGTAACAGGTTGTTGGAGGCAAAACATGAGAGACAATTAATAAATGTTGGTGTAAATCGCTTCTTTTAGTAACTATACCTAATTCACTAGTATAGTATGTACTAGACAATAGTATGTAGTTAAAACGAAAAAAAGGAAAAAAAAAAAAAAGTTGAAGATTGGGAGGGTTATAATAGGGGGGGGGGGGTTGAAAGACAAGAGAGAGATGTATTATACCCTTGAGACGTTTAAAGCGAGTCTTGCACTGAGGGCAGAGTTGAGTGCCTTCACGGCGCTCGTAATTGTAGCAAGTCCTACAAATAGGGAAGGCACACTCATTGCAGGCTACGAAAAGCTCGTCGCCGGCAACAGTGAAACCAACCTGGTCGCCGCATATCTGGCAGATTTGGGCAGTTGTTTGTCGCAATGGCTTTGGCTGCAAAAATCCCAGATTATTAATAAGGAAGGATTTGGTATTGGAGTTGGACAGTTGGAGTAGGAGTGAGTTTATTTTTTGGAATATAAATAATGTTTTGTTTGAAATGAAAACAGTATATGTTTACATCCAATTAACCACATAGAGTAGCAAATGAGAAAATTATCGAACTATTATCAGAGAGAGAGAGAGAGAGAGAGTAGTGATATGCTATAAAAGAGTGTATAATAGATGATGATAGCACATAGCAGCAATAAATTGAAGTTAGTACGAGGGACTGAGGGAGGATAGTTAATAATTAATGAGATACAAAAGGGAAGAAAGACTTACGGCGGAGGAATCGGCGTCAGGACGGATGACAACCAGCTCATTACGATTGTGGGAACCGGCAACTAAGCCGGCACTTGCTTGCATTGTATATATCTCTCTCCTCTCTCAAGAAGAGTAAGTAAAGCAAGAGAAGAGGAATAATTCTAGGGAGATCCGTGTGAGTGGGGGAATTAAGAGAGAGAGGTTCCGATCTTAGAGTAATGGAAATTAAGCAATAACCCAGGAGGAGGAGGAGGAATTTCCGATGGTGGGTGGGGATACGGAAAGAGAGGGAGAAGAGAGTTTGCACTAGGAAATTTATGCTAAACAAAAGACCGCCATCACAGGTTCACCACCACCGACAGTAAAACAGAGATGTCGGTGTCGGTGTCCAGAATTGGAGTACTACCACTATAGTCTGTACCCCACCCACTCCTTCCCTGTTCATTCTTCCCATCCAATTTTTACAGTTGGATGATTATTTTGTATTGGGTCCGTCTGCGTCAGATTGTTATAATCAATCATCTGCAGGCTGCAGCTTTGTTATTACCGACTGTAACTACCGAGTATTACCGAACTTCATTACTCCATCATTTTATCAACATCTCCGCCCGCCGACACTTTCTCTACCCTCTCTAGTCTCTACACAGACACAGACACAGACACAGACACAGACACACTTCCTTAATATTCCCGCCGGCTCCATATCCTTCTCGGCTCCGAATACTTGTTTTCTTGTATTAAAATATGGGTAATAAAAGATATCTTTTTATTAAATGCATCACAATAATTTCTTTCTCAGCCCCACTACTTAATATATATATATATATATATATATATATATATATATATATATATATATATATATATATATATGTATATATATTATAATATATATACATCATATATCTTCTCTACACCCCATATATTTAATTAATTTTTAAAATTTACTCTTTACCCCCACCCTAACTTCTCATTTTACCCATCATTTAATTTTCATATCTAACTCATCATATTCTATCTACACCCCACATTTAATTTCCAAAACAACCACTAACCAACACCCTAAAACCCCAACCTGGCTAAACGCAAACGCACAAGGGGAGTCCGCACACCGAATGTTACGGGAAGAACAAAACCCCGCTCACAATGTCTTCTTCAAACCAAGGTATTCTCTCTCTCTCTCTCTCTCTCTCTCTATTTTGATGAACTCTTTGCTGTATAATATAAGTTGGTTGCTTGGATGAACATAGTTTAGGCTGGAAATTCAATAAATGCAGTGTGCGACCTTAGTTTAGCGCACACAAAGCTGTGCGTGCGGTTAATAACTGTCGCACACTTCGCTTCATGTGCGTTCACTTCAAACCGCACACTACCCTCACTGTACACAAATCATTCGCACACACTTGTTACGTGCGTTCTTGAGTCCGCACACACCACCTCCTGTGCACTAAATCTCTACCGCACAAGCCCACACATGTGCATCATGAATATGTCGCACATACCTCAAATTTGTCTAACATTCAAAAAAATTATGACTGCTCTATTTACTTATTTAAGCTTGAACTGATTCTATATAACCTCTAATATTACTTATTTGTTGTTGATTACAGGAGATCCAATTGATAGGTTCTACAATAAATATATTAGGCGTTGTGTCACCGCATCAACCAGACAAGAAATGCAACATGTGCGTGACGCAGAAGTGCCCCCGGAGCATATAGATCAAGAGCCTATACATTTTCAGGATCCTGAGCCTGAGCCTGAGACTGAGACCGAGCCCGAGCCCGAGCCTGAGCCTGAACCTGAGATGGGATTTCCTGGTGGTCCACTTGACCCATCTTTGTTGATTACGTACAAGACACATGTAGCAGCATCGATTTGGAGTGGACAAGAACGAGAGGTTTTGAAGTTTCACCATCATCGTTCAAAACTACGTCAATGGGTCATTCCGGAGGGTGCCCAAGCATGGAAGGATTTGGTAAGGGGAACTAGGATCCATACCCTAAGGAATCTGACCTATCTTGATGTTCACAAACCGTTGCTTTCAGCTTTTGTGGAGCGGTGGCATCCACAAACAAACTCATTCCATTTGCCCTTCGGTGAAATGACGATCACATTGGACGATGTTTTCTATATTGGACTTTCGATATCAGGGTCGCCATTATTTGCTACACGAAACATCAATTTGGAGTCAGCTAGCGAGATATTGGGAGTGTCTAAAGGTGAGATGATCGAGGGAATGAGAGGTAGAAGGGGTGCTTCAGTCAAGTTAGAGTGGCTACATAATAGGTTTAGTGAAGATGCCAGTTCTGATGATTTAGACAAGGTGACGTGTTCGGTGAGGGCTTACATGTTGTACCTCTTGGGTTGTACCATCTTCACGGATAAGAGCGGCTCACGAGTGATGCTCTCATACTTGCAGTGACTGGAGGATATACCTATGCGTGTGGAGTTGCCACCTTGACTTATCTATATAGACAGCTAGGCAAAGCGTCCAGATATGAGACGAAGCAGATAGTTGGATACTTCACATTATTAGAGGCATATTTAAAATTTATAGTTTTTTTGACATGTTTAATTTATAGCTAGATATTTCACATCTAATTGAATGTTTTATTGCATGTAGGCATGGTTATACTTACGATTTCCACAGTTGAGCCCTGATCATAATGTGGGGTACCAGAACACACAAGCGCTTGCTCGTATGTGGAAACCGGTCAAAAATCAAGGAACAAGCATGGACTGGTTACAGGCTATACGTGAAAATATTGACATGCTTACGGTGAATGACGTTAGTATTCATCTTTTGCATTTATTTATGCTCGTACTTCAGTCATTCGTTATTAAATTGTTGTATTTAATAAAATTTTAAATATGCTGTAGGTTGCGTGGACCCCTTACGACGACATAGTCAGGGAGCATTTTTCATTTCATCAAAACTCCTTATATCATGGATGCATAGTCATGGGAACCATACCTACCAGACTGAGTGCTTCGATAGTTCGGACGCGTACAGACTATTCCATCTATCCATATCACACATGACATCCCTGTTAAAAATAACCCTCACGGTTTGATAATGTGGATAGCACTTGCAGCATACTGGAACCTTGTTGAGAGCCATATATTATCTTCAGTACAATTTGGGCGAGCTACTCGATATCCATCTGAATGTTCACCCGAATACATGGATTGGTACTTGCGAATTTCACATCCCATTGTGCAGAAGCTCGCCGTTCGATCGACTAGGGCTAGGGTGACTAATCCCATTACAGCCGATAATGCAGAGACTGTTTCGGCTATTCGCAATTTAACAGGACCGATAATGCGAAGATTGCGATTGAGTGATAGAAATATAACTTATGAAGAGTTAGTGTCGGTGGTCTTGATAGTAGATAAATTTGTACAAGGTCCAGAGGAGGAGGCAGGACCATCTCGAGTTGAGACTTGTCGTAGGACGCAACCTTGATAATGTTATGTATTTTTAGACATATTTAACGTATTATGTGTTTTGAAGATATGTTATGTATGTTTAAGACATGTTAGTGTAATGTGTTTTTGAAACATATTACTCCCTCCGTCCCTAAATGATCATCCTAGTTGACCCGGCGCACAGTTTAAGAAAAAGCAATTGACTTGATTATTTATATTGGTTTAATGTGTAGCTTCCTTTAAAGCTCATGTGTATGTGGCTCATAATTAAAGTAGAGTGAAAAAAGTAAGGGTAAAGTGGTAAAAGTAATGTTCTAAAAAGGTAAGTTTCAAACTAGACAATTATTTTGGGACGGACGAAAAAGGAAGGAGGACGATAATTTAGGGACGGAGGGAGTACTATTTTTAGATATGACTTATTTGTCTTATGTTATTCTTTTTGTAAAAAATAAAATCACACAAATTGAACACAAGATGAAATTTAATACAAACCAAATATTTGATGCCACCAAAATTTCAAGTTTAAATAGATTTCCATATCACTAATCCAAATATACAATGCAATCAACATTCCAAGTTTAAATGGAAATACATATCACTCATCCAAATTGATACTGGCTGAACTTTTGAGAACAAATCACTCATTTTCTACACTTTCACTATATGACAAAAGTTGTTGACTATAAATTGATTTCCAAGCTGTAGCACATTCCACGCGGTTTTGATCCCATACAATTGGGACAGGTGCTAACGGGCAACCCTGACGTAAATTAACCTGCAAATTAAATGAAGTAAATGTCAATAAGGTACAAGTTGCTGCATCTGCAATCAATTTCGACATCCATGCTCAATAATATTACTATTTACTATGATGATAGTAATATCCATGCACAATCAATTTCGACACAAGCTGTTGCATCTACGATCGACCATCACGCTTCAAAAATCTATTCTTCATACGACAATTGTACACAGTCTTTAATGGGGACTTATTATCTTTAAATTTTTTGTGTAAACCCATCAAAATGTCCTTTGGCCGAGTATTGTCATTTGACATGTCCAGAACATATTCTTTTTTCTCCCGTAATAATCGACCAACATATGAGTGGCCATGCAGATGAGGCTCTTGTGAATGATTATGCACCCCACATTCAACCGAAAGTTCTCATTCTCCATCACCAAATACTTTTGTCTGCCCCGCAAACGAAATGAACATCCACACTTCTTTGATCCATGCTCTCTCCTACCATCTTCCTTTGTTACTTTTGTTGTTGTTTTACTCAAATTATCAACAACCTTGGATTTGGATTGACGTTGATACCCATTACGTTCGCACCCCAAATACAGTCATGGTCCTCTCTTACCCGTTCCACTGTCCGACCTAGTAGTAACTATCACAAAACCATGTTCCTTTCCCGTGGCACGTACCCAATCACACAAATCCTCTAGAGATGGAAAACGTGCATGTGTTGTGAACACATCGGTGCAATCTACAACAATATTTTGAATTGGACCTGGATCTACAACACTAGGCTCCGTAGGGGATGTCTTTGAATCCCGAAAAAAAAAATTGCATGTCAATTACACACTGTACGGTTTTGCACACAAATGCACATATCCAGGCTTGTGCGGCCAACACTTTGTGCACAAAAGAAACAGTGTGCGGCAAGTTTCTTGTGCACAAAAGGAAGAGTGTGCGGTAAGCATTTGGTGCACAATAGGAGGTGTGTGCGGTGAGTGTCTTGTGCACACAAGGAAGAGTGTGCGGCAAACCATAGCCGCACACGACGAATAGACATGTTTGGAATTTAGACAAAATTTGATGAAAAGTAAAGTTTTAATCGAATAAAATGGAAGTAATACTTACATTATTTGTTTCAATTACTTCTTTAGGCTCCATGTTTGGTATTTTTTAACAATATGATGTAGGTAGGGTTATGGAGGAACTAAACAAAAGTGAGAATGGTAGGAAAGGAAGACGTAGCTATAGTAAGTATAAAATTTGGGGTGCAAGTAGAATGTTCACATTTTATAAAATGACATTACTGTAATTAGGTTGTGGGGTGTTATTTTAGGTTGGAAGGTGTATTTTGTCATTTCACACGATATCATTTTTATAATTTTAAAACTTGGGGTGTAGGGATAAAATGTCGATGTGTGGTTAGCCTGGCCATGTATATGTATATATATATATAATACAATCATCCTAACACATCAATTTCCCGTCTAAAATCATTAGTTAGAAGAAAGCTCTAATCTAAATCTATGCACTTGAAAATAAAATATTTCTCATGTTTCTATGCCTCCAATTTTGACCGATGGATTGGTAATAACGAGACAGAAATGATCATTTAGTTTCCCTTCACATGTATATTTAAGAATCTTCAACAATATAAATTGTGACAACCCATCTTACATAAACTCACATTGAGCTCCTACAAAACTCACATAAAACAGTCTTTCCTCAAAAACTCACCTATTTGACATGAAATTTAGTTAAGAATCTTCAACAATATAAATTATGACAACCCATCTTACATAAACTCACATTGAGCTCATACAAAACTCACATAAAACAGTCTGTCCTCCAAAACTCACCTATTTTGCATGAAATTTAGTTAAACACTGATAAATCAATAAGAATTGCAACAAATTAATGTCACCCTCATTTGATTCAGTTATAATTTCAATCAGTATGCAAAAGTAGTATCTTATGAGCTATTTCCTTCGTTCCGGGCAAAGAGTCCACTTTCAAAAATTAAAGTATAAAAGTGTTACTCCATCCGTCCCAAAATCATCGTTTGGTTGACTTGATGCATAGTTTAAGAAAACACATTTGACTGAACTATTAATATTGGAATAGTGTGGGGTTTCCTTTAAAGTTCATGAATATGTGACCCAAAATTAAAGTAAGAAAAAAGAATAAGGGTAAAGTGGTAAAAGTGATGTACTAAAAAGGAAACTTTCAAATAAGATAATTATTTTGGGACGGACGAAAAAGGAAAGTAAGACAATAATTTTGGGACGGAGGGAGTAGTTTATTATTAAAAAGCTACTAAAAATGTCATTTTCTTAAAAAGTTTGGTTTTCAAACGGGGACTCTTTGCCCGGACCACAGGGAATATTTTTTTCCTTTTCCATAATTAATGAAGTTTTTTCCTTTCCATTAAAGAAATATTCTAGCAAAGCATGCCATGATTGGTCAACAAATGAAACTAAAAATAAGTTAGTAATGTCATACAAACTCTCAAGTCAGAATATATGTGCTATAGCAGTCACCGACTCAACATACAAATCTGAAACTTTTACGTGAATTTCAATTTCTCTCAATATGTTAAAGCAAAGCAATTTAAACAATAACAAATATATCTTGAATATGAATTAATATTTATAATTTTCACATTATTTGAAACAACAATTGAACAATTCAACTAAAATTTTCAATTATTCTTTCTAAATTATTATATAAAAATATACATGTTTTATTTTGTAAAATAAAAAACTCCATTGCCGCCGTCCCATGGTCTGCATCCCTCATTAACACCAGAATTGCCTTCTACCTAGGTATGTGATTTACAAGTGGCGACGAGGAGGTGGTGTACGTACGAAGAGGGAAGAGGAAGGTAAATGTCAAGTAATCCCAACTTGCTAACAAAAGACTCAAAAGCTGGCTTGAAGCCTTGAACAACCACGTAGTTAGAATATCAACCATTTGTTCTGTTGTTGGAATAAACGGTATGCAGACCACACCATTCTCGAAATGTCTGTGGGTTATCCAACAATTCTAAATTGGGGCCATTGGGTCAGGACATCGATAAATAACAATTTTTAATCTTTTAGTGGATTCCAATTAAAACCTAACTTTATTATTTCCTTCTCTCTTTGGTTTTTGATTTCTTAATTGAAATGTTGTGTATATAAAAAATGTTATAGTCAACATTTTTTTTATTTAAGTTTTAGTTTCTTCTTTTGTTTGATTTAATTGTTGGTTTTAACAATGTATGGTTGAATGTTCTACAAAAAATGTTAGGTATCGTATTATTTAATAATTAAATTATTTTTTTATTAATTTTATCGTTTTGCTCGAGTATAATATAATTAAAAAAGTTTTGTTTTCGTGTGTTAAACACACGGGTGTAAAACTAGTTATAATAATATCATTATATAAAATGTGAATATATTCTAATTACACCCTTACTAAATTTTATATATGTTGAATCTCTTCCCTCCATTTTCACTTTTTTTTACTTTCTCACCGCGATGAATCTTTTTTTGCACCGTGACATAAAATTTAATGACCTAATCCAATTTACATTGCGATGCACCAACTTTTATGTACCGCGAATCCATGATGCATCAATTCAAGCAATCAATTGATGCATCGCAATGCAAACTGGGTTCGAAGATCCCCATTTCGTTGCACAATAATGATGATTTTTTAATTCAATGTGTTTGCCAGAGTTGTTGAAGGAGACGATGACATTTTCGGAACAATATTTCAAAAAATAGACTTTTGTGATTTAAAAAAAGAATGGTAGACTCGAGAGGTTACAAAGTTTGGAAAAGGGACTGACCATAATTTCACCCTAATATTTAACCTCAAAAGTCCTATATATTTTTATTTAACCGGTAAAAGGCACTTTTGGGGCGAAATGACAAATATATCATTAATGAAATTGTATTGGGCGCGCTGCATAGTAAATCCAGTTTTTGCATTGGAAATTCAATTAGGCACGCGTTACATCGCAAATCTAATTTGATGCATCACAATTCTAATTTTTGCATCGGAAATTTCTGCATCGGAAATATGATGTGTGCATTGTGAAATCTAATTTGTGCATTTGAAATCCTATAAAGTGTAAGGAGAGGAGCGTTAGCAGCTCAACTTAAAAGGTGGTATTTTGACTATTGAGCTGTAGATGACACATCACTTTCATGTTCATTCTATATCAGACTTTCGCCTCTGTAGGAGATGTAGATGTTTGAGATTTTAACAGGTCACTTTCACGAGATCCTTATAGAATGGTTGCTCAATCTCAGACGGGTCTAATTCTAATGAAGAAGTCCCTTCTCTTATGATATTTCATCTCAATTTTATCTCAGTTCACAGTCTCAAAGATATCGACTAAAAATAGAGGAGAGGGACGAGCAATAGACTTTTCATCTCGTTGAATAGAGAAGATATTTTATTAGTAGATATAGGAAGTTTTTGTCTCTATTTTCTATTTATTTGTTTTCTTTGCAACATTGGATACAGTGAGAAGCGTGGGAATCAAAGTCCAAATCTCAGACTTTGAAAAAATGTTAACTTGGAGTCCTATACGATTGCGATGAGTCAAAACGATTGCATTTGGGTTCCACCTTGAAGAACAATACAATTTGTTAGGAGCGGTAATTTAGGAACAATATTATGAAAATGGATTTTAGCGGTTACAAACAAAATTGGGGACTAAAGAGGTTGGAAATCTTGCAAAGTGGACCGGTCTGTAATTTATCCTTGAAACAATTATTCATTATTTTTAATTAAAAACATATCTTAATTATGAAATGGTTAACTAATGATGAAATTATAACCCAATCTCACTTTGCACCTCAAGCAAAATTACCAAAATAATCCTCATGTGACATGCACATGTCATTTTGCATTACTTTTATTAATGTGCATGGACGGGAGGGATAAAGTGTCACACATAGCAAAATTGTGTATGAAAGTGGGACACTTCGCACGTCAGGGTGCGAGGTGCGATAAGTGGATATTTATAGGTGCTAGTTGTATTTTGGCCCCAAAAAAAATTAGGTTAAAAAACAAATTTCCCCTAAAGTATCCACAAAAACTCACTTTAGTTTTTTATAATTAAAATTAAAAGGAACAACAAATTAAAGTCGAAAAATGCGCTATAGAAAAAGGCATCCAAGTGGGAAAAAAAGGTACCTAGGCCAAATGAAATTTCATTAATTTAATACTCAGGGAAAATATACACACATATATGTATGTGTGTGTGTGTGTATGTGTATAATTTCAATAATTCTCGTGAATAATATGCTTTAAAGTCTACTAAAGGACAATTTTCAGAAACATATATAGTTTTTTTTCTTCGTATAAATGAACTTTACTGTACTAATTTTCTTTTTTTAGGATGATCATATCATAAACTATAAAAAAGTGTTAGTGTTAGTAAATATAAATTAAATATTCATTTGATACACATATTTTTTTGGGAAACAAAATATAAGCAAGCTAATCTATATGATGATGGCAAAATCTCAGCTTGGGCCGTCCGTGTGATGGGTTGGATATCTGGGGTTGAATCTGCTTCCTTGAACCTAGCTGAGAGCACAGAAAACCTGAGTTGAAGTGCAAGGCAGGGCCTCGCGAAACCCCTCCAGCGTGAGAGTAAATATCGAGTATGAATGTCAAGAGAGACTTTGACAGAGTTTCTAGGCTCAAGAAAGAGTGTGTATCTTGTTTGTGGCTTGTGGAAGGGTATTTATAGGCCCCCCATGTCATTGAATCCGTCTAGGATTTAGTTTCCTTAGATACCATATCAAATTATGAGAGAATCCCTTGATTTTAGGTGTGATACGCGACTGGTCACGTGAATGTAGGAGCAGATAAGGCAAGTGTCTTGCTCGGATATGGAAACCTTTAACTTGCCTTGGAGACCAAGTTTCCGGAGTTTCCTGCTCGGCTCGTGCCCGAGCGAGCAAAGCTCTGCTCGGCCATAATAGATATATTTGTAGATGATCTGTAATTTCTAGGCATGGCCCCTGGTCGAGCAGGCAGGGCCAGTACTCGACCATGTTTGGACGGGATGAGTCTGATTCTTTCCCGATGTGAGTGTGGTCCCAAGCATGGCCCCTGGTCGGGCGAGCAAGGCCTACGCCCGTCTAGGTTTATCCAGGAACTACCCTGCTCGTTGCCCGCTATCTTGATTGTTTTATCCACTAGGCTGGTGTGTCCCATACTAATTATGCATGTGTTTGGCACGTGGTGGGCGTTCGTGCCTTGCTTGTGACTCGGCTTGGGCCAGGCACATCAGTGGCCCTTAGCTCCTTATCTGGCGAGTATTCATGCTCGGAGTAGGGAGCATACATTCCGGGTGACGTTGCTCAGGATACGAGCTTCAATACTTGTGAATTTTCTAGAAAATAGTAATTGGGCCTAGTGCACTTGTGGAAGGATCTGGAACTTTGGCTGGTGGACAGCTGGCGCATGTCAAGGAAGCTTGCCGCTGAGAGTACCACGGGGCGAGTAGGAGTGGGGCGCGAGAGCCGTCAGGAAGGTAAATGAGTTGATGGGGGCTCGGATCTCGGTGCCGCGCATTGAATGCGCGTGCGTGCTGATGATGGGTGCCGTCCTTCAAGGCGCCGTTTCAACGTCCCTTAAACTTCCCGCCTCTCGCCTATAAAAAGCCAATCCCTCTACCTTTCCAGCCTTTACCAACTCTGAGACTTATAGAGAGAGAAAAGCTCTGCATAATTGCCGTCGGTTTCCCAGAAGACTTCTAGTTTCGGTGCCGCCGCTGTTGTTCCTGGGTAACACTTGGTCTTCATCTAGAACGAGGCTCCCAGGAAAAGCTTTTGCAAAATCTTGACATTAAGTTTTTCCATCCTTCTCTGTTTCGATTTCTTTGTTTCTGGGTTTCTGGGTTTCCTCATTTTAAATAGATGGGTTTAATGAAGCTTTTTGAGCTCATTCTCTTCATCTTCTTGCTTTTCTTTCTGAGTAGCCTTCACAGGGTTAGATCAGACCATAGGTAGAGATCGAGGAAAATCACCCCAAGCGTCCTGCTCGCTAGGTGTGCATGGCCCCTGGGCATACCTAGACTTAAGATTTTCCCTTTCTAAATTGGTCTTTGCCTCGAGTAGAGTCTGACCTTTATTTCCTCGATCTCCATGTAGATGTCTGACGGAGAATACTCGAAAAACGACAGAGAAGCTTTCAGCTATGGCGGGCAAAATGATCCGTTGAGTAGCGAGAGGTCTCCTTCCCCGGACATCGAAGTAGAAGAAGGAGATTAGTCCGTGGCCGGAGAGGCCGTTGTGGCACGAGTCCGTGTGCCTGTGATCACCCTTTCCGACTCCTCTAATGAGCACAGTTTGTTTGACGGAGAGGTGGAATAAGGTCAGGTGGCCGCTGGCGGGCAAGGCCCAGCACAGCTGCCCGAACGAGTGGAGCCTGTAGCCGAGGAGAGGGCTGGTGATGAGATGCTGCTTGACGCCCTAGAGGGCATTGCAGTCAATGAGGCCTGTAATTCATGGGAGGAGAGTTTTGATAACCTTCCAATAGCCCGGAGAAGGAGACAACTTGCCCGCGCGAGAGATGAGGCTACTACCTCTGCCCCCGTGCCCAAGTAGATGCCCGAGGTCGATGAGTCCCTCTACGCCGCCCACTGGGCTTCCTTAGATACCCCCGCCAAGCTCTCTGCGTGGTTTACTTCGCTAGGGGTGGACCTTCAAAATTACCAAGTAGAAAAGGCCATGATAGTAGACGGAGAGTACCCTCGCGAGCAGGATGGGAAGCTACTATTTTTCGCGGACTTTTTCCGAGTAGGATTGCGTTTACCTCTGGACCCTTTCTTCCTTCGATTTCTCAAAGAGTTTGGCCCAATGCCCGGTGATCTGATGCTAAATACAGTCCGAGCCCTGATGGCGTATACCGTGGCATGCCTTCTGTTGCAGATAGAACCGACCTTGAAGATATTCAGGCAATTGTTCATTCTGAGTGCAAATGTGTTTGGGTGAGTTGGCCTCCGGTCAAATTCCTCTTTTTTGAGGATTCTAGATGAAGTCCTGGGCAAGGTTGAGGCCTGGGACAAGAGAGCTATTCTGATCGAATCACGGACGAGCTGGCCGATAATGCACATGAGCCAGGCCTGCATCAACGTCCCCAAACTTCCCCGCGGTAGTTTTACTACGGGTGATTCTGGTCGCTTGGCGACCATCCGGGCTGTCCTGGGTGTTGTAATGGAGGGGGAGAAGCGGATTATCCAGGAAAGTCTGTTCGATTGGAAAGAGTTGGTCTGTAACCCCCGGAATTTATGCTTGGTCGGTGTGCTTCGCACTATTGTACCTGCGGTTGAGCCTTTATGCACATTTGAGCCTGAGGAGGCCCATGTTTATTGGGGTGGTTACCATGGGCAGAACTTTCGTAACGATTGCCTTGAATGTCGTAGGCTCGGGCATGATTGTGCACCCGTCTACTCGGCCGCCCCTGGTCGATTTTTGACTTTGCTCGCAATTTCATATTTCTCTAAACTGTTTGATTAGCAACTGTTTCCTTCAAAACTGTCGTGGTGATTCTTCCTCTTTCTTATGCAGCTATGATGACCTTACGGCAGCTCCAGAAACTTGAAGCTGAGGAGAGTAGAAGGGTGGCCGCTTTGGCAAGCAAACCCGCCCAGGCCATTCTTACCGTTCCATTTGGCCCTCCGACCAAAAAACCTCCAACAGCTAAGAAACCAACTGAGACTCTTCCTCCTCCTCCTCGGCCAGCTACCGGTGTGACCGATACGGCTACCGATGATGCCACTGCCAAGGCTGCCAAAGCGACGGGCAAAAGAAAAAGACATTCCTCTCCTCCAGCTGACCGGTCTACCCGTCCCCAGGGCACGGGCTCCGAGCACACCGCTAGAGATTCAACGAGGCCGTGGCTGCTTCACGGCTATGAAATGCCAACTACAGTCAGCGCAGCCCGGGCTGTTGTGAGCGGGCTTTCTGAGGGTCCTAACTTGGGGCATATCGATCTTTCCGCTAGTGGGAGCCCTGCAGGTCTTGTTGGCAAAGGTATCGTGAAGAGGCTCTTGCAGGAGGATGTTACACATGACCGGGACACGACCGGTCATGTCTTACTTGGTCACGTCGGGCTCAATCTTATCGATGTATTTTCTAGTCATGTTTTAGTGGATAACAACTTAAGTTTTCTTAGTTACTCCGACCGTTTTTGCTTTCCGCTTTGTAGATTGCTTCAACCTGCACTAACCTCTATGACCGGTATACCGAAGAGAGAGATGTCTGTAAGAAGGTTGAGTCTAAGAATGATGAGCTGGTGAGCTCGATGAAGCGCAAGGGCAAACAGATGGCTGCCCTAGACAAGTCGCTGAAGGAGAGTGCGGCCTCGGTCAAGAAGCTTGAGGCTGACAAACTGTCGCTGGCCGAAGAGAAGACTGCCCTTGTGGCCCAGGCTGCTAAAGACGTAACAGTTATGGCCTCTTTCTCCGAATAGTTGTCCGCACCGAGAGACAAAGTCGTGGAGGATTTCATTGCTTCGCCTGCCTATGCCTCCCGCGTGCGTAAAGAGATCTTCCCTTATTATGCAGTGGGTACCAACCACATTTTGCGCATGCTTTCGGCTGCAGTGCGGTTGAAATCTTGACCATGGCCGGCGCTACGACCCTTGCTGCGAAGCTCGGAGTTTGCACCACAGTGCCTATCTGCTTGAGGCGGGTGGAGGCCACTTGCAGGGATGATCGATGATGGTGTGGAGCCATGGATTGCCCCCACCCCACTGGCCGTCAATGTGTGCAGCCTGATAGAAGCGAAGAGGGCGGAGAAAAATAACCGGGTGGAAGAGGCCGCCGCCCAATTGCAAGCGGAGTTGGAGGCTCCTAATGCCGAAGCCGCTGCGACCACAACCCAAACTCTTCCGGGCATAGCTTAGATTACATGTACTCTGTTCGGCCTTCGAGCCTTTTAATCCAGATTTGAACTTGTAATCTCTTTGCCTTTAATGAAAACCGGGTTCTGGTAGATGACATGATGTATTCATCCCCTTTCATTTTTATTCTGCTCGGTAACTGTTTCTTTACTCGTGTTTTTCCTACATTCGATTAGTAATAACACATGCATATGGGGTAGTCCCCAAAAACGTATCGAGCAAAAATAACCATAATTGACCAAGCACGCAAGATTGTGCAAACATTAACTTAGAAATAATAAGGCTAACTAAACATGCATATTACTTAAGTGAGAGGTTGCACGAGCGGGTGCCCGGTCTAAGTGCTTGGTTCAGGCCAAGGCTTTCAGTGGGCATGGCCCCTATCGCCCTGGGCGAGCTTCCAGAAGATTGCCTAGCGGGCAGGGCCCTGCTCTGTGCAGCAACCTACAACCGGACACGGCCCTTATCTGATGTTTTTACATTGGAGCGGCTATTAGTATATCAACTGGGTATAGAGGCACATGACTAATATTGTTGCTCGGTCACTATAGGAATCCGAGGTAGTTAGCCGCTACCTAGTGAGCAGGGCACCTACCGCCTGACAGGCATCCTAATACGTGAACCGGGCATGACCCCATCCTACTCAAGGAGAGGATAAGTTTACTAATACCAGGGTGTTGAGGAAGGTTGACCGGGCGTGGCCCTATCTGCTCGACAGGTGAGCAGCTTTTGTCAAGCGGTCCGAAAGCAATCGATAAATGATAACAAAATCTGAACGAACAAATGTGAAAAAACTTGCCTTTATTAAATAACATTGATGACCCTCATCAGGGCTCAGGGTCCTGCCCGTTTGTACACTGAGGACTGACTTAAAGATAATACTTTTTTAAGTGGTCTGCATGCCAAGGATGCTTCAAGTCTTTTCTTTCCTGAGTCCGAAGTGTGTAGGTGTCTTCTCTGACTATACCAGTAACTTGAAAAGGCCCTTCCCAGTTATGCGATAGCTTTCCCCATTCTGCGCGTTGACTCGTTACCTCGATCTTTCTGAGTACCCAGTCTCCGACCATGAAAGCTCTACCTCGAACCCTTTTGTCATGATGAGCCTTTGCTCGCTGCTTATAGTTAAACATTTTGAGTCGTGCATCCAGCCTCCTTTCTTCGAGTAGATCCAGGTCTATTGCATGGGCAAGCTGATTATTCTGCTCATTGTAGTGGGAAACTCGATAACTAGGCAAGGCCATTTCTACCGGGATCATAGCTTCAGATCCGTATGTGAGCGCGAATGGAGTTTCCCCTGTTGGACCCTGTACAGTAGTTCTAACCGCCCATAAGGCCGATGGTAGCTCATCCGCCCATTTTCCAGCTCGTCCCTCGAGGTTTCTCTTGAGTGTGTGCAGAACTTGTTTGTTTCCGGCCTCGTCTTGACCGTTTCCTTGTGGATAAGCTACCGATGACTACCAATGTTTGACACCCAAGCGAGCACATTCTGCAATGAACTTGTCTGAGAACTGAGTACCGTGGTTGGATATGATTGCCCGTGGGAGGCCGAATATGCACCACACTTGGCCGTGGACGAATTTGATGATGTTTGCTTCTGAAATTTTGGCCAGAGGCTTTGCTTCGATCAATTTCGTAAAGTAATCTATGGCGACTACGACATATTTATACTTGTACTGGACCAGTGGGAACAGGCCAATGAGATCAATCCCCCACATATCAAAGGGCCATGCAGCGACCATAGGGGTTTGCATGGTGGAGGGCAGTCTTGGTATATCCGCGTATCTCTGACATTTGTCACATTCTCGGACATATTTTTCAGCGTCTCTCCTGAGTGTAATCCAATAGTATCATGCGCGCATAACCCTCTCTGCTAGAGCTCGGGTGCCCGGATGGCCGCCACATTCTACCTTGTGTACTTTAAATAAAACGCCCTCCCTCGGTTAACTCGATGGTACAAGCAATAGGTCGACCTTAGATCGCATGCGAGTTCCCCACTACTAGAGTAGCGAGGTTTGACTTGGTTGTTGTGGCCTTGACTTTGTCGGCGGGCAAAATTCCCTGCCCGATGTAATCCTTATGTCGTCAATCCGACTTCATTGGTTCGATGTCCATTATCACTGGTCTATCAATGGCCGGAGTTTCCAAATGCTCAATCATTACGAAAGGCTTCAGCAATGCTAGGTTTGCCTCAGCAATCTTGGACAAGTAGTCTGCTCGCATGTTGTCAGTGCGATCAATTCTGATGATCTCCCAGAACTTGAAATTCTTCAAGATTTCTTTGACAAGCTCGCAATATTTGACTAGGGAAAGGTGATGCACCATATATTCCCCCTGGACTTGGTTCACTACTAATTGTGAATCAGAGTACACCATGATCGCTTCAACGCCCATGTCAGCTGCAAGTTCGAGACTAGCGATCATTGCTTCATACTCGACCACGTTATTGGAGGCATTGAACTTAAACTGGAGTGCGAGCTTGAACTATGTAACCTGGTCGGGAGCTATGAGAAGGATGCCAGCTCCACTCCCGACTTTGCTCGCTGCTCCGTCTACATAAAGATCCCAACAGTAGGCAGGCCGAGGCTGTGGCACTCTTTGCAGGGCTCTGGCATTTGGCTGCTGGGTTTCAGGCTCCTCCTACTGAGTAAAGCTTGTTTCTACCAAGAAATCGGCTAAGGCCTGAGCCTTGATTGATCGCTTGGGCAAGTAGTCTATGTGGAATTCTGTGAGCTCGATTGACCAGTTGAGTAGTCTGCCCGATGAGTCAGGCTTATGAAGGACTTTGCGCAGTGGTGCGTCTGTGTATACTATGATTACATGTGCAGAAAAATAAGCCTTTAATTTTCGGGCAGCTATGACAAGCAAGTAAGCTAATTTTTCTACATTAAAATAACGACCCTCGACAGGACTAAGGGCCTTGGATACATAGTACACAGGTTTTTGAATGCCTAGTTCCTCCCTAACTAAAACACGGCCATAGCCTGGTCCGTGGTAGCTAAATATACATATAAAGGCTCACTGGGCATGGGGCTGCTAAGGAGAGGTGGCTTGCCTAGATATTCCCTGAGCTGCTCGAGGGCTTTGGCACAATTTGCGTTCCACTCGAAACCCTTGTTGCCACACAGGATCTTAAAGAATGGGAGGCATTTTTCTGCTGATCGGGAGATGAAGCGACCAAGGGCGATGACTCTGCCGTTCAGCTGCTGGATGTGCTTGATACAGTAAGGTTGTTCCATGTCGAGTAAGGTCTGGATCTTCTCCAGGTTTGTCTCTATCCCGCGCTGGTTGACCATGAACCCGAGGAACTTTCCTGCTCGGACCCCATAGACGCATTTGCTCGAATTCAGCTTCATATTATGTTTGCTTGATTAGCAAGCGTTCTTCAGTCGAAGTATGGCGCGACCTTTTGTTTTGATGACCATGTCATCTATGTATGCTTCCATGTTTCTGCCGAGCTGAGAGCCAAAGACCTTATTGACCATGCGCTGATAGGTAGCCCCTGCATTCTTTAGCCCGAAGGGCATCATCTTGTAACAATAAATGCCCCCAACTGTTCGAAAAAGTTGTCTTTGCCTTGTCTTGCTCGTTCATCTTGACCTAGTGATATCCTGAGTATGCATCCAGGAAGCTTAGCATTTCAAACCCGGCTATGGAGTCTAGGAGCACATCTATGCGGGGCAGCGGGTTGCAGTCTTTTGGGCAGGCTTTGTTGAGACCCGTGAAGTCGACGCACATCCGCCATGTTGGTCCACAATAATGCTCAAATAGGCTAAAGGGGGTGAATAGCCTATGATGCCAATTTAAAAACTTTTCTTTTGGATATATATAAAGCATAGTTTTAGTGGCAATTGCAGTTTATCGAGTTGAGCATGTCTGCTGGTAGAGGCTATCGGTAGACTTGCTCTGAGCAGAAGTATCAACTCTGCCGATAAACTACTAGTCAAATCAAAAGCCGGTTAAAAATAATCAAAGCAGCGGAAAGTAAAGAGGCTTTAGATTTGGAGAAGTCTTAAGTGGCTGTACACAAATATATGTTCAGAACAACATCACACTTAATACTTCTTTCAAATGCAGATTTAGGAAATCAACAAGAGAATAACTTTTCTAAAGATAAATCAGGTTGTAAAAAGCTCATAGATATATAAGGACTGATAGATAAGGTATTTGTAAGAACATATGAATTTATTCAAAGATAAATTGCATATTACATCAGTCTAAATAATCTATGTACAGTTTCTGGCTTTGTCCTCCCAAGCCTCAATCCTTACTTAATTATTCATTCATGAATTTTTAAGCTGCAAAGGGCAATAGGAGACCAGAACGAGAAACTGTTATGAGAAGAGGATTTTCAAGGTCGTTTAGATAAAAGATATCTGAACGATTGAGTGCAAAGCACTCGTCCTTCCACGATGAATGATTATTGCACAATCAACAACATTTGTATTGGAATACAAATATGAAGATAAGAATGCAATATCTACAGACAGCTCTTTATTTTCTTCAGATCTTGATCTCTGTCTATTGAAGTTTCTGATCAATCTCTTCTTTTCTCTAAGCTTTTCTTCCTAGCAATCCACTGAAAGTGTCTTGCTAAGATCTGGATGAGTTTGCAATCTTGTGTGGAGATCTGAGATATGTTGGTGGGGACGATCTCGTTGTAGATCTCTTTTCTTTGAAGCTCTTGAGTAAGTTCAGTTACTCGTTGCTCATCATCTGAGTATCGTCGTCTTGATGATTTGTGTCTTTGTCTTGGGTTAGAGAGATGATTTATATAGACAGGAGTCAATATAATCGTTGAGAGATGAAGATTTGAAGTTTCTATCCGTTTAGAGATATAGTTGTTTGAAGTCTATCAGATAAAGATCTTTGTCCATAAGATCTTTTGACTATTTGGGGAAAAGATTTAGTCCCGTAGATCTTGGAACTTGTTGTATGTTAGACTGTGTTGATAAGTCTCTGAAAAGTAGGTCTGATGTCTATTGCACTGTCAGGTGGTCTGTTCAATAAAGTAATTTCTTTTTGACTTTATCAGACCACGTGAGTGAGAGAAAGTCTTGTAGCTTTAACTATGTCAAGCTTTCTGAGGCTTGAACATATTTGACTTGATTTGAACTGCTTCTAGACTTTTGTTTGTAGCACGTGCAGAATTAAGTCTGCTGGTGGAATGCTTTGAGCCAGTGGAACAGGTCTTCCGATTCAGGAGAACTGATGTCTGCTGTTGCGAGTAGTTTAACTTGTAGCATGTCTGCTGGTGGTGAGTCTTCAAAATGTTCTGATCTTATCACTGAAGGCTTCTTGACATAGCTGCAAGTCTTCCGGTGCTTAGTGCGTCACGAAGTCTTTGAGTACGTTCAATCATCATATAGGAAGGTAGGACTTGATCAGGTCGCACCTAATCTAAGACCTATGTGATATCACACGAGTTGCCACGCTAACCGGTACGCAGACCTTTTAGCCACTCGTGATGACTCACTTGTAATGGGGGCAAGCAAATCAACATATATAGAATATGCGAGGTGATAAATAAATTATCAAGAGGCATATTCCAACACGCCATTTGTCATTGACCTTCCTGACCATTACTACGTTTGCCAACCAGGTCGGGTAATGGATCTCTTCGATGATATCCGCTTTCAGGAGCTTCTCGACCTTTGCTTTGATGGCTGCACTTTTCTCAGGGGAGTATTGCCTTGGCCGCTGTTGAATGGGCAGAAAAGTCGGATCGACGCTCAAGTCATGGCGTGCAACACTCTCACTGATACCTTGTATGTCCTCAACAGTCCAGGCGAACACATCCAGGCTGTTCTTCAGCAGCTCGATCAACCTTTCCCGAGCTTCAGGAGGCATGGCCTTCCCGATTTTAATTTTCTGCTCGGGGTAGGCGGGATTGATGATTATCTCTTCCAGCTTGCCCTCTGGCTGAATATCGGGCTCGTCGCAAACTTGCAGAGTATTCATCTCGATGTCTTGTGGCTTGAGGCGTCTAGTCTTGCGCCTGGGGGGCACTGGTGCCGGGGCTTGCTCGGGATCCTCTGTTTTCATGGGATCATCTGCTTCAGAAGTTTCCCCGAGCTCGATGTTGTTTATGGGAATGGAGGCTAAGGCAGTGTCGGTGGGAACCTCTTTTTCAGGAGCTGTTACAGTCTGGTCGGGAATGTCCACGATCAGTTTCTGCTTCTTCCGCTGGGAATCTCGAACATATTCCCACATTACCCGGGGCTTGCTGTTGAGGATGCCTACTCCATCCTCAGTATAGAATTTAGCCTTCTTGTAAGGTATAGAGGTCACCATCTGGAATTTGGCCATGGGCGGGGCGCCCAGGATGCAGTTGTACGCAGATTTGAGATCGATCACCAGGAAATTGATCATCTCTGTTCGAATTTGTGCACCATCCCCCATGAAGACTTCGAGCTCGATGGTGCCCTTGATGCCTACTTGATGGTTGGTGAATCCTTCAAACTTTCCCAGGTAAGGCTTGAGCTGGGAATCTGATAACTCCAATTCTTTAAAGCAGGAGTAGTACATGATGTCCCTGCACGCTCCAGTGTCGAGTAACACCCTATGAACTTGCCATTCGTTTATCAGGCAAGAGATGACTAATGGTTGCTCGGAGGCAAGAGGGGTACTTGCCAGCTCCTGCGGGTAAAAAATATATTAGGCTCCCCTGCCCGCTGTACTGCGAGAGAATTCACGGCCTTAGAAAGGGAATATATGTGCTTCCCGATTTGAGTGTTGGACGGAAGCTCCTCTTGGATCATATTGACCACTCCTCGAATCTAAGGGGCCTGACCACCTCTTCCTCTTGGAGGTCTTCCCTGTCTGTCATTAATTGCATTGTTTCCCTTGCCCTGATCCCTCTTGAAGCGGTCCAATTTGCCCGCGTTGATCAGCTTTTGTATTAACCGCTTCAACACAAAAGCATTCCTCTGTGGTGGTGTCAGATTACCATCTTTGGTAATCACGATGCCGTGTTGTCCACGGTGTGAGCGAGCTGCGGAAGGGGCGGCAACGCATCTCCAACTTGGAACATGATCTCTTCCCGTGTAGTGTTTAGCGGGGTGAATTGCGCTTCCCTGAATCTCTGTCCAGGGGTAGACATTCTCCTCCTGTCTCTGCGTAAGCGGTTATTGCCCTCCGGACTGCAGTCGGTTGGCGTGGCGAGCGTCACGAGTCTTGTCTTTGTTTTGCCCTTATGCGCCTTAGCGTCTCTCGGTCGGCGAGAATAGGTGGGAACTTGCTAGCAACTCTGCTTTTGAGGCCCCCGGATTCATGCCCAGCATTGTTTTCAATGGCCCTGTTTTCATGTTGTTCGGGTAGCAGAATATAATCTCCGGGTCACTGGTAGCGGTCACTTGATCGAGCATCTCTTCAAACCTCTTCAACTAACTGCCATAGGACTCATTGTCTCCCTGCTTGATTTTAGCAAGATCGAACCGATTCTTGGGCGTTGGTCCGGCGGTGCCAAACTCTTCTGGGAATTTTTCCCGTAGCATATCCCAGCTGCCAATAGATCAGCGAGGAACTACGACCATGCTGTGCCTTTCCCTGGAGAGCACCCTCAAATGCTCGTATCTTCAAGGCTTCCTCATCGGTGACCATCTGAATTTGTGCCTCGAATGATCTGAGCCAGTCACTTGCCCGCGTCTTCCCAAAGTACTTTTCGAATTGCGAGAATATAACTCCTTGCGCCGTTGGTGTATTTTTGATTTCTGGGTTGAATGGGCTGCCCTCCAACGACTTAGTGACTCCATAGCCGGGCTTGGCCACGGCTAGGTTAGCCATTTGTTTTGCCATATCCCGCTTCATAGCCTCCATACGCTCGGACAAGTGTTTCTCGGCATCCAAGGTAAGCCCAGACGAGCGGGCATGGTCTGACTGCTGGCTGCGTGTTGGTGGCGGGCAGAGGGTTGGTTCATAAGAAGCTTCCGCTTCTCTCTCAACTCGCGGCCTATGTCTAGGCTGGTGTGCCTCTCCCTCAGCATACTCACGGGCTCTACGACGACTGTGACTTTCACTCCGGGCATAATGATCTTGTCTACGGAGGTGCCTGCGGGAAAGATTATGGCGGCTATATCTGCTTTCCGCCTGGTCATCGGCCCTTTGCACTTCATTGGCTCGCTTTGAAGGTATGTGGTTGATGAAATGAATTCGCCTGCTCGGAGCGGGCAGGTGTTGGGAGGCCTGGCCACCACCAACAAGTCTTTGGATTCTTGAGGCGGGCGAGCCATATCTGCGGGCAGGGCATGGCCTAAAGGCGGCGATTCTTGATTGGCCGTACATCTTGTTATAATATTCTGCTTGGATTTGCGAGCGGCGGCTTTGTTAGTCGAGGGTTTGCCAGTGGCGACTTGACTTCCACAGTCGTTTTCCGTGCCGACGTTTCAGTTGAACCCTTAGGTCTTGAGCTCGAGCATCCCTTTGCTCGTTGATGATTTGGCGAGCATCTAGCTGGCTTGCCTGATTCTGACTGGCATGTTGAGACAACTGTTCATCAACATACGAGACATTCTCACCGTGGGCCGCGTGCCAAGCCGCCACTTTTTGGTTTCTCGTTTGCACCCCCTGGGGTGCTTTTGGTGGTAGATCCCCTGGTGGAAGGTTGTTGTTTCCGGCCAATTGGCTACCAGCCTGGTGATTGCTTGCGGCATGATGCTTGCTACCCTTGCCAGCCATTGTGCTAAGAGAATCTCTGAAAATCACACCGGAAAAACTTGAAGAAAGGGCTGAAGCTTTTAGTTTCCCGGCAATGGAACCAAATTGATGATGGCAAAATCTCAGTTTGGGCCGTCCGTGTGTTGGGTTGGATATCTGGGCTTGAATCTGCTTCCTTGAACCTAGCTGAGAAAAAAAACTGAGTTGAAGTGCAAGCGGGGCCTCATGAAAACCCCGGCATGGCGTAAGTATCGAGTATGAATGTCAAGAGAGAATTTGACAGAGTTTCTAGGCTAAAAAAAGAGTGAGTACCTTGTTTGTGGCTTGTGGAGGGGTATTTATAGGCCCCCCATGTCATTGAATCCGTCTAGGATTTAGTTTCCTTAGATACCATGTCAAATTAGGAGTGAATCCCTTGATTTTAGGCGTGATACGCGGCTGGCCGCGTGAATGTAGGAGCAGATAAGGCAAGTGTCTTGCTCGGATATGGAAACCTTTAACTTACCTTGGAGACCAAGTTTCCGGAGCTTCCTGCTCGGCTCGTGCTCGAGCGAGCAAAGCTCTACTCGGCCATAATAGATAGATTTGTAGATGATCTGTAATTTCTGGGCATGGCCCCTGGTCGGGCAGGCAGGGCCAGTGCTCGACCAGGTTTGGACGAGATGAGTCTGATTCTTTGCCCGATGTGAGTGTGGTCCCGGGCATGGCCCTTGGTCGGGCGGGCAAGGCCTACGCCCGTCCATGTTTATCCAGGAACTACCCTGCTCGTTGCCCGCTATCTTGATTACTTTGTCCACTAGGCTGGTGTGTCCCATACTAATTATGCATGTGTCTGGCACGTGGTGGGCGTTCGCGCCCTGCTCGTGACCCGACTTGGGTCGGGCACATCAGTATATTTAAAAAAGACAAAAAAAAAACATGTGCAACGTACGTGTACCTAACCAGTACAACAAAAGGTACTAATAACATTCAATCAAGTGAATCTTTATATGTGTGTGTGTATATATATATATGAATACTCCATATACTGATACGCCATTAAGATCGTAAATTGTTCTTTTGAAAATGACTGTTAATCATGTACCCTATTCCTACGGTTTTTGTATAATTAAAGTCTTCTTTGGGTTGCCATGGATTTAGTTAGTGAGCTTCCCAGCGCAAATGGCCCGAGTAATGGTCACGTGCCCAACATCTAACCGTCGTCCCACGGGTGGGGCACGTGCTTATCTTCGATTGCCAAGGGCCAAGTGTGTAACGAACGGGGCAACATAGCAAGCAGAGTCAGCCTGCTCAGGAGTATGGGTAACAGTCATCCAGACCGTGGTAAGTTAATGCCAATAAATCCGCCCCCGCGTTCCAGATGTGGCCTTAATGGTGTCCATCTTTTCCGCTTACACAGTTAAGGCCCACGCCATGACCTTCATGGCCAAGCCTATATAAACCCCTCGGACCGAAGAGGGAAGGTACATTCACATATACACGGGCCAAAACTCTATCAAAATACTTACGCACTTGCTGGTTGTCTGGCTTTCACGCCGGAGTGCTTTTGCAGGAAAAGTCCCTGCTAGTTCACGTTTGATCTTGACATTCTTGGGCCGCACTGATTTTAAGTTCAAATATCCTATTTGTTAAGCCTAATATATCTGCAGATTTTGGATACATCAGTTAGCATGCGTCCGCTTCATTGAAAGAAGCCCTTATGGAATTATTTTATCACTTATCTGTCTCGGTCAATCTCAATCTTGGATGGTTAATTGGAGGTCTTTTTAACATCATCAATAAAAATTAGAGTTAATGTTTTCCTTTTCTAACCATGATTGAATTAGTATAATAATGAATGTTAAGCATGTTAAAGTAGTAATCAGTAATAACGTTTTGAGATAACGACTTTTATCCCGTGCAATAACCAAAAAAGGACTACTAAGAATTAGCAAAGACACATTTTGTCATTGCAAAAGTATTCTCTGGTATCACTAACATTAAAGCATCTCGTCCTGCTAGATGTATTTACAACCATCGTTCATTACTTTTTATCTATATATCCTACATGATTGACTTTGTCCATAAATCTTCTAGATTCATAAGCAAAAGGGTTGTTTTGGCCATATATTTAAGATTTTCTATGATAATGCATGACAAGGGGATTCACAAATGCTAGCTTGGCTCATTATTGTTGAGAAAATGAACTACTTCTTTATATCCATTGTACACGTCACACAATTATTGATAGGAATCCTTTATCATTTTGTTGTAGTAGCTAAAGTCTTATGTTGACTCTAGCTCTTAATGAGCATAAATCTCACACATTGAATGTTTGAGGCAACTTAGACAAACTCAGTTATGCTTAGCGGCCAACAAAGGACAACCCATACCTCTCATAGTGAAGGTGCAATCAGTGGCGGATGCATGCTTATAGGTCTGGGGTCAGTTGCCCCCACTTGGGGGTAATTTTGTCAAATGTTTCTTTAAAAAAATTAATTGTAATATTATGCAATTTGCCCCCACCTGGATAAAATTGCGTCATTTTAATTCGGATTGGTTTGTGCATTCAGATGATTAGTAAAATTTATTAAATTTGTGCACTCGATTGGAAAATTCTCTGCGTCCGCCACTGGGTGCAATAGATGGCAATCTATCGTTAGTTAGCTAGTCGTAATTCACGATTCATGAAACGGTGGTCGGGTAAAGTAGCAACAATTAAAAAAAAAATTGAATTTGCGAAATTTATGAGGTGTGTTAGCTACCATTGACTTTAGAGATGATTGAGTACTAGAGCTTGGAGCTTGGTGGAGACATTCTTAGTCCTAGAGAAATGCACCAAGAGTGATCAATGCAAGTACATTTAGAAACATGTATAGTGAGTATTGTGAGCATTCACACTTATTAATATTTTAAAAAGTTTATCCAGTATGTCACATCATCAACTTATAAACCTTTTCGCCTCTAAGGGGATGGCCCAGAGGTAGACATGAGGCTTCACAATGTGTGAGGTCGCAGGTTCGATCCCTTCTCATGTCCCCTTAAAAGGGAAAAAAAAAGTCTAAAAAAAAAACTTATAAATCTTTTCATTTTAAACATATTATCTGCATTCACATAAACCTTTAAAAAACTTTATAACATAAACCCTCAACTAAATATAAACATTTTACCCCTCTATTTTATTAATATAAACATTTGCAGGTTGTCAAAAACCTTTTCACCAACCGGTACAAATTTTCAAGTCTTTCCTCAAAGTGATGTTCAAAAGGTTTATACCACATTTAAAAAACCTTTTTGGGTAACGCATTTATAGTTGGAACTTAGAACAAGCTAGGTTAGACTTGGAAGTTAGACTTAGACGCCCTCCTCTTGCTTATCTTCTATTATTGTCGGAAGAGGATTTATGAGAGGGTGAGGAAGAAAAAGGAAAATAATGAAAGTGAACTGTGCCCTAATCCGAACGCGTTCCCCCCTCCCTTTTTGGCAACCTCAGTGTTTAGTGTTTAGTGTTTAGTTGAGTTGAGAGTTGAGGGCCTGAGGCCCCCTTTTCTTGACTGCACTGCACTTGGGGAAGAAAGAAAGAAAAAGAAAAAGAAAAAGAAAAAGCAAAAGCAAAAAATAAAAAGAGCATCTCTCTGGTCTCTACTCCACTCCACTCTCTCCCTCACCAATCTTTTTCGACCCTTCCCTTTCTTTTTTGTCTTTCTTTGTCTATTTTATATAAATATCACATCCCTCCCTATCTTTCTCTCTCTTTCGCTCGATCTCTGTCACTCTCTCTCCCCCCGCAAAATCTATAAGCTGTCAGCTTCTGCTCCAGAGCCCATCATTATATATAATCTTCGAACCATTTTCGAAAACAAATGCAAATGAAGATAAAGGGGTATGCAAATGTGGCTTCTTTTGCGTCAACGTAAACAAGTTTGCAAGTGGAGCGAGGGCAGCTCGCTCGAACTAGTTTGGGCTCTGATTTGATTTCATTGATTATTCAAATATGGGGTCTGAGGAGCAGAACAGGTTTCTGCAGCAGCAGCAGCCAACTCCACCTCGGGTAAAATCCCCATTCCTCAGATCTACTCCACTCCCCATTCCTTTTTACTCATATGATGGTCTGCTCTCTACCTTCGCATTTTCTGCTTGTCCCCCCCCCCTTCCCCATCATTTTCTGCATAGCTATTTGTGTTCTTGTTCCTGAAACTCTGTTCGAGAAATCAGAGCAGTAAACCCACTTATTTCTATCAGATCTGTCCCGATATATATGTTTGTATCTTTGCCGTTTCTGAGACTGAGAGCGAGTGCCCCCTTCTAGTTTAGCCGCTGCTCATTGTCTAAGTGGGTTTCTTCCATACCCTTCTCCAGATCTGTATAATGTTGAGTGGGTTTCCGTTGAATTTTATGGTTGTTTATGAATTCAACTGTCTCTAGACCAGCATCAACTCCACAGATCTGATGGTTTGTTTATGAATTCAACCGTTCCAAGTGTTTTGATTGTTACCATTTTCTCACCCTTTTGAGATTTGAGATAGAAATGGAAAACTGTATTTGTAACTCTTTCAAAGCCATAACTATAGTTAGTTGCTCAGGTTCAAGGTTGTCATCAGTTCTACCGAATAAATGAGTATCTAAACTTTGCAAATTTGCATGTTTTGACTTTTCCTTGCATTATCTTCCTCGACAATTGCTTTAAACACACACATATTATACACACACACACACCTACTTATGTTTGTCTGCATTGTTGTCAATGACCAATGCATTAAACTATTCTGACTGGTTCAGTGGCCCCTTTCCAATTCAATGGCATGTTCGTGAGTCGGGACTTGACAAAAAAGAGAGGAGGAAAAACATAACCAGTATGAAATAACTAGACTGATTATCAAATAGGAATTTTAATAGTCCCCAGAAAGTGATATATGTTACAACTCCACCGTGAAGATATTAAAGTAGCTACATCATAATTTAGACTCTCTAGTACGGATTGGAAACATGGAAATGTTGATGTCCCTTTAACTTGCTTATTTGATGTCACATGTCTTCTTGAAGAAGTTGGTACAGGTCTGCCTCTGACAATTTTATACTCCTTTGATTTCTGATGCCACTGCAGAAAGAATTGCTGCCTTTGGTGAACGATTCGGCAGGATATATTGTGTCTTACTACTTTGGCAGTTGTTAGTGTTTTGGTCAATTAGGTGTCACTTCTTGCTTACCCCACATATTCACTAGTTTCTCGCTATTCAAACTCGCCTCCTGTTTTTATAACTTAGATAGTGTGATGGACACTAAGTTACGCAATAGCTCTCCATCTCTTCCCAAATCTACCCTGTTCCTAGATTCGGATACCAAGTTTGTAACAACTCAAGACCCTAATTTGGAATGGTTCCTTCTTTTCTCACACATCCATATACTGAATTAAGTTATCATATGTGGACATGTGCGTTCAGCCCAGATCTAGATATAAAACTGAACTGAGTGTATGGCCTCATTCAATCAAAAACAGATCTGTGCTCTATCCATCATATTTGGGTGTATACAGAAGGCCTGCTTTTACAACTTGAAATCAGCAATTACTCCCCCCATTCCACCCAAAAAGTCCACGTTTGAAAGTAATAATTAAGGGATATATTAATGTCATTGAAGTTGGTAATTATTACAAAATACTTAAGCACAACCAATATGTTTACGATACAAGTGGAGGGTAAAGATGAAAAGTTATAGAAATTGTAAGCATAATTTTGAAAGTACTTTTTAAGTTAAACATCCAAAATACAATAGTAGACTCTTTGCTGCAACATAAGGAGTATATTACTCTCCCGACACTTGGAAAAGAGTTTATTATTCCTTTTTGAGATGTTCCAAAATGAAAAACCATCTTTTATGGTGTTTTTACTAATTTATTCTTAGGTTTAATTCAATTACTTCAAACCTTTGACGCTTGATTTCTTTTATACAATATTTACTTATCAAAACTCAAAAGAAGAAGAAGAGTTACATGGGTAAAAGTGGAAAATAATTGATCGAATGGCTCTCCTCAAGGCGGTCCCTAACATTTTGGGGGCTCTGTGTTAAATTTAAATTTTGGTCCTTAAATTGATAAAAGACAATTACCAAAAGACAAATTTACTACAAAATTTCTAATATTATTGTTTGTCAAATTTGTTTATTACAAATGCAGTACCAACATTCCTAAAACTCCAAACTATTATCAAACTTTTACTTGAAAAGATCATCCTTCTAACATTCCTTGAAACCTTCAATTTGGTCTCATTATCAATTTTCTTCAGAAAATCATTCTCAATTGCTATCAATAAGTCTCTCAATAGTTATATATATATATAAATATAAAGCTGGGCTACAAATAGAATCGCCCCCCCCCCCCTTTAATTTTGGGGCCCTGTTCAATAGCCCATGTTGAACATGGGTAGGGCCGGCCCTGGCTCTCCTTAAGTGGAACTCTTTCTTGGGAATAGAGGAAGTAATCTGTTACTATCATGCCTTTGGAACATCATGATGTCTAACTTACTAACTATTACTTGGAAAACTAAATTTTATGGTGATTGCTGAGGAGGTGAAGTTCTTTGACTAAATCTAAGGTAGCGACAAGGATACTTCTCGCACCCTTGACCCATGTGGAGAACAGGTATGTGAGATAACAGCAAGAGTGGTGGCAGACAAAATTTCATTTATGTTTTATGTGAATTTGGATCTAGAAAAAGAAAAAGATAACCATTCTATTGTAAAACATTTTTCACACATTTTTTATTGCCACATAGGGTCTGTGCATGCTGCTCCTGCCTAGAACAATGTCAGGTGTTTGATACCCACATGTCCCTTTGCGCATCCCATTATGATGAAGATATGTAGTATAGGATTGTTGTGGTAAAGCTCCATCATGCCATTAGATCTTCACATCTCAACATATTAATAATTTGTGCTATTAATATGTCACATGCTTTGGCACTTGTTAAGATATTTATTTTACTTACCAAAAAAATAGAGTACTATATCGTAATGTCCAACAACATTTGTTGACAATGATCGGCCCATTAAATCTAGGAGTTACCGACTAGTCGACTACCGACTATTGGGATAGTTGATCATTTGTAACTGATGAATTTTGTCATGAATCACTAGATTTAGTTCTAGTGCAATCATTTTTAATTTCTATCCTATTCAACCTGATAAAGACCTAGAATTTGTGCAGTAATCACATGTACATGTCAGTAATATATGCTTGCATATTTTGTATAATAAAATGGTAATCTCATCTCATCATATAACATCTAGAGATACTTAAATGAACATGAACTAGATCTTTTTCCTTTGAGACTTCATATCTCCTATTTCAGACATACCGTTGATTAAATTATTCAACATTTCTTCTTTGATTTCTAAGTTTTGATCTTTTTCCTTTTTTGATCAACATTTCTGCTTTGATTCCTAAAATTTACTGCCACTTTTGGCTTTTGTATCTACTCTTATCTATCTTTTGCACTTTACAGTTGATGAAATTAGTCATACCTCCTTAACAATAAAAATAAAAAAACATCTTATTGAATATCTGATTTAATTTTTTTGCAATGCTACTGTTACCAAAATAGTTGCCAAATGTTTATGTAACGCCTCTAGCCTAAAAGCCTGGTCTGCTACGCATGACCCATGCACTGGCCTACCAAGCACGCGATGGAACTACGCCCCCACAGGCCCACCAAAATGTCGATAGATAATGTTGGTGCTTACTAGTGGTAGGTGACCACTTAAAAGGCACACATTTCCCACTTAAATCGTTGACGTCCCCATCAAGACCCATATGATCGGCACCCTAGTTGATTTGTTCAACACATTTCTAACTTAAATCCGCTTCGATACCATTTGTAATGCCCCAGACCCGAAAGCTTAGTTCGCTACATATGACCCACTAAACTAAGCAACTGGGTCAACTAGGCTTACCAAAAGTCTATAGATGATGAATGGTGTCTACTGGTAATGATAATGGGTGACCGCTCATAAGGTACACACATTTCCTACATCTACCCAATGATCAGGGAAAATACAATTTTCCCCACTTAAACCTTTGACGTCCACGTTAAGGTCCTAAGGATCGTCACCCTTGGCAATGTGTTTAACATATTTTTGGTTGAGACCCGCTCAGATACCATTTTGTAAGTGGCTATGCACTACCATTAGACATTAACATTATCCAAGGATTTTTGGGTAGGCCTAATTGACCTAGGTGCTTAGTGGGAGTGAGTCCCGACTCGAAATGTGTTGGACACATGGCTTGGCCATGCTTTGGGCCTTGATGGGACATCAAATATCTAAGTGAGGGAGATTGTAATACCCGTTCATCGGATAGAAGGGGGAAATGTGTGACCACACACTACTAGTAGACATCAACATCCATGAACTTTTGGGTGATCCTAGTTGACCCAAATGCTTAATGGGCCATGCTTCGTAGATTGGACTTTCATGCTCAGGGCATTACAAATGCTATAAGACTACTAGCCAAATATGTGTTGTACACATAGCTCGGGGTGTCGATCCTTTGGTCTTGACGGGGACATAAAGGATTTAAGTGGGGTAGACCGTAATACTCCGATCCCACATCGGTTAGATGAGAGAAATGTGTGTGCCTTATAAGTTATAAGCGGCCCATTACCACTAGACACCAACATTGTCTATGAAATTTTGGGTAGATCTAGTTGATTCAAGTGCTTAGTGGCGGTGCGTCGGCCGGACCATGCTTTCAGGCTCAGGGTGGCTTTTAGTAATCCCAACAGATTCTCCAGGTCATGTCCTATAGGATTGGCCTGCCTGAACCTTTCATTCATGTTTTTTTTTTGATAAGTAAGGTATATATTAAAAAAACAAAAGCGGCAAATAAGGAGCCGCAGCCTATTTACACAGGAGGAAAACTCCAATAATTACAGATTACAAAAATTCACTACAAAGTCAGCAAAAGAGTTGACCTTAGACCTAACACCGTCACTACACCAAAAAAACAATGAAGCGGCTCATTCTTCAAAGAACGACAAAGACCTTTCCACGTTATCAAAAACTCTCCTATTCCTTTCTTTCCAAATCACCCAGCATACTCCCAAAGGAATAGTCTGCTAAATAAAATCTCTCCGTTTCCTCTTGTGCAAGGACCAACAAAGGAAGAGATCCTTAATGGATTCCGGCATGGCCCTAGACAAGTTAAAAATGTGAAAAATGTAGTCCCACAAGGCACCTGCTAGCGGACAGTGAAGCAAAAGATGATCAGCACTCTCACCATTACATTTGCACATATAGCACCAGCTCACTACCACCTTCCCGCGTCTCCTAAGATTATCCCCTATAAGAATGGCTTCGTTCACCGCTTCCCAAATAAAGAAAGCAACTCTAGCCGGAGCTTTAGACTTCCAAATAGCTTTTCAGGGAAACAGACCCCTTCCCCCAAAATTTGAACCAAAGTAGTAAGACTTAACCGAGAACATTTTATTTTTAGCCCTATCCCAGATGACCTTGTCAACACAACTACTATCCAGGTGCTGAGAATAAAGCAACTCAGAGAGTTGGAGGAAACTCGCACTTCCCAATCTGAAGAAACCTTCGGCGGATTCCAACTAATCGAACCTCCTTCGAGCGAAATAATATCACCAATCAGAACTTCTTTGTCACTCACAATGCTAAAAAGACTAGGAAAGGCTCTCCATAGCTCCACGGGACCACACCACCTATCCAACCAAAATCTGACCGAAGATCCATCTCCTACTTTAAAAGAGATAATTCTAGCGAAAGCGTCCCACCCTTTCCGGATTCCTTTCCAAACTCCCACCTCATGAGACAAGGAAACATCCTTAGGAAACCAAAGATGATTTCCTTCCCCATACTTGATCACCACCAATCTCCTCCACATAGCGTCCTTATCGATCAAGAATCTCCACAACCATTTACCCAACAAAGCTCTATTGAAAGCTCGGATGTTTTTAACCCCTAAGCCACCGGATTTTATACCAGAACACACTTTGGACCACTTGACTAGGTGATACTTCCGATCCACCAACGAACCTTCCCATAAGAAGTCCCTTTCAAATTTTTCCGTCTTCGACTAGCGATGACGGGATGACGAACAAGGACATAAAGTAAGTAGGCATCGAAGACAACGTGCTCTTTATGAGAGTAAGGCGGCTGCCTTTGAAGTCAAACATCGCTTCTTCCGCCGAGGCGACGTTGAAATCTTTCTATCACCGGAACCCACATATTTGAGCTCTTGAAAGCAGCTCCTAAGGGAAGACCCAAGTAGGTAGAAGGAAGGGAAGTCACCTTACAACCAAAGAAAGCAGCCAATTCCCCAATATTTTCTACATTCCCCACAGGAATAATTTCAGACTTAGAAATGTTTACTTTTAGACCCGAGACAGCCTGAAAAAAGAGCAAGACTATCCGTAAATAGCCTAACTGAGAATCCTTCGCTTCACAGAACACAAGAGAGTCATCTGCGAACAGGAGATGCGACACTGAGACAGGAACTCTACCATTCCCGACTATGAAACCGCTGATAAAACCTCCTCATATCGCTTTATCCATCATTAAGCTTAGAGCTTCCATCACTAAAATGAAGAGGAAAGGAGAAAGAGGGTCTCCTTGGCGAAGGCCCCTCGAGGTTCCAAAAAAACCAGCTGGCTCTCCATCAATCATCACTGAAAATCTCACCGTAGAAATACACCAAAAAATCCATCTTCTCCATTTGTCACCAAACCCCATTCTGTTTAGTAGATAAATGAGAAATTCCCAATTAACATGATCATAAGCTTTTTCAATATCCAGCTTGCAAATCAGGCCCAGCTCTCCTTTCCTTAACCTATCATCCACCGTTTCATTGGCAATAAAGGAAGCATCAATAATTTGACGATTCCCCACGAAGGCATGTTGCGACTCCGAAATGGCTTTGCCCACAGATAGTCAGCATGAACCTAAATATAGATTACCGAATTACATTTTTGCCATACAATTAGACAACCCTAATATTCACAGATACTCAAAATTAAACTTTTTTCCTTTACTCGCTACACTGTCGTCATCGAAGCCCTCACCGATTACCGCGGACGTTGGAGAGCCTGGCTTCTTTCTTTGGGTGTAAAATATCTGCTCTTCCTTCGATGTATTTGGGTCTTCCCCTAGGAGCTTTGTATAAGAATGTCAATATGTGGAATGCTGTGGTGGAAAGATATGAAAGAAGACTTACCGGCTGGAAGATACAGTATTTATCAAAGAGAGGTAGGTTGACATTCGTTAATAGTACCCTGTCCAACTTACCCACATACTTTCTGTCTCTCTTCGTGATTCCAATTTCAGTTGTTAAGCGGATTGAGAAGTTGGAAAGAGACTTCCTTTGGGAAGGGGGTAAGGAGGATAGGAAATATCACTTAGTGAAGTGGGATTCAGTGTGCAGCAGCAAGGGGGCTGGTGGTTTAGGAATCAAGAATCTCAGAAAATTCAATGTTGCTCTGTTAGGCAAATGGCTGTGGAGGTTCTTAGTTAATAAAGAAGGTTTATGGAGGAGATTAGTAGTGGGCAAATTTGGTACGGCCAAGCATCTGTGGTTCCCCAAGAAAGTTCATAGTAAGCATGGTTGTAGTGTTTGGAAAGGAATCATGAGAGGGTGGGATGCTTTCAGTCGGTTCATTTCGTTCGAAATAGGTTTCGGGAATTCTGAATGATAAGTGGTGCGGGGACACACTGTTACAACTCAGGTTTCCTAATTTGTACAGCGTTGCAATTAACAAGGAGGGTATGGTGAGCTCGTTTCTAGAAATCCATGGTGGGGCAGATTCTTGGAATCCTGTCTTTCACGGAAATTTCCTGGATTGGGAGATTGGGGAACTGGTTCAATTGTTGGCTATGCTCCACGAAGTGAAGAGACAAGGAACGGAATCTAAGCTGCGGGGGAACCCTTATCTTCGATATCCCCTAATCCGGATCTTTGAGAATGTTGAGACTGATTTAGAAGGGATCAAGGAAGCTTTTCTCCAGACTCTTAGATTTTGTATACCCCATGTGTACAAGGTCTCGCCTCCTTTTTGGTGTTTGATATATGATACTCTTTACTTATTAAAAAAAAAGAACTCTTCAATGGTACTAATAATATATTGACCAATTGGGGTTAGGGGAGGTGGTTTGGGAGTAAAAGATCTGCGTAATTTTAACGGGGCTTTGTTGGGGAAATGGCAGTGGAGGTATATGGTAGAGAAAAAGGCGATGTGGAGAAGGATGGTAGCAGTGAAATACGGAGAAGGGAGGCATCTTTGGTACCCGAAGGCAGTTAAGGGCACTCACTGTGTGGGGGTTTGGAGAGGGGTTATGAAGAGGTGGGGGTCTTTGAAGCAGCATATTGCCTTCGAGGTAGGAAGGGGAAACAAAATTAGATTTTGGAAAGATGCTTAGTGTGGTGATGAGCCTCTAAAGGATTGATTTCTGAGATTGTTTGATCTGGCGGTGAACCAGGAGGGTTTGGTAAGTTCGATAGTGGTTAACCTTAATGGGATAGACTCGTGGAATCCGGTGTTCAGAAGAGAGTTACAAGATTGGGAGCTCGAGGACATTGAGCAGTTGTTTGTTGGGCTGCTATATGGTTTCAAGAGAAGAATGGATGAGAATGATAGAGTGGTGTGGGCCATTTCAAAGGGCAGAAAATTTACGGTTAAATCCTTTTATTCCTCCCTTGTTGGCAGGGTCAGTTCTAGATTCCCTTGGAAGGCAATTTGGGGGACCATGGCTCCAAGGAGGGCTGCGTTCTTCGCCTGGGAAACGGCAAGGGAGGCAATTCTGACTAGTGACAATCTGAAAGCGTGAGCTAGAGTTGTGGTGAATAGGTGCTATTTGTGCAAGCTTGAGGAGGAGACAGTTAATCATCTTCTTCTTCATTGCTCAGTTATGAGAGGCATATGGGATATAGTGTGTCAGTTTCTGCAAGGGTGGTCGGTGGAAAAGCAAAGGAGGAAAAATAAGAGTTGGATCACTGCTCCTTTGACAATCTGGTGGAATATATGGCTAGAAAGAAATAGATGGATTTTTGATAATATTGAAGTAGATGTTGCTCGTCTCCAGGGTTTGTCTTACTTTCAATTGGTTCGTGGTGCTTACAGTCTCATCTCTCCGTGGGGGATGCTTTTCATAGTATTTCTGATAGTTTAGTTGGTATCTAGTTTGTCGCTTTCTTCTATATTTACCGTGTACAAGGTTGCGTCTCCCTTTTAGACGTCTTTTATTAAAGTGCTTACCTATCAAAAAAAATATATATATTGACCAACTCTCCTCTCCTCTCTCTCTCTCTCTCTCCTCCCTCCCCCACCTTGCTCTCCTATTTCTGGATCTGTCTATGGATGCCTCCGTTTCCCACTACTGTTATTCTTTTTTGAAGTTACCATTTCCGAATATAATAATTGAAGTACTGCTAGTCTAAATTTGCCTCTTTCTTAATATTGTCGTTTAAAGGTGAAGCTTATGCATTAAAACTTTGATAATGTTATTTATAGACTTTTATACTGATGGTGTAATTTAGATGTACCTGAAAAGTTATCAATTGTAAATTAAAATCTTATCTTACTTGTTTACTCGTTCACAATGGCGGATATCTACATAGGCAATAGTGGGTGTCAATGGCACGAGAAGTTTTTCTAGGGATGTGGTTTATGTGCCAACCGCATATAAACTCTTTGGTGATGGTTATTTGCATCTTCTTTCATCCAAGTTAGTGAATACCTTACTGAGATAACCGAGGGGCCACACTTACCTATATAAAAAAAAAACCTTACTGAGATAGCCCAGCAGCAAATCAAAATCTGTGAAGGCTCAAAATTAGATAATTAATCCCTCAGTGAATTTATACTGGCACATAATTCCCATTATTGTAAAAATTCTATATTTTAAAGGATAGTATGTCCTTTAAAATTTTAAAAGCTTTAAACTTTGATAAATGATGAAGGTTAAATTTGTCCAGGTGTTATTTTCATTAACCATTTTGACATAACTTTGTCCTTTTTGGTATTAAATGTATAACTTGTGGAGTTTTTGGATAGAGAAATTTTTTCATGGATTTTTTGGATAGGAAATTTTTTTGAGGAGCTTTTTGGTTTTACTTTTCCCATTTGATTTTATCTCAACAAAGGTAGAAAGTACTAGAGAAGCAGATAGTCCTGCAAACACAAGAAATAGAAAGACTATATTCTGCATGAAAACTAAACCAGGAAATGTAAGCTCTCTTATCAGGTCTCATATCAGAAGTGAGCTATATGAATGGATAGAGAGGAAGTCTAGGATTTTCCAATATCAGGAGCTGCCTTGGCCCCTTCTTTGGGACAGAGTGGTGTATTTATTTAGCACCTCAGTGGGCTTTGGCTTGGCTCGCTTTTTGAGGAGTGCCCGTTTCAGTCCTGAAGAGAGATTGGAGCATAGTTGAAAAATGCGGAAAGCGAGAGGCGGGCGAGAGGTCAAAATTTGAGGCGAGAAGCGAGGCGCAAAAAGGCGCTCACGGAACAAATATTACGGAAAAATTAATATATATATATATATATATATATATATATATATATATATATATATATATATATATATATATATATATAACTTAACAAATCTCAATAAAACATGTCATGAGTGATGAAATTAAGTTAACAACATAATAATATAATATTAATAAAGAGTTAAAAATTAGCAGTCAATATAAGGCTATCAGCCAAAAAAAAAAACTTGAAGATAATAATTTTTTTTAAGAAAAGAAAGTGTGAAAGTTAAAAAATCAGAACAAATTGTTAAATTGTGAAATTGTTAAACTTAAACAATAACATCACAATACCCAAAAAAAAAAAAAAAGAACCGGAAGAAGTGTGAAAGAACAAACGAAGTGTGAAGACAGAAGAACAGAAGAAGTCGAAACCTGGAAGGAAGACGTCGTCTTCGTCTTCGATGTCTTCGTCTTTGTCAGACTTCGTCTTCGTCAGAGACTTCGTCTTCGTTGGGTGATTCGTCTTCGTCAGAGTCGTGTCTTCACTCTTCGTCGAAGTCGAATAGCAGTACGTGATGAAGTGGTGTCTTCGTCTTCATCAGGTAAGAGGTCTTTTATACCCCGTATCCTACAACGTCATTTTGTAAAAAAACCCAAACCCTAGTCTTTACTGTTCGCCGATGCTTTTTGGTCGACTTTTGACTTAGAAAAAGACGCGAAAGTTGCTGAAAATCGAAGAAAGTCGCTCATCGCCTGGAATCAACCAAACCAGTCGCTGAACCCTCGACTCCTTGCGCTTTGTGCCTCAGGCGCAAGAAGCGCACGCCTTTTTCAACTATGAATTGGAGTGCTTTAATCTCTTGGTAGTTGGCTTCTAGGTTACTTGTTCTAAATTTTATTTTCTTTAAATGGATGTCTTGTCCACCCTCTTTTTAGTTCTTCTTTAATCTCTAATACTCCCTCCGTTCCAAAATAAGTGTCCCCTTTCCAATTTCAAGAAGATTCTTTAAGCAAATTGCCTATAATGCCCTTATTAATTGTGAGATGAAAAAAGAAGTGGGACCTATTGATTTGACACCACTTAAGAGTACATTGAGGGCATTAAAGGAAAATTACATAAAATCAACCATTTTTGTTAAACCTGTGTAAAGTCAATAGGGGATGCTTATTTTGGAACAAAGGAAGTAAAACTTTTTTATCCAAAAAAAAAAAAAGGGATGGCTCTTCTTATTTAGATCCTCTCGTTTCTTTCAGTCCAATACCTCGAGTATAGAAAAATCTGGTATCCACAATTGACCTTCCTTATTTTGCGCTTCTTGAACCCCTGGAAGAATGACAATCCTTACTCTCTTCAAAGTCAGCAACACAAGTTCCATAGGCGTCTGGCTGTTTGACAATGCAGGAATTAGAGATCTGAGAATAGTGCTCACTACTTTGCGCAGGCACATAACACAATCATTTTGGAACTAGTCCATGCAGAGTTAGTTCACGTTCCTTAAATTGATAGAATTAAGCCTCCCAAGGACCAAAAACTGCCATGATGAGGCTCTAATTTTCTGTGAGATTCAAATGGAAGCGAGGCAAAGAAGGTATGTGAGGATCAGCTGTGTACTAATTACACAAGGATTAGAGGAACTAAGATGCAGATCAAGAGAGTTGGAAGAGGGTAAAGACCGGCAATGGATATCGAGTACCTTTGACCTATTTATGGTCTCCGTGAAGGTCTTTACATACCCTTAGCTACTACTTTCCGTTTGTGAGTAAAGGCTATTGGTGGTATAGGTTGAGTTATTGATGAGATGTAACATAGGGTAATCCAGAAGTGATATGTCTTTAATGGGAAAAAGGTCATTCTAGTTTTAATCTAGAAATGATTTGTTTTTATCTGAAGCAGGAACTTTGGGTAGGTAAAAAAGATATAAGTTGGCATTATAGTCTAAGATTCCTTCTCTAACTGGAAGTTCTAACCATTGCAACCTATAAGTTTCCAAGAGGTAGCTTATGTGATAGAAGTCCAGAATTTGCGTCTGACACATCATATTGTAGGTGTAAGTTCATGTCCACTCAATGGCTGGACTTGGATGTTATTTGGTAATTGGTACACTAATTTATGAATATCCTCTTTGTTAAACCCCGACCAAATTGTCAAAATGTCTTTGTTACAAAAATAGTTTTGGAAATTTTAAAAAGAGAGTTTCTACATGAAAGCCTTTTATTTTGCAGATCACTTCTAATTTCTTTTAATGTTTTCATTGTACGCATTTTAATTTTATGTTACAGTGTTTCATGACTATTAAGGATACATTTGACTCGCCAAAAGTGACTTTCTGTAAATTTGAAAAGGTACACCGATATACACTGGTATCAGTATCTTCCGGTCCAGTAAAAAAAGGTACATACCACCGGGCTACGCGTATGGTATTAATAACTATATGATACAGACATTGAAGTCCTCTTTTGCTGTCAAGACATGCGTATAGTTTGTTTTTGAGGATTATCTATTGATCTCTTGGTACATATTCTATATTGAGACATGAATTCAATGTTTTCTTTTTTCATTGAACACAAAAAGATATAGTAGATGTAAATTTAGCTACTTGCGGATAGATAAGAATGGTATCATAGCCTATAATTTGGACGGGACTCTCTCTCTCTCTCTCCATCTGGTCATACCACTCATACGATCGAAATAGAAATGCAGTGTTTTGTTTGCAGATAATTATGTGATAAGGCTATTACCCTATTTTGTTGTAATTTTGGTGACATTTGTGACTAAGTGGCTGTTATCAGTTTTGTAACCACTCATTGGTAGCCTGAGCTTTTACCACTTCACTATTTGATGGTTCTTGCACTTATATATTTTCAGCAATGAGAGTATCCAATATTGGTTTAAGGCTGTTGTGAGGGCGGCAGGATCTGTTATGATTCCTAATTTTTAGATGCATGCTGCTATGCAATGGGAGTGCAGCGGCTGCAGAAACTACTGCTAGTTTAGCGAAGTGAATTGTTCTGTATAGGATTTTTTTTGTACGCTAACACTTCCATCAATTGTTTGACCTTGATGATTTTAAGTATTTGTGCCCTAGCTTCTGTATAAAAAACCTGTGGAATATTTTAGAATCCAAATTTTAAGTGCTAGTTGCTCAGTTTACTCTATATGAATTGTGGTTTCACTCAAAAATAGTCTTTGCATTGAAGGAGTGGGCATTTATGCTAACATGCTTATGTGATTTTTTCCTTCTTGTTCTAGCAATAACTTAGTTTATTTTCTACATTCAATATAGCAATCCTGAAAGAAATTCTAAAGGCTTGACTGATTTGCAGCGAAAGAGGTGGGGAGGGTGTTTGGGTGGATTGTCTTGCTTTGGAGCACAGAAAGGTGGAAAGCGTGTGGTACCTGCTTCTCGTATCCCAGAGTCCCATGCATTAGCAAATCAACCTAATGGACCACAGGTTATTGGGTTGACTAATCAGAATACAACAATAGCTCCATCTCTTCTAGCTCCACCTTCTTCGCCTGCATCTTTCTCAAATTCTGCACTTCCTTCAACAGTTCAGTCGCCCAACTGCTGCTTATCATTGTCTGCCAACTCCCCTGGGGGTCCTTCTTCCACAATGTATGCAACAGGGCCATACGCCCATGAGACACAGCTGGTATCTCCTCCTGTTTTCTCAACCTTCACAACTGAGCCATCTACTGCTCCTCTCACACCCCCACCTGAACTGGCACATCTGACCACTCCCTCTTCCCCGGACGTGCCTTTTGCACAATTCCTTTCTTCTTCCTTGAATCTTAAAAGCGGAAACAAGGGGAACTACGTTGCGGCAAATGATCTTCACGCAACATATTCGCTTTATCCGGGAAGTCCAGCTAGCTGTCTGAGATCACCTATGTCTAGGACCTCAGGTGAATGTTCATCATCTTTTACTGAAAGGGAGTTCCCCCCTCAATGGGATCCTGCAATTCCTTCTCAAGAGACTAAACAATCTAGGTCAGAGTCTGGCAGGCTATTTGGACTAGATGCAGGTAGTGCCTCAAAGTTGAATCAGGATTCCAATTTCTTCTGCCCTGCTACATTTGCACAATTCTATCTGGACCAGTCTTCATATCCTCACTCTGGGGGGAGGCTTAGCGTTTCTAAGGAATCAGATGTTTACTCTAGCAGTGGAAATGGGCTACAGAGCAGGCAAAC
This sequence comes from Codonopsis lanceolata, assembly GCA_013146195.2. Lineage (NCBI taxonomy): Eukaryota > Viridiplantae > Streptophyta > Magnoliopsida > Asterales > Campanulaceae > Codonopsis > Codonopsis lanceolata. Next base: position 84,450,391 of record CM028377.1, on the reverse strand, counting down.
CAAAACTTCCAAACAAGATGTTGAGGAAATAGAAGCTTATAGAGCATCATTTGGGTTCAGTGCAGATGAAATTGTCACCACAGCTCATTACGTGGAAATATCTGATGTTATGGAGTGCTCATTTTCCATGATGCCTTTTTCCTCCAATAAGCCGGAAATGGAGGAAATGATTCCTAGTGCATTAACTGATGGAAGACCTAAAGCAGGGGAAGTTATGCACATGGACTTGCCAAGTCCAAAAATTCACAAATCAAAAGCAGGTTGCGTTAGTAAAGGGGCTCGTCGTGAAGTGCCAGATTCATGCAATGATTTTGAAGGTAAGCAATCAATAGTCAATGAGTAAGAAGCACTTGATCATCTTGTTACATCTCGCAAGACTTCAGAATTTCATCTCTTATACCAAGTTTGTTGGTCATGCACCAACTATTTGTCTAGTTCCCTCTTTTTTTTCCTTGATGTCTTACCTGGTGGTATATCTACTATTAGAACTCATCAACATAGTGTGAAATAATTAACAACTATCTGGAGTAAATGGAGATCTACCAAGGTGTTTTGAACTATGTTGTGATCAGTGAACTGATTCTTCATCCGACTGACTCCTTTTCAAATTGCTTGTATATCAACTTCCTCTCTGGTTCTTAAAACCTGTTAGGCTTAACCTCTAATGTTCCTTTTCCTTGCAAACTCAGATAATATACCACTGAGGCAGCATGTAGATGTTTGTGAGGGGAGCACATCTGGTGAGCACGATTTAACTGATGATGAAGACATCTTTTCTAAAATGGGAGCTTCGAGGATTAGTAGGAAATATCATACGGGGTTGTCAAGCTCTGATGCAGAAATCGATTACAGGAGGGGCAGAAGCTTGAGAGAAGGCAGGAGACTCCATAGGGCTTGACTAGTTGTTATCAGTGTGGTTTTGAAGGGACTGACCGGGTTCTTTCATGTATCTATTGATTTGCTTATGCTATCTATCATGTTTAAGTTTCAATTTGTTTATGGGGGCTGTAACTATGTATTTGGTAAATGTGCATTTATTCAGTCACAAGGATGGGAGTGTGGAACTGTTTTGAACTTATGTGAATAGGGGCATGCATCTACATTTGTTGATATATCTTTTGTGTTCTTGTTGAAAACAAATGATGTTCTTACATTATTGGGGGATTGGGGGATTCACTTCACCAATGTGTTTTGCCATTCCGGACTTTTGAGGGTTCCTCGTACCTGTAGGTTACTTTTGTTGGCACTGTTTGTAACTTTTAGTGGGATTGTCTGCTTGAGCAAGAATTTTAGTCCAATCGCTGTCCACAAATTTTGTATACATCATCCTTTGAGTTAGTTGATTAGCCTACTCTCGGTGACAGTTAGGACACATCTATGACCTCTTTTCATTGAACCATCTCCAGTGAACCCTCTAGCCCCCATCCCCATTATTATTGTTGGCTGCAACCTGCAAGGTTAGGATTAAGTTTAAATTTATTATAATTATAAAAAAAAATTTATTTTTATTGAACCATCACCATTATCTTGGTCCCTCCAACACCAATGAACAAAGTAAACCGAAACTAAGTTTACAAGTCAACCAACAAGAAAACAAAAACAACACAATATCTAAATTATCATGCCGTTTATATTAAATGGAAAATAGTCATAATAATTAAACATTACAGAAACCATCATTCAGGAAGGAGCTGCTGATTCTGGGAGTAAGAGATGTATACATCATTTGCACGATGATTCTACACTAAAACTTAATCCACTATCAGACTATCAGCCATTAGTTGATAGCATTCTGATGGGCCCCAAGGCATACAATGCTAGTTTACTCTATTTGTTAACAACCCAAATCTTCTACAAAGTTGGGCACACAAATTGAGCTGACCATACCACCAAAGCTCTAAAATCTGGTCTTTCATGCAATCATTAAACTAAGTTCATCTCAACAGGCTGATCTGGCTTGTTTGAGTTTCCTTGCTCTAATTTTACATGAGATCCATCCATGAGTAATGACCCTGAATTTGGAGCCTGATAAGAACAGCCAAAAACCTTGGTCATTAAGACAACACAATGCTAATTATGACAATGGGTATATGTAACATCTCTCAGAGACTCACCTTCAAGGATACAGTCTCGGCATATGTTATGTCCATATCTCTTACTTGTTCCCCATCTTTTCGATCATCCTGAGGACAAAACATGGAAATCAACCAATATAGGCATGAAAATTTGCATCATCCATAGATCCAAAAATAAAGGTGCCACTACAACTAGCATACAGAAAGGTCTTATATTTGCAGGATTTTGATCAGCACCTTGTAGCCAAGTGCATGGTTCACTTGCAAGGTTTCCACTTTAAATTTCTTGCAATACATGCACAAATGAACAAAATACCTAACAGTCCCTAGGCTAGCCTCCACAATAGCTGGTCTCTCCTATGTTTAAGAACGGGTTAGACCGGTGACCATATCAATATCAATGTAACAAGTAGTTCTCTTACCTACTCGCCCCAGTAGCACCAAGAAATACACTTCTCAAAGGGCAAGCCCTCTTTCCACCATTGATCAGGATTAGTTTCTCATTTATACTGAAACTTGGTTTGCTGGAGAGGTATGTCACCTCATTAGGGTTAGAGATTAAGAACGACATGGAAGTCTACAAGCGCAAGTGATTTTTACTCCATCCCCAATTTTTCTGTACATTTACTCATTTAGATCCTAGGTCCTTGAAGTGGTTTCTTTGGCACCACACAACAAATCTCAGCCTACAGTATCTTTCACATGGGTACTTAGGCCATGATCCCATTCAGTTAGGCCTAACGGCCCTGGCCTCCAAACCCTGAAAGTCTTGGCCTGATTCGGTCAAGGTTCTCTACCTTAACACTTCGGCCTGGTTCTGCCAATTTGACTGAAGAGGAAGAGAGGGAAGGAGGGGGGGGGGGGCTGGCTTAACCATCAAGGTCCTTGGCCCCTGATCTAAGAATCCTCCAACTCCTACACCTTAGGGCCTACGCTTTTAGCCCTCCTAACTGGGTTCCAATTTTACCTATATCCACATATTAAGAATAATGGAAACATACTATTAATGAACTTTTGGTCATTTATCCATCTCCTTGTTTCATGTATAAAACACCAGAATCCCTAAACCAACGCCAAACGGCCCAAACGTTATCCTCTCTGTTCCACTCAACGAGCCCTTGTTTGAGAAATAAATATCTGAGTTAACTAGCTTTATTTCATTTATGATTGGAAACTAATTTCTGAAATGAGACTCTTCGAGTGACCCCCCCCCAACGGCCCACCCAACAACCCCACAAAAAGATAGGACCCTTTGAGTGGAGCGAAGGAGAAGCATAAAAAGTATCATGGTCCGTTTCAACTTTCAAACTAAAGCTAATTTTGGTAAATAAGTAAAAAACTAGTAAGAAAGGAATATACCAGGTCCTTAGTATCACTTTCATGGAGTTCCCTCTTCACTCGATTAACCAAAGGTTTCCTGTACCAAAAAGGGGTGAACTAGCAGCCATGAGGGGAAAAAGTAGAGCGAAAATAATAGAGGGTGAAGGAACGCACCCCTCATCGTCAACATCCATGCCAGATTCAGGATCGGATCTTCGATCTTCATCATCTTCATCTTCATCTGGCTGAAGATATCAAAAACAAGAATTATAAGTCATTTCCTGATTGAGCTACTGAAATTACATTTTCTCTAATCAAATAAATAATTTTCATCAGATTTGCAATCAAGTGAAATTGATAACGGCAGAAAAAGTTTCAGATGGAAATGATGAGTTGCCATAACTTCTGCACATAGGACTCCACCACAATCACATTAATGTCCACTGGGTAATCGCATTACATTTCTCTCACTTTCCTTTTTCTTTTCTTTTTTTAAAAAAATTCTCTCTCCCACTCTTCACCCAGGAGAACTACCCTAAATTTCAGAAACATCCATCTAATCAGATAAATCAAGTGCTCATGATATATAGATAATCACTAATTACAGATATTCACCTAATTGTTGATTGGATCTCCTATTTATTTCACTGAATCAGCCAGGGCAGGAATCACCTGCTTCCTGAGTTAAAAAGACGAACAGAGCTGCAAAAAAGCATCTCCTTGATAATTCATTTTGAGGAACTTTTTGAATTTGGCTACTCCAAGATTATTTCCCAATCAAACTACTCCCTCTCGTCCCAAAAAATAGTCTCACTTGACAGGTCGAGCTTTTTAAGATTGTAGCTTTACTTGCTTGTGCATTCTTTAAATTGCACTATAACTATATCCTTTTTTAGAAATAAGAAGTTTTTTGGGACAAACCAAAGAGGAAATAGGGACTATTTCTTTTGGAACATAGGGAGTATAACGAAGCGGAAGGAATGGAATCAAAATTTCAACCCTAGTACTGCATCTTCTGTCACTCTAACATCAAGATGCAGGCCATGTCAGCATTGGGAACTAAAAAGGGCATGGTGATTTCAGACATTTGGCGAAACTACAGGAAGATTCGTCACTGATGCTTATTTTGCTTTCTCCACTTATATTTTTTTTTCTTTCTGTAACAGTCCTATAAAGCTTCTTATTTTACCTGAGCAACCAGGTCTCAACTGAGACTCGAACTCTCTTAGATTTGAACACGGATCTAACTTGAACAAAATCAACAGTTTTACAGTCTGCCAAGTTTTTCCAGGAACGAGACTTTCTAGACCTATAAAAGCACAATATTTCAGAACATGGTGTTAACATGTGTAAAGTAACGACACAAAAAACATAGGAACTGACTACAGTGCGAACTAGATACGGCTTAATGTTATATATATACACACACACACAGCATATACTATACGTACATAAAACTTGTTTATCATTGTGCCATATATTTACCTGTCCGCACCATAGTCTTGTCCTAAAACATATTATATTCAGTCATGTATGTGCTAAGAAGAAAGATAAGCCTATTGAAAACTATGAAATATTTGAAAACTCAAGAATTAACACTTCAGTAACTCTAAACAAAGTTACATGATACCTAGCAAATTATCAATAGGCTCACCAAGCACATTGAAAATTCGTCCGAGAGTCGCTCCACTCTCCACTGACCATGTTCAAAAGAATGGTTTGTGACTATTCATTGAAATTGGGCCAAAAGGGACTAAAATTCTGCCCCAAATTTCAAGTTGAACTAATATATTTAGAAAAAACCAATAAAAGTTCTATTTCTCATTTACAATTTACATATGCATGTAAGGAGAGAGTTTTATTGATTCAGGATTCTGTTGATTATCTTTGCATATCAAGCCCACTTCATATGCAGAAATCAACAAAAATGTGAGGACCTTAAGATGCATATACAAATAACCAGATGCAGGCAGAACAAACCTCTTCGAATTCAGTATCAGGTGGTCGCTCTTGAAACTGCACACTTGGGGCATGCTGAAGTTTTGATAGATTATCAAGAAGCTTTGCTCTTATTTCATCCAAAAGCTGCCGGGAGTTCTTATTTTCCATGTTACTTGGAGCAACATGAAGAGTATAGTCTGGACCAAAATACTCATAGTACTCGTGTTGTGGCATCTTATCATCAAGTTCGGTGCCAAGTGCCACTCCTGTCTGCTCAGAAGTACAGCATTTAGTTAAATTAAGGATACACCTCCGTGTGTGTATGTGCGTAAAGGGCTTTAGAGCCCTGAAAATCACAGAAAAAATAACTTCAAACTTTTTCCTGATATCTAATTGCAAAAAATGCTGATCACAGACTATATGAAACATACCTCATAGCACCAGCAACGAGCAACATTACGTATAGTGTATCCACCCCCACCCAATAAGAGTAGTGGCACGTTAAAAGATCTCATGTATCTCACACACTCAGCATGACCTTTAATAGAGAGATTAAAGCAGCCTAACCTATCTCCAGACAAAGAGTCAGCACCACACTGTAAGATCACGGCACCTGGCCTGAAGACTTCCATCACTTTGCCCATGATTGGCTTGAATAAAGATTGGTAGCTTTCGTCATCAATTCCATCATCTAGTGGAACATTCAGAGAATAATATTTTCCATTTGAATATCCAATATCTCGTATATCCCCTGTACCTGGAAAATAATCTCCAAACTTATGAAAAGAAACGGTCATGACCCTGTCAGTAGTATAGAAGGCCTCCTCCACACCGTCGCCATGATGTATATCAATGTCAACATATAGAACACGCTGCAGGACATCAATAAATATATCACCGACAAACATTAAACAATTTATAAATCGTCAAGAAAGGAAAGCAGATATTTAGTCAACCAACCTCGTGTACTTTAAGAAGTTCCAGAATTGCTAGCACAATATCATTCACATAGCAGAAACCAGAAGCCTCACATTTCTTCGCATGATGTAGTCCACCTGCCCAGTTTATTGCAATATCACACAACCCATGGTTCAATTTCACTGCTCCACCAACGGAACCTCCAGCATAAGTCTGGCAGAAGGAATAGAGGCCATCAAACACAGGGCAGTCTTCACCAACATTAAATCTTTTGAGCTGCCTTAACTGATCTTGCTGTGTCTCAGGGGTGATGCCCCTCAAAAAGGAAACATAGTCATCAGCGTGAAACCTGCAAAGATCTTTATCTCTAGCAGGAACAGGCTTTAATACATGCATATTCTGCAGCAAGCCATAATGGGCTAGGAGAGCATGTGTCATACGGATCCTGTGCGGCTTCATCGGATGACCTTGTCCATAATAATAATTGCCAACCTCTGGGTCGTAAAAGTAGTGCACTTTTCTCTTCACCCCATCTGGCCCAGATGGTAGGGAATTCCCTCCAGTTTCCATCGACAAACCTATGAAAGAGTAGCAAATAAAGTTACAATCAAAAGTAGACGTCAATCACGATATTAGATAGTATTGTGGTGAAACTACATACATAAAACTTGAGTCTTAAGCTAAACCGAAAGAAACAACAGTTAAATAGGGCTTCCATATTGGAGGATGTGGATACTCCATAACATTTTATGAGAACATTAACCACTTCCAAAGTACTCTAAATAGCCTTCTGAATTAGCTGGAGTATACCCCTTTATTACAAATCAACCAATATTTAAAGTTTCTCAAATTCATCTTGCATCACGTTCAAGTTTTATTATGTTAGTACCTATTTGAGCTAATTAGTATTATGACATTCACTATTTGAACACTATTAGTTTGGTACTAGCTTAAGTAGATGTTTAGAGTTTATTACTGCTACTACCCGGTTGATCTAAATTTGAGTTACCATTATAATAAAATATAACTCGAATAATATCTTGTTTTGTACTTAACTACTTATTTACCTCACTTTTATTCTAGAGTTTGTTTCGTTCGCATATTTTATTTTAGACCGGCTACGTAATGGAAGGGAATGTTGCGCAAATAAGAAATAACATTTTACCAAAATAAGTGTACGATGGAAAAGCATTCGAAAAGAAAAAATTTGTGAGACAGTAAAAGTCACCATAATAGCAACTAAAATGAAAGATAAGTTAATACATAGTACTCCCTCCATTCCTAAAACAGTGTCCTAGTTGCCTCAGCACACAAATTAAGAAAAATCAATTGACTTTATTATAAATATTGTTATGCTATGTGTTCTCCTTTAAGGCTTTAAAGCCCATGTGCAAGGGGGACCCATCATCAAAGTAGTAAGGAAAGTAAAGAGTAAAATAGTACAATTAACTTCCTGAACAAGAAAGATTAGAAAGTGAACATTTTTTTGATAACAGACGAAAAAGGAAAGGTGTACTCTTTTTCAAGAACGGAGGGAGTACTATATATTTATTTTTTATCTAGTTGAATCATTGTATATAAGTTTCTTTAATTTATAAATTCATTAATATTCGATGAGCTATTGCCATGTATTACATATAGTGTGTCCAACATTTGATTACTTCTCAAACTGATATGAACAAATTCATGTTACTTATAACGTTTTGCAAGGGATCCCAATTTATCCCAACTTACCATCCCAATCTACGTGGCAACGCAAGTGATTGGTTAGACATCACATCAATTAACTATGGGGAAACAAACACATTTATATGAGGCTCTAATGGAAAAGATACAAAAATAAAGGAAGACATAAAAACCATTTTTGATAGACGGGGAAAATAAACAAGGAAATCAGAATTCATCAGCTAATTAAAGAAGACAAGATGTGAAGAGATGTTAGAACATGATTCGGAGTGGACAGAATAAATGAATAATCAATTGACGGATTAAATGGAATTAGTTGACAGATTAAAGAGGCCATAATAAGCAAACAAGAGTTTGTGAAACCCATATATGGAAATCGAGGGAGCCATTGAAACCATACTTGTGCTAGAATTCAAAAGAAATATTGACCAAAGACTGTCTGAAACAGTGTGGATGTCAGGAAATATAAACAGGGAAATCAAACTTCACCAATTGATTGAAGACGACAAGATGAAAATGAATGTAATTTATTAGTTTTGAAGTAGCCGGAATACTATTTAAGTGGGCGGGATAAGTAGTAAAAGGTGCTGAAACACCGATTTGGAAGCTAAAGAAAGAGATACGGAAGTTTAATTCAAAATCAGAGTTCCAAGATCGGCTAGGAAGAGGAGGGAGCTTGACGTTGGTGGCTGCACTAGGGAGTGTAGGGCATGGCCTATGGCCAATGAAACAAGTATTCCCAGCGGGAAGGAGGTATAATTATTACATTACAAAAATGTAATAGAGAAAGACGTTAAAACTAAAAGGGAACATACATACATACATACATACATACATACATACATATATGTATATGTACAGTGGCGAAGCCTTCTTATGGCCAAGAGGGGCCATGGCCCCTGCACCACCTTTAAAAAAAATTCTACTACAACAATTCATGAGTTATTAAGTTTGGTTATTTTTGAGAAAGATTGTACTACGGGCTCCCTAGAGTTTATAAAGTCAATTAATATAGTGTTTCTTCCTTCCTTGCTTGGTAAAATAAAATAAAAGTTGTCTTGATTGAATATTATTAATAATAGCAACTAAGTACAAATGAAGAAAATAATGTTTTATTTATTATGGGTATGCCAGCTACTGTTTCTTAGTATAAAGAAGTAGAATAAATAAATTACGGGTGAAGGATAGTTAATCACTTAAAAAAAAAATTAGTATATAGTGGCCCATACAGAGACAAGATCCTGGCCTAGCCACTAGATATTTAGAAGAAGTTTTTCCTAACACAAACCCTTAACTTGGAATTCAAAGGCAGTCAGAACTCAGGCAAGAAAAATGCTGCGAAAATTAGTGTAGAAACATATACTAGTAGAACGTTTAGATGGGAAAAAAACTTGTAAGCTAGAGGAATCAGATTTCTCTTTCACGGAAAAGAAGGAAGAAAAAAAAGGCTCCAGTAATGAAAAGGAGCAAAAAGAAATAAAAATAAAAATCGAGCATTTAATAGAGAAGCAGTTAGAAAAAAGAGTTCTATAGTCGTCATCAGCATTAATTTTAAATCAGTAACGATGAATTGAAATTGAAAGATTGTAAATCCTGGTCAGTCAAAAACTTCTAATTTGCACGAACTGGAAGTCGAACTCGGATGGCAGGTTAACACAGAAAATTCTACTAATGAATTAGCAAAACCCTATTGCATCACTAAAACCAACCAAGCCTAACATAAAGTTGCAAACTTTGATTAATGAGCAGTGGCAAAATAACAAGACATGTGCATAAAATTAGGTCTACGAGATTCACCTGAATCACACCAGAAGATTAACGATGGATAGAGATGAATTCCACAATTGCGAGAAGAGGATGATGCGCCTCGGCTATTGGAAGCACAAGCACAAGCACAGAGAGAGCGAGAAGGCCGGGGGAAGGGCCAACCAACAATGGAGAGTGTTCGAGTGTTGGCTACTACTCCGAAATCCGAATACAGAGAGGAAACGTACCAACAAGTTTTTAGAAGGGTTAAAGTAAAGAAAATTTGCAGATTAGTACCTCAGCTTTTTCCCCAAGTTTGTTTAAGCCCTTGATTTAGTCATAATATATATATATATACTAGTACTCCTGCCCGTGCCGATGACACGGCGCCAATTTGAAAACTTATTAATAAATGAAGCAAATACTGTGGAAATGAACTACTAAAATATTATTTTCTTGAAAAAATAGACTTTCAAACGGGGCTTCTTTGTCTGGAACAGAGGGATTAATTAAAAATTTGTATACGAAATTGCGGCCGGACAAAACGGGCCAACAAAAATATACTGTGGAAATGAACTACTAAAAATATTATTTTCTTAAAAAAATTGACTTTCAAACGGGTCCTCTTTGTCCGGAACAGAGGGATTAATTAAAAGTTTGTATACGAAATTGCGGTCGGACAAAAATTAAATTGCTTAAGTTAATTACGATAACAGTTAAAAAAATTCAAATTACAAAACTTACGTTTTTTTTTTATTTGTATATGAAATTACGGGTTAGAAAAAAATTTTAATTGATTAAGTTAATTATGAGCTGTATTGTATTATAGATATCTACAAAAATGTCTTATCTAAATTTTTGTCTTTTATTTTATTTATCGTCAAATTCTCTCGTTATGTAATTTTTCTTATCGATTTAATAAGTCGTAAATTAAATAGAGACTTATTTAAAATCAGTTATATGAGATAAAAACAAATTAGATGAGATTTATATATGAGATAAAAACAGTTTAGATTAGATTAGGAATCTTCTTGACAATCCTGATTTAAGGGGACATATGTGCCAGACGGAATAAATTACAACCGTTTGATATAAGTATAAATATGCAATCTCAACCGTTTGATATAAAATAAAATAATCAATCTCAGCCGTTCTTTATGAGACTGAGTTGTATTGTATAATAGATATAGTGACCCTAAAAGTAACACCATCTAATACATAAAATGACTTAAATACCTATTTTAACATTTAATAATAATCACTTGTGGTACACACTAGCGGATGTTTTATAAAACATTCGCAAGTGTGTAGCGGATGTTTTGTCTGAAATAAAAAAAAATGCAAATCAATTGTTTTTTATTCATAATTGAAAATAAAAAATAAACCGAATCAAAACCAATCTAATTAACATGCGATATCATGTCTTAACAATGAAAAGCGAATCAATAATGACACGTAATTAAAATTACGTGAAGGAGGGAGAGGGTAGTATAGTTTAAATGTGTTAAGGGATAGTGAAGTACTTTTACCTATTAAATGGTGTTACGTTTAGAAATTTTGGTGTTACGTTAAAATATTCTGATTATATATATATATATATATACACACACACACACACACACACACACTAAATCAAACAAAATATTGATTGTTGGAGAACTATTATTTCTTCTATTGTTTGTGTTTATTTTGAAATTTGTATTATTTTCTTTATGATAATTTGTGTTGGAGAACTATTATTTCTTCTATTGTTTGTGTTTATTTTGGAATTTGTATTATTTTCTTTATGATAATTTAATCAAACAAAATATTGATTGTTGGAGAACTATTATTTCTTCTATTATTTGTGTTTATTTTGGAATTTGTATTATTTTCTTTATGATAATTTATTTTTAGTAGGTTATTTTCTAATTTTGATGTTACTTCCAAATTAAATCTTATTTTTATTGTTATTTTAAATGTTGATTAAAAAAATTATATAAACCACAAAATCAAACCAATCCAAACCAAACCGAGTAGTTCGGTTCCAAACCTTATTCAGTTCGATTTGAGATTTTTTGAACCAATAGGGACGGATTGGTTCGTGGTTTTGGCCTAAACCGAACCACTTATACCTCTACTAATTATACTCCCTTCCGTTCTTTACATCACATGATTCCCACTCCCTCACCCAACCCAACAGTCTCTCTTCAAAATATCCATCTCCCTTTCAACATAACACAAAGCAACAACAACAACGCGCACGCCGCACAAAGGACAAGACAGTTGAGATCTTTCTCTCTCAATCGCTCTGTTTTTTTTTCTTGTCTTCCTCTAACCATCGATCAGCCCTAGTCGAACAACACTAGGTTGTTCGGCCAACCATGACCGAGCACTATAAATAAAAAATAAATAAAAGTTACCCAGTCTTGTTCGGCTAATCATGTTCAAACAATGTGTTGTTTGGCTAGGAGTAGTCAAATAACACTGTTTTGTTCTGCCAACCAGGGTCAGACATTAGAAAACCAAAAAAAAAAAAATGCTTCGAGCGTTGATTGAGGGAGAAAAGAAAAGAAAACATAGGGAGGAAAAAAAGAGGTGGAAGGCGAGCATGTTGCGAGGAAAAAAAAAAAGAAAGATGAAGAAGATTGAGAGATAAAAAAAAGATGAGAAGGGAAAGAAAGAAGAAAATGATGAAGAAAATAATGGAATTAGGAGGGGAGAGAGAAGAAGGAGCACATGCCAGAAATAACAAAATAAAAAAAAGGAAAGAATTGAGGAAGATTGAAGGGGGTAGTACTGGATGGGACAAGGAGGAGTGAGTACTAGGTGGGACGAGAAGGGGAGGGAGAAAGAATGAATGGGGATAGGAAGGGGTATAGTTAGAGGGGAGGGTAAAATAAGAAGTTTGAGTTTTGAGGGATATAATTAGAGATTTGGGGGTGTTCAAATAGCCCCCCCCCCCCATCGGCGCAAAACTATGTCCAACTGTCGAAGCTTCGATTTTCGCTGCAAATTAGAACTCCATTCTTCTCCGCTCGTTTGCTAAGAAAGTCTATGTAAAACCGTCTTATAGTATTTTCTGTAACGAATCTCCCGACCCACTGTGTGTTAGTGGGCTGAGCTATCCATACGATAGTTTGACATGAGACCTACTATATATAAAACTAATTAATATTGAAGCATTTATTATTTTTACAATTTTTCGATCTACTATTGACCTACTTTTTTATGTATACAGAATGAGAATGTTATCATTGCAAGATTTAAGAGAGTATTAGACTAGTTTCTCTCTTTTTCTTCTTCGATCATTACAAAACAAAAATCTAAAATTAAAAAATAAACCTGAAAATTCTCACGCCAAACCAACCCTGGTAACTTTAGTTTGTAGTTTTTGACTTTATGTCTTTTGAGTCGTACCATTTCTTACCATCTATTTATTACATTTTTCTTTGATAATTAAAAAAAGAAATTCAAAATCTAAAATCTAACGTCTAGGTTTGTGCGTCAAACATCCCCTATTAATTTTATTGTTCACGCAACATCACTAATTATTGTAAAACAAAAATACAAATTTTGTATTTTTGTTGAAGTTGCCTTTAATTTCATTTTATTAATGAAAATAATTAGACAATATATTGCCTTAATTATAATTATGTTATCTTTGGACATTTAACGACTTAGTTTTGTGGTTTTAGACTTCATCTCCATTTAGCCTCATCGACTTTCTATCTATATCTCTTTTACATTTTTTAAGGGTACATTTTTTACGAGTAAATTTCAGATAACCTTGTCAACTATGGGTTAGGTTTGAATTGCCCCTCTCAACTAATATTTGAAGCAATATATTCCCCCATCAACTTTAACAATTTTAAATTGCACATTATGTTAAAGGACTGTTGCTTGAGCAAATACCCCCTTTAAGTGAGATTCAAGTGTTTTTTTTTTTTTTTAACGATAATACCTCCTTTGTTTTGGGCAAAAAATTCACTATTTCATTTAAGATGCTTCACTTAAAGAGTCCACTTTAAAAAATTATGGCATAAAAATGTTATTTTATTACTAAGAGAGTATCTTTTTGGTGTTTCAATTGACGATCTTGTACATAGGAACTACAAATATGGTCTTAGGGCAACGAGAGTAAGATAGACAATTGAAACATCATAAGGGCGTCATGATAGGGGTGTCAATCCAAACTACCAAGGAGCCAAACTAAACCGAAGTGAGTTGAACCCGATGGTTTTGTTTAATTTCATGAGTTATAAGGTTTAGCTCAGCTTGAGTTTCTGAAAAACTAAACGGTTCGGTTCACAATTTGACCTGTCGAGTCAAGTCAAACCAAACAAAGTCAAATCATTTTGAACCGATCCGCGAGCTGAACCATTAAGTCAAACCGCCGAATTGAACCATCAAATGGATATGTTATGATTTTTGTCTTTTTTTTTTTTTGGCTTAAATAAGAATTTGGTCACCCTACTTTCCAGCTTTTTTCGTTAAGATCAATGTACTTTATTTTCTCAATTTAATCATTATACTTTGCTTTATTTTCACGTTCATCACTTCATCCAATTTTTTGGATTAAAAAAAAACCCCGAAAATGTCCCCCACTTAATGCAATTGGATCTTTTTTTAATCCAATTTTGACTTTAAAAAAATTAAAACCCCGAAAATGCCCTTATACCATTTTCTTCTTCCCACCGTCATCTCCACTAACCCACACCGCCGCTTCAACCGGCTAAACCCCATCTACACCATCACTCAACTCACGTCGACATCTCCAGATTAATTTGCCATATCTTTAGAACTACTCTTCAGAACTCCTTTCTAACTCCACTTATGAAAATTGTATCATTACGGATACAAGTTACATACATTCAAGGCCTACCACATTTGACCCCAAACAAGCCGCCAGAATCATTGGCACAGTCCCTCTCTCCCCTATGTAAATCAATCCCCTTCCAAACCCAATTCATCATTCATTCCTTCTTCTCATTTCATCTTTTTTTCATAGCAAATCATATAGTATCCAAAATCTCAGCATTGTTCTTAGTTTAATTCAAGGCCCAACCTCTCGCTTCATTTGTCACCTCAAGCCCTCTCTAATTCGCATTAGGTGTGCATGCTCCCCTAAGGCGAGAGAATTTGCTTCTTCAACTGATTCTACCATGTCTTTCTCCATTGACTGCTTCATCAACGGAATCAACCGGCTCTACTGAAGCAACTACTCGCTTTGGATCTGTAACTTGAAGATATTCATATAGGCTGGATGCTTCTGATTAATAAAACAGGAGGAGGAGCTAGTAAGAAAGAAAGACCACCCAAAGTCCATCAAGATAGGTGTAACACCCGGGAAATTTCATATTTTATTAATTATGTATTATAGTGCATTAGCATGATTGATTACATGCTACATGCTATGTTTAATATGTTTATGTGTTTTATGTTATGGACTTGAGTATTAGCCTTACGAGAGTTCATTTGAATTCAAGATATGTTGAGCTTGACTTGTGATGTGTTTAAAGTTCATATTGAGACTTTAATTATGTTAGTTATAATTTATAACATTGGAATAGAAAATAGCACGTTAACGCTAGAAAATATATATTTTCGGCTAAGTTGACCTGAAATGTATAGTATGTTATGTGTTTCTTTTTATATTGTTAAAATATATTTTTATTTTAATCTTGACTAATTAATAATGATTAATTAGTATTTAATTGAGTCTAATTGGTGATTAATTGGTTACTTTTGACCCACCAATTAGGTTGATACCTCAATGAATTCTCCATGTATTGGATATAACCATGTGATTCTTTGGTGTGTTTTTAGGCTGAGACTAAGTATACTAGTCAAACAATTAGTTTTGATTTACTTTCTTTTTCTTTGTTTAATTTGGTCGAATGGTGGAGACCACCTTTAGTCTTTCTTCAATTGTTTGAGTGAGTGTCTCTCTCTCATTTTTTCTCTTCGTCTTTCACTCTTCACCCGAGCGTTTGTTGCGGTTTGTTTAGAGGGTTTTCACTCTTGCCTTGATTTCTTAACGAAAAATTACTCGTTTTTAATTCCAATTCCATGGGAGTGTTCTATGTGTTGAGGGCTACGTTTACAACCAAATATTTTGTGTTTTTACCTATATTTTTTGATAGAGGTAAGTTACTATCATCTTCCCTTTGTATGTAAAAATAGCATACATGAACTGTGGGTTACCTCCATATGATTTGTTTTGAATATGGAATATAAATAATTTAGTTACGAATTATTGTAAATTTAAACTAGTTAATATGTTAAATGATTTTAAACTATTATTATGTTGTATAAAACATCGGTGAGATTGTGTTGGGATGAATCCCACAAAATCATGGTGATGCCCGAAATTTATAGATATTAAATGAATGACTCAACGGAGTCGATTAGAAACAATAAAATATAATGAGTGACGTGTTTGATTCCTACGATAATGGGGAATATTTTTGGTGTAGTTGATAATACATGAATTATCATTTACTTCAGTATTCGTGTGTAAGCAATTAAATGCTTCTGTGTTTTAATTCAAGTAAAAGAATGCTTGTATGTTAACAAGCCGTGTGATTCCCCATACTTTGGTTTGTCGATGGTGGTTTTATTAACAAGTAAATACTACGTTTAGCATTAAGTCTAGCGCATTGTCAGTAGTGGGGAAGTAGCATCCACTGTTATATCAATACGTGTAACTTTGGGAAGCTAAACTTTGTATGACTATCGGTAGTGTATGTGGTCCTTTTTGCTGAGGGAGTCTACAAGAGGACCTGTTTTGGACACGATTACGGTTTAGACATGATTCAGCATGTGCACCACGACAACACTGCCTCATATTCGAGCTATAGGATATGACTGAAAGATGTCCTATATTTATATCATTTGTTGTATTTAATTACGTTGAATCAACGTGCATTATAACATGATCAACGTGATGTGTGCAAGTATATGTGTCGATGTACTTGATTTACAAATGTGTTTATGACATGTGCACAACAACATCTCATGTAGATGCATATAGTAACTTACTGAGTTATCACTCACCCCGTTCTCTTTAATTGTTTTCCTTAGATTCCAGCCAGCCGGGAGGTGTGGGTACCCCGGATGGCGGCTCGCGCCCCGCGTTCCCTTAGTTAGGGGAATGCGACGTACAGATGCGGACACCACGCTTTCCATTCCATCCTCCCTTATCTAGGGGAAGAGAAAATTAAAAATGCAGAAAGGGTGCTGTCAAAAAGCGCGTTAAATACGTCTCGGTCACTTCAGTGAATTTTTGGTCTGTTATGGGAGCTATGAGTTCTTAGTATCAGGTTATCCCTTGTTTAGGGAATAACAGGATGCAGGAATGCATCACCATTTCATTCACATCGTCCCTTGTGTAGGGGAAAATGGAAAGTGTAAGAAAGGATGTTGCGGGCCCCACTACAGACTTTAATAACAATTGTCTTATGGCCTATTTAGAATCACCATGAGTGCTTTGGGTTTTCTATATCAAGTTATCTTTTTTTTAGGGGATACCAGGATATAGGAATACATCACCCTTTCATTCTCATTTTCTCTTTTATAGGGGAAAACGGAAAAGTGCAAGAAAGGATGTTGCGATGCCTTACTGCGATCCAAAATGTTTTAATAGAGTCGCCATATTTATTTTGAGGAAGAAATAAAAAAAAACCAAAAAAGAAAAACCAGAGATTGCAAAAACGGGTTCGGAGACTAAGTTACGAGTTGGAAAGGTGCTAGGCATCCAACTCGTCCTTTCGGTCTCAAAAGCGGTTTTTGGCTAAAGTATGTTTTTTGTTATATTTTTCTAGCAAATAAATAAAGCATTAACTACCTACAAATATATTTGTATTTACATTATTTACAGACTTGTAGCCGTCTCCTTCCAATAATTTACAAATACATTTAAAAATATTAGGCCATAATAATGGCTCTTTTAATTGCTATTTTCTAAAATAATCCGGGCAGCACAACAACTTATATTTTTACATTGGGCCGGATGAAAAATAGCTGATAGCTTTAAATAAAGTACAACATTTAATGTGATTTTGTACTATGATTTTAAGGAAAATGTCGTACTTTCACAGGTATTTTGTATCCTTGGTGTTCACAGGTCTTAAGGAAGCTGGATGGAAGAAAAGAAGAAGCAAAGGCAGATTTTAAGAAAAAGTCAAGTACCGAATGGGCATTTGCTAACCCGGGAAATACTGTAGCAGGAACGAAAAAACAGAGTACGTCCTGTTACAAGACTGAAGGAGTTAGAAGAGGTATTTCAGACATTGATCATTTTTGGCAATTCTGTAAATAAAAATAACTTTTTATTTATTAGTTTCTTTTCCCAAACACGTTGTAAATATTGGGAAAAGACTTGGTCCTCAACCGCTCTGTTTATGGATGAGAAACAAAGGATCGTGTCTTCCATTTTTGGGGGAAATGGCTGGAGCAATTAGGAGAGATAGTTATAAAGGAAGGGGACGAGATCTCTCAAGACACACAGATTCACCACACGCACTCTCTCTCTCCCTCCCTCTCACTCTTGCACTCACTATTCGCACTCACTGTAACACATCAAGTTGGGTTTATAGATCAACAGGCAGTTAGTTTCTTCCCTTCATCACTTGCGAAGTTGTTTTTCTTCTTCATTTGTAAGTAAATTTTAGTCATGTTTTGTGGCTAAAAGCTTCTATTCCAGTTAATGAACCCGTGAGCATTTTTCAGAAATTGCTACAATGAGATCCTAGTTTACTGTATTGTTCAAAGTCTCAAATTGGGGCAAGTATTTAGTCATTCTCTATTTTTCTTGTTGCAAAGGAATTGTAACTTAGGATTAGTATGTTTAATTAATTTCTAGGGCCCAGATTTTGGTTAGGCATTTTAATCCATTGCTAGTTGAGAACCGTTGATCCGTAATTGTCTTCGGGTTCTAACAGAGTAGCAAGTGACACACCGTTTAGACATCACAAGCATATTCGGTCCGTGTTGCGAGGATGATTAATCTATGTTAAATGATATTACTTTAATATCGTTGTCTAGAACCGGGTTTCTCTTGTCTTAAAGCTTTCAAAACATTAAATCTTTCGAGCGTTTCGAGGGTTGTCTTTTGATTAGAGTATAATTAGCGAGCTTCTAATTATCGAATTCGTAAGGAGAAATTGGGTGTTAGGCATTTGTCAACAACTATAACTGGTTTATTTGCAGTCAATTGAGTCGGGTCGAAATCGATGATCAGTAGCTAATTTTTGGAATTGTTTCAATTCATTAACTGGACCTTTATCAACATTGAATTTAGTTTAATTATTATTTGCTTTCTTTAAGTTTACAAAAATTCCTATTTTTCTTCATTCAAGTTTAGTTAGTTAGTTAAGCAAAAATCTCGGTTTTGGTTACTAAATAATTTCTTAAGGATATAAATACAATGTTCCCTGTGGAGACGAACCTTACTACCCTATACTTGTATTTGGGAAAAAGGAAAATTATTTTTGACGGTTTGACACCCGCCAATAGCTTTTTAATAAATTAACGCTCTTAAAGGCTCATCTTTTAGAGCGTGGTGTGCTCGCTCTGTCCTTCTCGAGAGAGGGAGTCTTTTTTTGCTTTGCTGCTACTGCTGCGGTTCGGGCAGAGTGATTGCTTCCAAAAGTTGTTTCTGGGTCCTGTAAAATGGGCGGAGCAACTGTTTGCTTTTTTGCTACTGCTTGCTTGCTGCTAGCGGAAATCGAGCAGAACAAGGGCTTGTTTCTAGCTGATTTGACATTTTTACTCGGGCAGAGCAACGGCTCTTTCTGAGGTTTTTAGACCTGGGAAACAGGGTGGATACCTAACTAGGGGGCTAGGGATCACTTTGACCGGTTGGTTTTGTTTTTGGAGGAATTTTGGCAAGGCTTCGAGGCTTTATAGGAGGGGGCGCTCACTCATTGATCACTTTCTCTCAGCGTAACAACGACACAGAGTTTTCTCGGGCTGAAAGGCCTTTGCGAATTGTGTCCCAAAAGTGAAGCCGGGCACTGCTATTTATAGTTAGATTTGTGCTTCATCGGCTTGAACCGTGCGCTTGATAATTTGTGCAGTGCGTTAACTCTGCGGGTACTGTTTGGACCCTCGGCGCCGGAACCATACTAGCTGGGCGCCGCGCCCATAAGGCTTTATGGCCGCGCCAGATGCTCATTCTTGGCCTCTTTTTTGACGTTCTGGCCCTTGCATTTTACTGTGTTTACGCATCATGTTTTGTCTTTTGCATTTTAAAACCCTGTAACTTGACATTTGTTAAGTTTTAACAGATCTTAATGTCGAATGTCAATGTTACGTACTAGGGATACGAAATTGGGGTGTCTACAGGAGGATCGAAGTAAGGACCAACGAGACACGCGGTATCTGGCAGGTTGTCTTTTAGGGTAGTAGCTCATTGTGAGCTTGTGTTCATTTTCTAGTTTGGTAAGATCGGGGTGGATGGAGTTATGTAAACTCTATTTTGGGGTAGTTTGTGTTATGCTTGCTACTTATGACTGGTTTGTTTTTCTTTTGGAGCCGACGTGTAACGTCGTGTTTGTTTATAATTTATGCGGTTAGTTGGCTCGATGTGTTTATGTTATGCCGGCTTGTATAGACAGCCGAGGTGTTGCTTCAATATAACGCTTGTCCTCATTTAGGTTGATTACCTATTATAGCTTGTTAATCATAGGTTTAGGTTTTGTTTACTTCTTTTTGTGACATGCATGTCATAATAGGCGTAGTGATTCAATCTTTTAAGGTCTTGCCTTTGGCCACTGACTGGAGCTTGGGTTATGTTCGACCAACATCTCCTCGCTTACGCTGCCATTGAAGAGTTTTTCGCAATTGTATGGGATTAGGACGAAATCAGAATGTGTCTGCCAATGAGTTTTCGCCGATTTTGGTCAATGATGGTGGAGAGCTTAGGAGCTGAGATTTGTCTGGATTTGGGGTTGTAGACGAAGAACAGAGAAAGAGATGGGAGATGAAGAGACGGGACAGGATTGAGAAACCGGTTGGTTATGATAGCAGATAAGGGTAGGGGTCGGTAATAGAGCAAGGGCGGATTTGGCCGGAGATAGAGCAGAAAGGAGGCCGCTGGTGTGCGTGGAGATCAATGTTGGAGATTTTATATATATATATATATATATATATATATATATATATATATATATATATATATATATCCATTCTATCCAACCAACTTCTCTTCTCTTTCGGATTAATTATCCCTTCTACAACTACTTCCTACTTCCAACTTCTACTTCTCTCGTCTCCTTACACACATCCACATGTATACTACACAAACTGCTGCTCCTCTGGATCATCCTCTTTCTTCTTCTTCTTCTTCAAAAAGAAACACAAGCAGAGCCATACTACTACTTCTTCTTCTTCTTCTGGTACTCTACATCAATATGGTAATGGCCGTGGAGAGCTGCACCGGGTCCGGGTGTTCACCTACTTTGACAAGGACGATGACGGTGACGGTAACATATCAGCTGCCGAGCTCCAGAGCTGCTTCATGACTGTTGGACTCAAGCTCCTATCCGACCATGACGCTCACAAAGCTGTCCGCACTTCTGATGCTGATGGAGACAGGATGCTTGGTTTTCATGATTTTGCCAAGTTGATGCAAACTCCACAAGATGATAATCAGGAGCTGAGGGAGGTGTTCCACATGTACTCATCTGGACACACCTACATCACCCCTAAGAGTTTGAACAAGATGTTGACTCGACTGCGCCTGGGCCTGGGTCACCGTCACTCCACAACCATCACCAACTGTAAAGCCATGATTCGGCATTTTGACCTCAACCGAGACGGCCTCCTCAACTTTGACGAGTTCCTAATCATGATGACCTAATCATGATGACCTAGCTAATATTATCTACTACTCCATACACCTGCACTGCATATATGATTCCCTAATTTGATGAGACGACTTTCATATACAAACTACTGTACACAACCTTTTGGTTTTGGCTCTCCAAATGCATCATTGCTTATATGTAAGAAGAATGGTGTGAAGCAAATACCTATTTTCCCGTAATGGAACTCATCTAGACCAGACACAGTTTTCACCCAACTCAGCATATCCATTTCCCTTCCTAGTAGCATAATTTTTCATGATTGACCAAAAACTCTAGAAAATACTATAAAGAGAAAACATCATCAGTTGCTCCCAAGGAGTCTAACCGTGTTTTGTAACACGAAGGGGAATTGTGGGCACACCATACAAAATGTGCAAAATTATCAACAATAACTTTAACCTTATTCTTTTCTTTTTGGTCTCCCACATATGGTGTCCCAATACTGACGCACCATCCAAGGCAACTTTTTATCCTCATGCTTTTGATCACAACCTCCGTAATTTGGATAATATAAGCATTACTTCCACAATATACAGCCAGTCAGCCACAGCAGATTTAAACGACACATCCACTGATCCACGACCACCTAAGAAAGACTAGGAAGAGAGCTCTAAACAGCACAAGCCTCATTCATTACTGACAATTCCATTTCTAGCTTTTTTTTTTTTGATAAGTAAAGGTATTATATACGAATAGCGTCAAAATAGGTGACGCGGCCTATGTACAATAAAGAGAAGATACAAGAGATCTCAAGCTACACGAGCTGGAGGGAATTCCATTTCTAGCTATTATATGCTGACGGCACCATTAACCGAACAACTCCAGCTTGCCACTCTGGCTCGAGGACCAACCAGCAACCAGAAACACTGGATAAAGAGCCATGGTTGATTCATTGTACTGCAGAGTATATAAAGTCATCTAACTCTCATCTTACTAATGGACGGGTAAGACAAGCGCGTAGAACATCTGGTTAAGGGGTTGTTCTACTTTAACCATACATCTTAGGCTCCCAGCTTCAGAGAGTTATGAAAATACAACTACGTTAAAAATCTTGTTTGAAAAAATGAACCGCATAATTCTTTTCCTAAATTTTTTTTTATTAATGATGCTGGAGCCGTCTATGTGGCATGCATTCATTGTTCCCTATTTTACACACATGTATCATACTCATTTTTTTTCTTCTTTTATAAGTATGTTATCATACTCATCTTATGCATTGTATGCGTTATGCATGCATATCAAAAAAAAAAAAACTTATCTTGTGCATTGTATGCATTATGCATGCATCTACGGTGGCACCATTTCTAGCATACTGCAAGCAGAACAAGGTACTATACATTTGTTGATGCGCTTTTGATATCCCAAGTAACCTTTCCACAAGTTTTTAACCACTCAAAGAACTCAGATGTAATTATCTGACTAGGGGAAGGAGCACGAACACCAACATGAACATGAACACTAACTTTTTTTTGAGGCATGGGAGAAATGAATATCATCAATAAGTGATAATTTTAACTCAGCCACTTAAGAGGCTGCAGTGCAAGATGAACTCTAAAATAACCATATGGTTATCGACATGAATCCATGAATGTTAAAGAGTTTCAGCAGACACCCAGAATTCATGCAACCTCAATAAGACTAATATCTTATCATATTTGTGAAATGTGTGCCATATTACAATAGCTGTGTGCTTGTTAAAATACTTTATCTGAAAGCATAGAAACTTTTTGTTATTTGCACCTTAAATTCCATTAAGGGTAACCACGACTTTCCGTGCAGTAGGCAAGTCCCGGTGCTCACACAGCCATATACCCTGGAAGAAATGGAAACACGTCTAAAAATCAACACTTGAAAGGAACAACAGATGAGCAGCAGTTATACAACAACAACAAAAATAACAAAGGGGAAAGAAACGTGTAACTCAAAAATCATATCAATTCTGTCATATATGAAAATATTAGATTTTGTACAATAATTAAGAAAATAAAAATTAGATACCAAACAGAGCATAAATTGAAAGGAAAAAGTGGTAGTAATGTGATGCTGTTGTAAAGGTTCAAAAAGACACAAACGGAAAGGCACAAGGAACTAAAAGAGGAATAATATTTTGTCAAACTTAGACATGATAGAATGGCATAATGATCTATGATCTATATACTTTTATGCCTTTCGCTACATTTATCTTGTTTAAATTTCACTTTTTTTTAATACATTATAATCCGATACTGCTCCCTGTGCAAGTCTGCCATAATATGTGTCTTTTCTATGAAGGATAAGTAACAAAATTAACCACTTCAACAAGCAAACCAGCGGGCTACATCTGTGAAACCTCCGGGTGGAACTTATCGCTTAGTAGCCCTAGAAGTTAAGATATTCATCATTTATCGAATTGAACTCGTGTCTACACACCTGCCAAGTTCCCATGTTAAGCTGCCCATCTGTAATCGGAATCCTGCACAATTCGAAAGCATTGTAAGTAAAAGTATGGTAGTAAGAAAATAAAAACAGCTTTGACAAATAAGAGATATCCCCACGTGAGTGCACATCCAAACATTGATGACTTGATGTGTGCTGGCATATCATCTGGACCTGCAAAGGTTCAAGATAATAAATCAACATATTGGAGAACTCACAGTCAAAGAAATTCTGTTATCTCTTGTTTGATTAGCTTTTCAGTCTCCAATCCGTTGGCATTTGATTCCTTCATCTAATGCTCAAATATTAAGGTCATACCAACATGTTAAACCTTCCACAGCAATTTATGTTCTTTGTAAATTGAGATGTCCAATGCCAATGATAATTAAACGAAATCACAACATAACCACTTGGCTGAACGTAATATGATTCAAGTCATCACTACCTTCACTGCCGCATGACTTGCAAATAATAGGGTGAAGCCGTAATTTATGATTGTAGCACAAGACTATTGCTATTTTGCCGTTACTTTAAGCACACATACGATATTAGGATGTATCTTGGTTGCCTAGACAAAGGCATTTCAGAAAAGAAAATCTTTACATTGGATTAGTAGATTTCGGTTTTATGGCACAGTCAAGGGTTAGCCCTACTGATCGAGTGACCTAGAGCTCAAGAGGAAGGCCAAGTGCATTAGACCCTTCTCAGACCTCATCTTGAGCCATGCGCACTAGGCGATACTATTCAATTTTTTGTGTGTGCTCGCTTCCATTTGGTTGTGTATGGTCGCAGCAGTGTACTAAGTATTTGGTCTTAGGTCTTCCTAGTTCGGCATTCAACCTGGCGTGTTAGATACCAGGTTTGCAATTAGGAAACAAGCCATCTAGGCTAACCAAAGGTTCTTTGTATGCTCTCAGTCGGACGAAAAAGGATGGAAAAAATTATAACAGATTCCAGTTTGTGAAGCATATGAATTGAAAGGAAAGCTCTAATTTTCTCTATTGACTTTTTTTTCTTTTTGATAAGTAGAAACTATTGCTAGCTCTATTGACTTTTTGAATCATAGAAACAATTGCTAGCTTCATTGTGGCCCCGTTCATGCATAGCCTTCAATGGGATTGACGGCTACTCAATGACTTCGATATTCTCTCTGTTTTTCCCACTTTTCTTTGCTTAGATGGAAGTCTTCTTGTTCCCCACTTTTTACTCCCTTTTCATAAGTTTAAAATTATGGAATTCTTATTAAAGATAAAAGAATGATGTTATTAGATTAGCACCCAAGAAAGACAAGTGAAACTAGGACTGGTTTAGTTAGTCGCCTCTCGATATATTCAAGAGGGTATATAATACCCAAAGAATGAAGTAAGGAATAAAAATCACACATTCGGTACTTAAAAAAAAATTTAAAAATCACACATTCGGTAAACAAATCAATGCTCTTTCCCTCTATGCACAACGAAAACAGAACATCCAGTCAACACGTTTGGGATTATCTAGGATAAATGGAATCATAGATAAGGAAACACACTTCCTTTCAGAATGAACAACAAGAATAAGTCTTTCAACCTGCAGATAACGGGATGCTGAGCACAGACATATCAGAAGACCTAGAATTTTGTGTCTTGTTGGACTCATTTTTTTCTTTTCCACAATCAACGAAATAACACTAACCAGCTTCTCAAAAATTACTTAGCATAAGAAACTATTAGAAGGACTGGGAACGTCATTAATTACAAAAGTGCACAACAGAGTTCGAAATACTCCCTTTGTCCCATGAAATGATTCCCTTGAAAGTGCAACTTTAAAAAAAAATTTAAAAATCCTCAAATCCACATTGACCCCTAAAACTACCATCTGATATCTCTAGCAGCCGAACATCATAAGCTATTCCGTGCCGACAGGCAGTGGTATTGTTCTCCATAAGATCCAGGTTGTTTCTTCACCTCAGGTGTAGCAATGTCCTCTTCTTCCATCATTTTCCCACCACCACCTCTGATGGTGGCTGAGATCTTTGTTAACAGAAATTGGCTAGAGCTTGCACAAACCCTATTGAGGGTGGCTAAGAGATCGAGACAATAGAAATATCCGTCAAGACTGAGATCTATAATTGAAATATACCAAACACCGTGTTCCCAGCGGCAGTCGCCCATGAATATGCCTAGAGTTGGACGCTATTTGCATCTGTCACACTTAGCTTCTTAAAGGATAGAATGGGGATATTTGAGTATATTATAGCCTGATTCTAGAAATAGGACCTTTTTCTTGGGATAAATAGAAATAGAAATCAGGACTCTTCATTCAGGAAGAAAGGATTATAAACTCCTAAGGTAAACTATCAACTAGAGTATCCCAATCCAACCGATTTAAAATAGAGGTATGATATTACGAGCTTGACCTTGTGGTATTTCTACAAACTTTAGTGTTAGTGCCGTTAAATCAAATCTACTTAAATCTTTGTACCCTTACATCAAATATGTTCTTTTCTAATTAATGGCATGTTCTTTTCTAATTAATGACATGGACAATTTAAATCATCACCAACTTAATCATGTAACAACTTTGACACTAAAGCTCATGGTAATACCACAAGCTCGAGCTTGTAATATCATTTGTCTCTAAAATATATTCAAGATTAACTGGGATAGAATTAAAAAATTGATGCAATATGCAGATAAAAAATAATGAAAAATTGAGCTACTTGCTTTTTGTTTCAGACTAACCTTCCAGAGTATGTTTCCATGGTGCGGACCTCCCCTTAAAGCAAATAGTCAGGAACCAAATAAGGTCCTAGGTCCAAGATATAAATAAACCACGACATACAATCCAGAATAAAACAAACAAACCTCCGGCACAACTTTGTTGAGAAATGTTTCAGTGTCATCCCGCACATCTGCATCGTAGTTTTCATTTATAGTCAACGAAGCACTGGTATGCTGCACTGTTAAATATGTTTCACAAAAAACAATGAATAATTCCACTCTAAATTTAACTGAAACTGTAGGTGATTCAGTAAGTGCTATTCACTTACAGAAAAGATTTGCAAGCCCACATTTAAATTCTGATAAATCTCCCCCAATTTCCTTCAAGATCTGGTGCAATAAGAAGGTTAGTATTTGGAAGCCAAGTACAAGAGTAAAAAGTTGCGATGATGAATGGGTATAGTGCATTTTGCAAAAATAGACAAATTGTCACCCTACTGTAAAATATGAAAAAATTGTCTGACTAATTCTGGCATAAAATAAACTATGTCCTCTTATCAGCATCTGATTCTATCTTGAACAATTATATGAATAGAATTGTAGGGCTTTTTTTTATTGGATAAAAGAAAACAGATTACATAAAGATGGATGAGAAATCCATCAAGAAAGGCAACAAAAGAAAAAAGAACTACTCTAAACACAAAGACTTCCTATCTTTCTGAATAATCGAAAGAGGAACCCCACAAAATTTACCCCTCACCGAGGCCCATAACAGCCACAGAGAGGCCAAATGGACCACCCTATCTCATAAAGAGGGTCCTCCACAAGCTGTGGCTCTTCATAATTTGAGCATTTCTCTCCGTTCAGATGCACATGCACCACAAAACCGCAAAAAGCCCACATTGCCATAACAAAATCTTAACTCCCTTATTCCCAAAACCTTGAAATTTAACCTGAAGAAAAGAGAGAGTTCAGCAAACCAAAAAGCCTAAGCCTGTGGTAAAGATACCACGCACCCTCACAATGAGGAAGTAAATGGTCAAGAGATTCAGAGGACTTACACATAACACACCAGTCTGAAAAAATTCTCTTATGAGGCCTACACAATTGAGGCATCTCGTTCAATTCGAGTATCTTAAGAACTACGGACCAAGTAAAAACCCTGATCTTAAAAGGAATCTCAGCCTTCCAAATGAAAGGACAAAGAGGGAACAACTTTGGACCTACTCAGGTGAGCCAAGAAGGATAGACAATAATACAACTCCTAACCCTCTAAGAACTAAATCCATGACATGAAATAAATGTAATTAAGACAAATTATCAAGACCCACCACCTCCACAAACTCCCAATCATTAAACTTATAGCGCTGATACAGAAAGGTGAGATCACTTATTCATTACTTGCTTCCAAGTTTCTTAATACTCCCTCCATTCCACCGAGTTCTAATTATTAAGAGATATATTAATATCATAATTACAAAAATGGTTAAGGAAAAGCAACGTGATTACAACATAAATGGTGAGTAAACATGAAATGTTACAGAAATTATAAGCCTAAAGTGGATTCTCAAAGTGAAACATCACAGAATAGTACAATAGACTTTTGCCTGGAACGGAGAGAGTAATTTGATACAGTGGTGCCATAGAAATAGAATTATCTCGGATAGAGTATTATTTAGACAGTAAGCTGGACGGGACGGGACAGTAGAGTAGACGAATTATACTATAAAAACGATAAAACAATATGGTCGCCATCGGTGAAAGAATAGAATAGAATTGATGCGAGATATAGTGGGAGAAGTAATGACCTTGGGGGTGATGAGATGACAACCGCGCCGGTGTGGAGGGAGGGTTATGGTCTTCTGAGCCCATTTCGGACCAGTTGCCATCGAATTGGAATTGGAATTGGAGGAGCGATCGTCGAAGGTTGTCGTCGTATTGTATAGAGATTTGACCCGGATATAAGGTTTTGGTTTCCCAATTCCAACCCCACCAGTAACAGTACCACCGAACAGTGATGACGGCAACGGTGATAGTTTTTGCACTTGCATTATGTAATCCTCCAGAGAGTGATTATGATTCATGAAATTGAGCACGCAGGCCTTTTCAATTTTGGGCCGCAAGTAGTATGTGGTTCTGCTCGGAATAAATAGCAGGTCCACTCTTTCTAGTATTTTGGAAAACTTGCGGTAAGATCATTTTTTTAAAGTTTTTAATTATTAGTTTTTTTTTTTTTTTCAAATCAGAAAAAGATATTTTTAAGGTTAAAAAGGCTACAATGCTTTTAATAAGTATGAGCTATGTTAAAGTCAACGAAAATATGCATCATATTGAGGAAAAGGAACCTACCAAAAATTCAAAGGGCTAAAGTGCAATTATCAGCATCTTCTCCTGTGCCTCAATGTACAAGGGTGTCGGGTGTTATTTCTAGATTGTTGTTAGTTCCTTCTGTTTCTCATTAAGGACAGTTCTGTAATTTCTCAGCCCTTGCAGTTAGTTAGTTAGTTAGGATCTTTGGCTGTTAGGACAGTATATATATATATATATTTTTTTTTTTGTTCCCTTTGTTTTTGTATTTCAGTTTATGAAATTCATATAGGAGTATAAAGAAAGAATTTTCTTATACATTGTTTTCTCAATATCAATAAACTGGATTACTCAAGTAATTCAATTTTTAACATGGTATCAGTCTATCGAGCCAAGTTCATCCGAAATTCTTCCATAATCAACACTTATCTCCTGGAGTTTACTGCTTTCATCTTCATCTGCAGGTTATGTTCCTTTTTCTCTTGGCTTTGTTCTTTTCCTCTTTATTCCATGTCTTTATCTCACCATGACCGATGCCAATCCCTCTATTAAAGATGTTTCCAAAACTACTCAAGAATCCACCAGCCAAACAACAGAATATTATGATTTCTCAGAAACCACTTTTCAATTACCTCCTAGTCATCCCCATGATCATCCAAGGATGAATCTTGTTTCTAACCTCCTCACCGACAACAACTTCACCCAATGGAAACTAGCCATTACCATTGCCTTTTCTACCAAGAACAAGCTTGGCATGATTAATGAGACATTCAAGAAACCCCAACCAGAATCAAAATACATCAATGCTTGGGACAGATGTAACTCAATGGTTATTTCTTGGCTTCTTAACTCTGTCTCTCCTGAAATTCGTCAAAGCATTGTCTATTTCTGTTGGAAAACTAGTGTTTTTAAGTGAAGTAAATTGGGGCTTTGAGGCACTAATTTATTTGTGAGTCATTTATGTAATGACTATGGTAATTGTGAAATTATGTTTTTCTCCGTGAGTACATAAGAATACTATATTTATTTGTCCAATTCGGATATCGGATGAATAAGTTATAGAGGTTTAAAGTAGGACATTTGAAATGTTGGAAGTGGATTATCCCACATTGGGAAAATGTGAAAGGCTTGAAGAGTTTATATACAAAGGCTCCCTTGTGGTTGGGTAAGCTTGTATAGAAAGAACTATCCCTCTCGCGCCCGCAGGGGGGGTGCAAATCAAGGTTCATTTTGGCTTGGACTGGCGTACTCGTGTGCCTGCACATGCGGACACGAATGTCGGACCAAATTGTGCTACCTAGACAAACCCGCCTTTTGCACATTTTTCTTTTGAATTTTAAATTCAAGTTTTGTAACTCCAGCATTAAAGAGCAGAATGATTATGTTTTAATGGACAGTTTAATTATGTCTTAATGTCCGCTTTAATTGAGTAGTTAATGGGCATAATCAAAACGGTTTTAGTATTTAAAACGCGTTGATTCACTGGCCTATAAAAAGGAACCATTCTCCACAACAGAGAATACACTCACAGAAATAAACACTAACTTTCTCTTCCTCTATCACACTTGCATTTACATTGCATATTGATCATCATTTCCTTTTGGCCTCCTATTTTGGTGATAGATTTCTGGCATTATTCAGTTCGCCGGACCTTAAGTGCAAAGTCATCCGGTACTGCCGTTGTATCCTGGGAGACGTTCGTCCTAAGTAAGAACTCCAGGCACTTACAGGGAGTGGGACGAATAACGTTTCAAGGAAACTGTGTGTTACATAGACCTCGGTACGTTTTCCTTCCACCAGCAGACATCAGTCTTCCACCGGTATACTTCCAGTACTGCCACCAGAAGACATTAGTCCTTCCACCTAGACTTCGATCGCCACCGAAGACTTCGGTCCTTCCACCAGGTAGACCTTCGCTTACGCGGCGGACCTTCACCAGTAGACCTTGGTTCAAGTCACCAGCAGACTTACAACTAAGCCACCAGCAGACTTCGAAGCAAGTTACCAGTAGACCTCGAAGCAAGTTACCAGCAAACTTCACATGTCTTCTTCAACCAACATCTAACGATTGTATAGGGTTCTACATAACAATTTCTCCTCTTCTTGTGAAATGTGGGAAGATCTTCTTGCCAGATATTCCCAAAGTGACACACCTAAACTTTACCAGATTAGGAAAACTATTGCTTTATGCACTCAAGGCACCCTTTCTATCAATGCTTACTTCACCAAATTTTGGGGACTTTGGGATGAATTACAGAATCTTTTACCTATTCCCAACTGCACATGTGACTGTACATATGGAGCCTCCAAAATCCATGAAGATTATGATCATGCTTACAAGATCACTCAATTCTTAATGGGATTATCTGACTCTTATACTGATGTAAGAGGTCAAATATTACGGATGATTCCCCTACCTTCTTTGTCCAAAACTGTTTCTATGTTAATTCCAGAAGAAGGTCAAAGGCAATGTGGTTATTCCTTCAATCAACATGATTCACCAAATGTTCTGCTTGGAAGATTCAACAACAACAATGGAGGAAACATATTTAACAAGACTTCTCAAAACTCTGGTAAAAATGGGAATAACTCAAGAGGAAAAATCTTCTGTGATCACTGCCATGGAGACTCTCACACCAAAGACAAATGCTTCTTTCTTAATGGATTTTTCCATATTGGCATCCTTTATATGGTACAAAATCAGATCCCTCCAAGATGCCAAAGAACAAAGCCAAACCAAAGCTCACCAATTCTGCCTGTCTGAAAGATAACATCAACAACATTGGTCAATTTACAAAAGAACAAGTTGCTCAACTCCTATCCATGATCAATCCTAAAGTCAATTGTGGTGAAGTTGACTCCCCTCTTGACAACACTACTGAGTACATGGCAAGTAATTATAAATTTACTCTTAACTATGTGAACATTTTCTGTTCATCCAACTGCAAATCAAAAACACATGATTGGATCATTGACACAGGTGCATCTGATCATACAACTAACTCTTTTTCCAACCTTATTGATCCTATTCCTACTCAATCATTTATTCATTTGCCTAATGGAAAGAGCTCCAAAATCACTCATAAAGGCACTGTCAAACTCACCAGAGAAATTACTCTTCATAATGTCTTCTTTGTCCTTGACTTTCAATTTAATTTACTCTCTGGAAGCAAGTTTACTCAAAATACCAAGTATAATCTTATTTTCTCTACTAACACTTGCTTTATTCAGGACCATGCCAAGAAAACATTCAAGGAGATTGGTAAACTTACTGAAGGTCTCTATAAATTTCAGACCATCCATTACAATGCAGAGACAAATATGAAAAATGTCATTGCAGATCATTTTTCCTTCAGCTTAAATAACAATGTTCCTACTCATCTTTTGATAGTGATTTTCATTACAGTTCTCTTCCTGTTGATCCTATGTACTTATGGCACAAAAGACTAGGCCATTTACCTTTACATGCTATGAAAAACATTGATTCTCTGTGTTCCTTAAACTTTAATAACTACAAACACTTCCACTGTGACATCAGTCACTTAGCTAGACAGACTAGACAACCATTTAACCTAAGTAACTCACACAGCACATCTGTTTTTGACCTTTTACACTGTGATGTGTGGGGGCCTTACAGACACCACACACATGATGGATACAATTCTTTTCTTACCATTGTGGATGACCACGCAAAGGCTACCTGGAC
This sequence comes from Codonopsis lanceolata, assembly GCA_013146195.2. Taxonomy (NCBI): domain Eukaryota; kingdom Viridiplantae; phylum Streptophyta; class Magnoliopsida; order Asterales; family Campanulaceae; genus Codonopsis; species Codonopsis lanceolata. The sequence goes on along the minus strand of CM028377.1, from coordinate 84,417,726 downwards.
CATTCTCCTCAGAACCAAGGCTAATGTCTGTCATTTAATACATAATTTTATCACCGTGGTCAAGACTCAATTCAATAAAAGTGTTAAAGAAATCAGATCAGATAATGGTACTGAATTCTTTAACTCTCACATGAATTCTCTCCTTGACTCTTTAGGGATTATCCATCAAAGTTCTTGTACTGAAACACCACAACAGAATGGTAGAGTTGAGAGAAAACACAGACACTTATTAGAATTAGCTAGGGCTCTCAAATTCCAATCAAACTTACATATATATTTTTGGGGAGAGTGTCTGCTCACTGCTACCTATCTTATCAACAGACTCCCAAACTCTGTGTTAAAACTGAAAACTCATTTTGAAGCCCTCTATGGTACTATACCTAATTACAATCATCTTAAAACTTTTGGATGCTTGTGTTATGCCTTTACTCTTGCTCTTAACAGAGACAAATTTATGCTCAGAGCTCAGAAATGCGTCTTCCTTGGCTATGCCTTCACCAAAAAGGCTTATAAATGCTACAACTTAACCACTCAAAAACTCTTCTTTAGTAGAGATGTTTCTTTCTGTGAATAAATCTTTCCCTTCAAACCCAACAACCAAACTGAAACTATCAATATAAATTTGTTTCCCACCTCTGATGTGCCCACTATGACTGACAATGAGGAAGATCAATTCACTACTGCCACTCAAGATACTGATATTAGCAGTATAAACAATGAATCTTCCAACAACAATACCACTACTCTCCCTAATATCAATACTCCTACTATAACCAGACCTATAAGAAATAAAACCATTCCTTTAAAATTCAAAGACTACACTGATCTTCCTTCTCATCTCCAAACCCACAATGTCAAAACCACTAAAACTACATCACCTTACCCTTTCAAGAATTATTGCAATTTTAACCAAATTTCTACTGAGTATATGAAATACTCTTGTAAAATATCTAATGTCAGTGAACCTCAAACCTATGAACAGCCCTCCAAAGACCCCTTGTGGTGCAAAGCCATGGAAGAAGAGTTAAAAGCCCTGGAAACCAATAAAACATGGACTTTAGACTACCTCCCTAAAAACAAACACAAAGTTGAATCCAAATAGATTTTCAGAATTAAGTTTAATCCAGATGGCAGTGTAGACAAATACAAAGCTAGGTTAGTTGCTAAAGGATTCACTAAAGTGGAAGGAAATGACTATTTTGAAACCTTTGCTCTTGTAGCTAAGATGACGTATGTTAGAATCCTTTTATCTATTGCAGCCTCAAAGAAATGGGATATCATACATATGGATGTCTCTAATGCTTTCCTACATGGAGATCTCAATGAAGAAATCTACATGGACCTCCCTCTTGGATATAGTCATCGTCTACCAAAAGACAAAGGTCCCATAGTTTGTAAGCTTCATAAATCCCTTTATGGCCTTAAACAGGCTCCTAGACAATGGTTTGAAAAATTTTCCCATACTCTAACTGAATTTGGTTTCATACAATCTTCCAATGATCATACTTTATTTACTATGAGCTCCAATGAAAATTTTGTTGTTATTCTTGTGTATGCTGATGATCTTCTCATTTCAGGAAACAACAAAGATCTTATCACCAAAGTCAAAGACTATCTTCATTCCAAATTCCCTGTAAAAGACTTGGGAAATCTCAAGTACTTTCTTGGTCTAGAAATTTCCAGGAATCCTACTGGTATATGCCTTCATCAAAGAAAGTACACCGTGGACATTATTAACTGGGCTTCATGTCCGATTACCAGAAAATCTGTAAGTGGATTTTGTGTATTCCTTGGTAGTGTTCTAATCTCTTGGAAAAGTAAAAAGCAACATACTGTCAGCAGATCATCATCAGAAGCAGAATATAGGAGTATGGCTAATACCTGTTGTGAATTAACCTGGATTACAGCCATGCTTAAAGACTTCCAAATCATTAACTCTGAACCCATTCCACTACACTGTGATAGTAAATTTGCCATATACATAGCTGTTAATCATGTGTATCATGAAAGAACCAAGCACATAGAGATTGATTGCCACATTGTTAGGAATATGGTGCAACAAAAACTGATTACAACTAAATACACTCCATCTCATCTTCAAGTGGTTGACATCTTTACCAAAGCCTTACCAAGTGGACAATTCTCTGATTTGTTGTGCAAGTTGCAAGTAACGAATCTATTATTCACTTTCAACTTGAGAGGGGGTGTTAAAGTCAATGAAAATATACATCATATTGAGGAAAAGGAAGCTACCAAAAATTCAAAGGGCTAAAGTACAATTATCAGCATCTTCTCATGTGCCTCAATGTATAAGGGTGTCAGGTGTTATTTCTAGATTGTTGTTAGTTCCTTCTGTTTCTCATTAAGGGCAGTTCTGTAATTTCTCAGCCCTTGCAGTTAGTTAGTTAGGATCATTGGTTGTTAGGGCAGTATATATATATTTTGTTCCCTTTGTTTTTGTATTTCAGTTTACGAAATTCATATAGGAGTGTAAAGAAGGAATTTTCTTATACATTGTTTTCTCAATATCAATAAACTGGATTACTCAAGTAATTCAATTTTTATCAAGCTATGTTACAGAAATGAATCGCGGTGTATTGACTATTGAACTGTGATTCATTAATTTTTGTATTGTGGTTTAATAGTTTAATTGTCTAGTCTAACTAGTGATGCACCCGTGCGTTATACGATTTGTACTTAGATATAAAATCATATACTCAATCAAAGTTGAATAATATACAATTAAAAAGTTTAATATGAACAAAATAAATAAAAATTGATAAACAATAAAATCAAAAAAAAAAATTCACATAAACTTTTTAAAAAGTTATTATAAATTTTAAAATACTTCTTTATATATAATATTTTTCGTTGAGAATGTACGATTATTACAACTATTACTATCACATAAAAAATTCAAAGACCCTTAAGATGTACGATTAGTAATTCTATAAAAAACGACATACTAATCATGACTAAAAATAGGGTTTTTCAAAAGAAGTTTGACGCTAGACACTTTTATTTATATGCATTTCGTAAAATATCATCAGCGTAAACTATCTTTTTTGAAATTTGGATGGAATTCTATGATCAGATGGTGTCAGTGATATTTTTGAAATAAAACAGTACCGCCAGAATGACTATTTAAAAGAACTCGACATTCTAAAATTCTAAAACATGGTTTGTTAGCCTTGTATTAATTAATCGTGTGCTAATATATAACCCAAAGAAATGGTCAATGTTACAAGGCAACATTAATGAAGTTCCAACCTTCAAATTCAACTCATGATTTAGGATTCCAAAACATGAAATTCCATTTAAAACTTTAGAATTAGAAATATCTATATCGTTCAAAAAATCAGTGTTTCTATTAAAATGACACGAAAAATCTGAGCTAAAAAACAATCTTCCCTTTGAAATGTTCTTCAATATCATGTAATAATTTATTGAATCAACCACATCAAGAGTCAGATGTAGAACAACTCTCTTTTCCAAAAACGATGAATCATTGGACTGCTTCCAAATGAAGGATATGTGCTTTGTACAATTGGAGCAATTGGATCGTTGAATTCCTTAAGCAGCAATTGATTGAGAATATCAACATAAGCACAATTACAATTTGGTTCACCAATTTTGCCATCGCAAATCTTCGCAATTCAATCGACAAAAAATTTCAATTATTCGGAACTCTTGTTGGACTCATACTTTGTATCTCATATTTATTGTCAACCTCAATATAGGTTAATCTCCCCATAAATACAATGAATTAATAGTGGGATGAACTATGTCTTGTGTACTTCCTTTTGGAATCATATGCAGTATCTGTCAAAAATCTCTACCAAACACAATTGTCTTACCTCCAAATGAAATATTAGAATATCATATAATAAAACTGAACATATCAATAGAATATCATATACTTAAATAAAACTTAATATATCAATAGAATATCGTATTCTTAAATAAAACTGAATATATCGATAGAATATCATATACTTAAATAAAATTGAATATAATATACAATTAAGAACTTTAATGTGAACAAAATTAAAAAAATGACACTAAAATTAAAGCTAGAAAATCACATATATTTGAAAAAATTATTATAAATTTTGGAATATTGCTTTATATATAATATTTATCATTGAAAACGTACGATTATCACTTTTAATTCTAGAAGGGGTGATTTTAAAGCATGAAGTTGTATTTATCCTTGCATACGACATAAACTGTACTTTGAATTGCTAATATTAAAACAACGAGATAATCTTTCTTGCTACCAAATAAAGGCATCACAAAAAATTACATTTAAATGTTGGATTGGTAATTTTCAAATAATCTTAAAAACGCACAAATGTTTATGTTATATATATAATAGACTTTAAACAGAACCTCCAACATTAAAATGTTAGTAATAACATATTATGCAACATAATTTTTATACAACTATTCAATAACAAAAGTTATTGAGTCTAGATTCTTAGTGTGCCTTGGGAGAAGTCCTATAATAGATAGTTGATATTTCGTTAAGTCCCCTTCCCTTTTTCGGAATATGTAGTCATATCATCCCCCAATAAACCCTAACATTGAATACCTTCAAACCATTTCACAGTTAGGTTTCTTAGATTTCCTTTTTATTTTTTTTAAAATAAAATTTTGAGAGAAATTTGAATGATACAAATTTGAATTTTGATTATTATTAAAAAATGAGAGGTTAATTTAACTAAGTATGGAAAATATACAGATCTTATAGTTAATTAAATATATCCAAGTACATATCAATATGCATCTTTACTTTAAAAACAATTTTATACAAATAGAAACTTAGATATATCATATATGAGAAAAATTTTAAGCATATGATTTTTTTTCCAATTTGTTTTTCAAAATGGATAAAAAAATGTCTGATCCTAACTTTTTATGTTGGACATTTGTTTTATAAATTTAATTTTGACAAAAATGGAAAATAAACATCAATTATACACTTTTTGACTTCGAATCTGATGAAAATTGAGAAAAACATCCTAGATCTGTATATTTTGATAAATATTTGTAAAATTAAGGTTCAAATTAACCTTGGCCTATTACCAATTAAGTTGAATAAATATATATCTTTTGTAAACTAACTTTAATAGGTTAAATTTTTTTACAAATATTATACCTGAATTTTTAAACTTTCAGGCTGGACAAATACTAATATTTTTATTTGTTAATTTAGTTTTTTTTTTTTTGCATATATTAGACATGAATTTTTAAACATGTACGCTAGACAAATATATTAAGAATTTTATTTTAACTTCAGATTTGTTTCAATTGGAGTAGAAAAAATCTCACATACATATATACATATATATATATATATATATATATATATATATATATATATATATATATATATCTATTTTTTGATAGGCAAGTGTCCTAGTCTTGCCATCTTTCTCACCCCTTGGGTCGGATATACATTTATTTTCTTATAAATTTGTCAAATATTTATTCAATCTAATCTTAGTCTATGTCCGATATATTGATTTCACATATAAAATTGTTTGAATTTTTATAAGTATTCGACGATTAAACACAAAATATTTGAATGACAATAGAAGTAGTGCATATGCTGATACTTTATACAATAATGATTTTTTTGGAATATTACCAATATCGGTGGCAAGTAAATGTTAAGAGTAAATTTATTGTAGATACTCGGTTACTAATTTGTCTTTTCTATTTACTAATTTATATGAAATTGTGTGTAAATTTCATAATATGTTATAATTATGTATGTTTATATTATTGTTGTATGGAGTAAATTATTTAAAATCTGGCTGTTATATAATTTATTGATATTATTGATATATAAACTTGTTATAAAATATAGAAACCATTTTTTAAAATAATGAAAATATCTAAGCACCTCGAACAGCAAACTGGTTCTAAAAATCTTTAAATTTTAGAACTATAAGAATCTAAAACTTATAAGAATGAAGAAGAATTAAACTTTTCATAAAACTAGTCATATTGCTCATAAATTAAGCTTCAAAACATCTAAATAAAATGATTTGTTTCAAAATATTTATTGCATTTAGTTTATACACTTCATATGGTTGCAAATAACTATGGTTGATAATCACTTTATATACTCATTGGAGAAACATTAATTTAATGCATGTTTTTTTTTACTAATTTATCTTTGTCTATTAACAAATTTATCTGACATTCATCTTTTATATTTATTATTACATCGATGAATAATTTTTAAATAAAGTTAGTTAAAATATTAAAGTCATCATGAGGTAATGATAATATTATATGTTGAACAATACATTATTTAGTAAGTCTGTTAATGTAATTCGTTTTTTACTAAATGAAAAAAATATTATAATTATTTTAGACGTTTACCAAAAATATTTCTTTAGTAAACCATTAACTAATTCATTAGTGATGAGAAGTAACTATGTTACTTAAATTTATGGTTTTAAACGGATTTGAATAATACTACATTATAATTATTTGTCAAGACTATTATTAATAATGGTGACAAATAATTTATATTGAATCAACCATTTCATCATTTAATCTTATTTTTGAGAGTTTATATTACAGCGGTGAAGATTTAGAAGCCAATATACCAATTACAAATGTAAAAAAAAATATTAAATAAAAAAAAGAAATATGAAATCGGATATAAAATAAATTATTCAATATTTGATATTATTTTGACATTTTATTTTTGTCATTTCGTAAATCATATTTGAAAGGATTAAACCAAGAAAGTGATCATCGGCACAAGAACGGGCCCCACTTAGAAAACCGCTAGTAACGAAGCCGCAGAAACGTAGGTCCCTGAGATAACGCGAGTTTCCTGGAGCCGAGTAACAGACGACCCACGGTTTCCAAACCGCCTTGGCCTCGACTAGTCAGAGTGACTTCCAATAACCTCGGCCCCGGACACTAGAATGGTTTCCACCACCCTCGGTCTCACCCACTAAAGCGGTCCCCAGTACCCTCGGCCTTGGCGGTAATAGCACCTCATCACAAGACCGCTCGGCCTCGACGTCAGATCAATCACCACCCGACCTGACAAAGAAGCTTCCCTAGGCCCGGTAAAACCGCTACACGTAACCACCAACTCCCTGACAAACGCTCAGTCCACTTATTTCTGACCTAGACCGTCAGCGTATTTAATGACCGCCGCAATATGTTCCCCAATGGCCAGCTGCCACGTCAACAGGAAGATCAGGTATAAATGGAGGACACTCATTTATTGTAAAAGGGGGTAAAATCGGAGATATCTAAACCTCTTATCAAGCAAATATCACGGCACATTTATTACCTATTTTCTACCGAAAATCTTACTCTCACACCGGAGGGTTCTAGTCGGGTCGCCCGACTCCTTAACGGTGTTATTTGTTTATTTTGTGTAGGTAGCCAGGAAGACGAACGTGTGGAGCCCACCTCATCCTAACCTCAAAACGTGGACAACAAGACAAGGTCACCACCAAAATAACGTGATCAATATTGAACTATATTAAATGTTATACAATTTGTTTACATTAAATGCACTAAAGATATTTGTAAAATTATTTGAATCTGAAGAGTTGTTGTTAACTTCATTAATTGATTTTCATTTCAATTTCCAAAAAAAAAAAAGACAAATATACAAATTATAAATGTTTCTAAATTTGGAAAGTCACTTTTGGCGGAATATTTCCATTATTTGTTCCTCTCCTTTTATATATGTATAGATTGTACTGCGGTACCAACTTTTATGTACTGCGATGAATTAATTTTTGAACTGCAATCCATATACATAATCCAAATTGCATTGCAATATTAGCTTTTATGTACCGCAATTAATTAACTTTTCAACCGCGATACCTAAAATATTATATAATCCAGTTTGCAGCGAGATACAAAATCATAAAGAATCAGACCATATCTTCCACCTGCTTCTTCCATCTTCACCATCGTAAACTTCTCATTTTTCGTCTTTGCCTCAACTGAAAAATCATTCAACCCAGCACAAATCCATTACAATTTTGTATTTCATGAATCAAAAAAATTGCTTACCTTTAGGGGGCGTTTCCCCCAAACCCCTGTGGCCTATATGGGCAGGTCAATCACCGTTTCGTTGCACAATGATGATTTTCGAATATAAAGTATGTTGCCGAAGCTGTTGAAGGAAAAAATGACACTTTTGGAACAGTGTTTCGAAAAGTGGTCTTTTGTGGTTGAAAATAAAAAACGGGGTACTTGAGGGGTTAGAAACTTTGGTAAAATGGATCGGCCATAATTTTACCCTAATATTTTAGGGTGATAATCAGATTAGTTCCCTCTCATCAATTTCCAACCGCTACAGTTCACGGTTTTTGTTTTTCATCGATAAATGACATTTTTTGGACAAAAGGATGAGTATACACTTAATGAAATTGGATTAGGGGCGTGTTGCCTCGCAATTCCAAGTTGATGCATTGTAATTCCAATTTGTGCATCGGAAATCAAAATTGTGCATTGACATTTTCTGTCTCGGTAATCCAATTTTTGCATTGAAAAATAAAGATTGTGCATCGGGATTTACTTTTGTATTCAAATTCCAAATTGTGCATTACAATTTCAAATAGTTGATTCGAAATCCAAATTGATGCATCGCGATGAAAATTCGATGCATCGTAATTCAAAATCGATGTATCGCAAATCAATTCAAAAGCAATCCGGCCCAACACATAACACATACATTGTCCAGTATCTTCTTCCTCCTTCACCAATTCATTAAAAACAAAATCATCCACCAGCGCCATTAGTGCTCTCCCTCTCTTCAAATTTTTTTTTTTGCTTCCCCCAACACATAACACATACACCGTCTTTTATGGTTTTATCTACTGTTAGAACGTGTAACTACTATGACCATAATATCTGGGAGTAGTATTTGGAATTCACTTAGGCCAATGAGTATGTAATGTGCATCTCATGTGGCTGCTGGAAGCAGCCTTGTTCTGTCTTCTATGTTTCTTTACTTGTCTTTTGCTACTATGATAAAAGTACCTCCCAAAAAATGAATCAAATCTTCTGTGCTACAAACTATGTACCACTTGTGTGTCATTTTTATCTTAATCATTAGTTGAGATGAAAGTGACACACAGTTTGTGGCATAGGATATTTGATTCCCCAAAAAACTGTTTTGCTGTAAGAATCGAGACCTTGTTTCTTAGACTTCCACTAGCATTGAGATTTGTTGAAATGAAGTGAATACATGAAAATGAAAAAGAAAAAAAAAACTCTTAAACCCAAATATGTTATCAAGTGTTTCATAATTGTATTGAATATGACTTCGTTTGAGTTTAGATTTTGAACCTAATTGAGGAGTGCAATTGTTTCCTCTTAACATTTGGATGGTGGTGGCGTTGCCGGAGGACTACAAGAATTAGTACTTTGTATTGCTCGGACGACTGTTGGTGTCGGATTGGATGAAGTTTTCATGGACGTATATCTTTTACACATTGTGATGCAAAAAAAATAAAATCACAATGCATAATTTGTTGCATCGCAATTTCAATTTGTTGTATCACAATGCACAATTTGTAATATCACAATGCATAATTCGAGCGTCAAGAGTTTTACCTCGAGTTTGAAGGAGTCTTATGGTGTTTTCCTACTGTGACATCGAAGAAGTATTACATTTGTTGTGTAGTTTGCTCTCTCTCTCACGAACGATCGTGTGAGTCGTTCAAAAAGAGAGAGAGGGAGAGGGCATTTTGGGTTTTTCAAAATAAAAAAAGAGAACATAACATATAAATGAGGCCTTTTCTGCAAATGGAGTGCTTGAATAATCCTTGTATGTAAAAGATGGAGGCTAATCACACCTCATAACCCATTTTATACACCTTATTTCATGCATTGATATATATATATATATTGTGCTTTATATTAGATAAAATAAGATGTAGACAATAGATTTTGGGATGTAATTAGCCTCGCCCTATTTAAAAACCCCAATAATCGTAGCAAAGGAAGACAACCTGTATGATTTATTTTACCAAGTAGATAAAATTTGTGTAGTTTTTCAAACAATATTTATTATATTTTGAGTTTAACTAGAAAAAGTAATGCGTATGTTGTTGTATTTCCACATTTGTATACTCTTACAATGTTCAAGTACGGTCATAAAAAAATTGAAGGCAATTTCTTGTTACTCCCTTGGTTGCTCCGGAGCCCTTCCACCGTCCGTCATGTAGGTGAGAGTATTTGTGATTAGCCCCCAATCCCATATCATTAGATTTCTTCCTAATTCTTCTTACAGGAATTCCTAATTAGAATTTATCAGAACCAAGGTGAATTGCGTCCTATTCACCAATCAGCATGCATTTTACCATTTTTTTTATGAATTGATTGATGATCAAGGTGGTTCCCACTTCCCACCTAGACTAATTCATCACCAGCTTCTTGCTTCTTCTTCGAATTTCAAATTTACCCCCACCCCGATCCCAAATGGCCTCTCCGGTGGTGCTTTGGCGGTGGTGGTTCTTGATAGTGATAATGGTGGTCATTGTCGCTGTTGCGTCCCAGGAGGACCCTCTCCTCATCACCCGTATTGCCTTTGGGTCTTGCTCCAACCAAAGCTCTCCCCAGGTACCCCTTTCCCTCGCTTCCTTCTTCATTCTCCAATTTTCTTAACTCTCCCTGCTTTCATGTTAAAGAATTTCCCACTTACCGTTTAGTATTTGTTTGGAAGAAAAGAATAAGTCTCATCTTCAATTGCTTTCCATCAAGTTACTAAATGTCCCAAAGTGCTACTCTCAAATCTCAATAGTACAGCGTGGGCAATAGTTCAATTCATGTATACTTACTACTAAAATTGCCTAAATTTTGCTCAGTGCGGGTTGAGGCCTGAGGGAGTATAGATTTAGTTCTATTTAAAGCAACAACTAGTATTATTAAGATATATACTATTTACTTTTATAGTTATATATATATATATACACACACACTCGATCGAACACAGTCTGTTTTAAATATAGAGGATGCAAGCATTTGTCCAACTAAAGAAATTCTTCCGTCTAATAATTAAGGGAGAAATTAGTACCTTTGGAGTTGGTCATAGTTACAAATATGCTTCAACTGAGCTAAGATGCTTATAACACATGTAGAGCGTAAAATTGAAGGTGATGAATATTGTACGCATAATTTTTTAAAGATGATTCTTTACATGGAGTGGAGGAGTAATTACTTACCATTTTATTTGTGTCTACAGCCCATATGGGATGCCATAGTTAAATTTAATCCTCAACTATTCATTTGGATGGGGGACAACATTTACGGAGATATTAAGCGGCCTTTCAAGTTATTCGGTAAAGACAGAACCATTGGTCCCTGGAAAAATGTCCCCAGGTTTATTCCTTCCTCTGAGCAGGAAATGCTGTCCCGATACCACCTGGCTAAGAACAATCCTGGCTACTCCCGCCTCAGAGAAGTCTCCAAGGTGCTTCCTTCTTACTCCATAGCGATGTTCTGTACTTGATAATCTATTCTCAATACGGTTTCATCTATATGTTGTATGCTTCTCTTTCCCCCTCCCCCCCAAATTTTTTTTTTCATCTTTGTTAATTTTTTTTTCATCACCAATTACACCAAAATATTTTGTTTTTGAAAGTAAGGTACAAACTCAGCTAGTATTTGCTGCATATGGGCAACCTCTGCTGCCTAACCCTTTGTAATGTATGAATCATTGTAGGTAATTGGCACTTGGGATGACCATGATTATGGATTAAATGATGCGGGCAAAGAATTTGGCAGAAAGATTACTAACCAAAGGCTTCTATTGGATTTCTTGGATGAACCTCAAGATAGTCCACGGTAATAGCCATTTGGAATTTACTGTTTGTGATATATTAATATACTTATTTAAGGTGGGTTTTAGTACTTAACTGGCCTATTGTTTTCATAATCTTCTTTCTGATTTTATGCTTAGCCAAATCATAATCCTTGCTTTCTTCACCTGGTGATGCACCTACACATTGCCTTTCACGAAAGCTAGTTATTATTTGTCGGTGCTATGGACATTGGAGCACCACCTTGTTCTGCTTCCGAACGACTCACAGTGGCTTTTATTTTAGGCGTAAGCAGGCTGGCGTGTACACTTCATACACATTTGGCCCTGTGGGTCGGCAAGTCAAGGTATTAAAATGAATTGGTTGGAGCTTTCCTATCGTTCTTTTGGTGTTGAGTTGTACTCGTCCAGACAGATCTCTTTCCATTAAAATTGCATAATCTGGTTGGAAACTTTATGAATACATGTTTGCTTCGGGCTTACTCGTATGTTTTCCATGCTCTCCTCAGTTTGGAATGAACTGTTTTTGATTGTGAGACTTTGAGTGGGGTCCTGCAAACATGGCTATAAGTGTATTGGTGATTTTCTGCAGGTTATTCTTTTGGATACCCGATACCACAGAGATCCTCTCCATACTGATGGGAGCATATTGGGAACTTCACAGTGGACGTGGTTGGAGGAGGAGTTGAGTGGTCCTGCATCAGCCATTACCATTATTGGATCTTCCATTCAAGTACATGTGTATCCATTCTCTATTTCCATGTACTCCGTGTAATAGTTACTAATCATGAATTCGTTGTGGTAGTTATAGTAGTCATTAAAAGCATGTGCAATTTTTTTTGTCAATTTTTGTTGTGGGACCAAACCCAAGGAGTATACGTGCATGTCTCATGATGTCAAAAAATCTGTTTCTTATTTGCTTACGGAGATTTGACATATTAACTTATGTGTCATTTTGGGTGGCTCTGGGAGATGTATAGATATCGCATATTATATGGGAAAACTTGCAGTAAGGATCTGCAGACTTGGCCAATTCCACCATTCGAAACCATAGCTTTGAAGTTACTAATCTTTGCATGGAATTCTGATCATCTTTTTATATGTATGTTAGAGATATGCTGATTGCAGCACAGTTGCAACATTGCTTAGTACCAATTTGGCCTAATATTGGTGAACAGTTATTGATACTGAAAGTTTTCCTTGGGGGGTTAACGTATACTCCCTCCATTCCGGGCAAAAAGTCTACTATTCCATTTTGGGATGTTTCACTTAAAGAGTCCACTTTCAAAAATTAAGACATGAAAGTGTTATTTTATTACTAATAGGCTATTAATAGTGTCATTTTCTTAAAAAGTTTTTCAAACGGAGACTCTTTACCCGGAACGGAGGGAGTATCTCATAAAACACTTACAAGATGCTGAAAGTAACTTTGTTTAATTTTGTTAATATATCTGTTGAAACGAGAATGTGACACATCAAACATCAAAGAATCTATTCTCTGTCCCGAAATAAGTGTCATAATTGGAAAAAGGCACAATGAATAAGGAACTATTATAAATTTTCAAGTTCCCAGTAGCCAGACTAGGGAGTAAATTAATCTCACAATGGAACTATTATACATCACGAATTTTTTTAATTAGTAGAGGTAGGAATGCAAAATTGTAAGGATAATGAAAGATTAACCGGTCTATTTGAAGATAATGGAAGATTATCTTCTCTAAACTCAAATAGTATTTTTATAATTGTAGTCCTTGAGATTGATCATCCTAACAGAACTTCTCATTGATATCCTAGCTTACCCTCCCATTAGAAAGTGGTCCTCTAATGGGACACCCAGAAAATAGGGGAGGCTTTGCAATTGATACCAGGGAGTCTCATTTTGATTGTCTTTTTCTCATACTTCATAAAAATGCTGCCATGGATACTGTGAGTGAATCTCTCTGGTGAAGCTAACTTAGTCGCAAGAAAACTTATGTCTATATGCTTATAGTGTTAGTGCATGTGGATAACTTGTCTAAATTAGGGGGGAGATTGTGGGCTAATTTGATTTGTAATTTATTTTCCGGGCCAAGTATTTTATTTGTCTCTATATTATTTATATATAGAGACCCACACACACGCGCACGCACACACACACACACACACACACACACACACATATATGTAGGGTGGGTGAGGGAGGCAGTATACTGCTGCTAGAAGTAACATTCATAAGTCATTCACAGGTGTTTGATGCTTCTACTTGTGCCCGTGTTCTTTGCCCACTTATCTATTTCATGATGGAGTGTCCTTTAAGTGAGTCTCCTGTATCATGAAGCTCACTTTGGTAAGAGAAATCTTCTGGTTGTGGTGGTGAGGGTGTGTGCAATTGTGTTTGTAGGGGAGAGGGGGCGGTGAGCATAACTTCTTACTTCTTACTTTACTTCTTAGTTGTCAAGCCTCACTGCCTTTTAGTTTCCTTCTCTGAATAATTATTTGCACACTGGCATACTTAAATGTTTATTTTCTCATTTGTAATAAAAGTTTTGTTGACTTTTGTTTCTTGATTCAGGTTATATCAAATCTGTCAGCAACTACAGAGCCTTTGTTTTCTATGGAGTCTTGGGGACGTTTCCCAAAGGAAAGAAATCGACTTTTCAAATTGATATCTGACAGTAAGGTGATAATCTTTTGCTAATTCATCAACTTCTCAAGTCTGCATACCATTGATTTCAATAGAATTTTCAAGCTACTATTAGTATTTCTTTTAGGCGACTGACCAACTATCTAAAATATCTCAATTGATTAATCTTTTCATGCATAGAGGGATGGGGTATTCTTCATAAGTGGAGACGTTCATTTTGGAGAAATAACACGATTTGACTGTGCCATTGGGTATCCCCTGTATGACATAACCTCAAGTGGGCTCACCCAAGCTGTTGAGAAGGCAGTTCCCCAAGCCTTCGGCTTCCTTGTGAGATTTGCAGCATGGTTCACACCTACTACTACGAGAGTGAAAAACAAGAGTTGCAGATACAAATCATGCACGTATGGTACGCTTTCTCGTGATATCAATATATATATATATATAGATTTAATTATTATCTTTAATTACTGATCTGTGGGATCTGGATATGTATTAGGAAAACCAAATTTTGGAGCAATAGAGATAAACTGGGATGCAGTTCCGGTGAATTTGAAATTTGAAGTGAGGGATGCAAATGGTGGTTCAGTCACTAGTGTGAGCACCTCACTGTTGGAGCTGCAAGCGAAAAAGGTAGGTTCAGAAGGTGCTATGGAAGCAGGAGAAGAGGGGAAACAGTGCTCACTTGAAGTTAGCCTACCATGGATTGTCAGGCATCGGTTAGCGATGTTATTTTACTGTGCATTAGCTGGTACGTTGTCTCTAGTCATGATGTTTAAGTGATTTTGAATTAGGAGAATGGTTTTTGAAAGAAATGAGCTAGGACAAAGCATTATTCTGGTAAAGTAAATGTGCAAAGAAAAAGATAGAGCTAGACAGTAAAACCTGAACTCAAGTAGATACCACACTGCCTAAATGCAGTTATCATTAGTAGCTACCTGATCATATCTTGAGGTATATCTTTCTTATTGTGTTGTGTTTTTTGTAACGTTGCAGCGTTGCTTCTTGTTCAGATAGGAGTTATTTACGTGAGTGTAAAAGTCTGCGCGATCTGCCTTGGAAAATGCAAGCTTGATTGACAAATGACAAATATGGTGAGGTGATGTGAAGGAGTTTGTTTAACATATTGAATTAGATATGTAGCAGTAGCAGGTTACAATTTACAAATTGGTTATTAGTTCTCTTACAGTCTTACCTTTGTTTGGTCAAACACAAGACCGAGTCTACAACTTTTTGAATGTTCAAAGTTGAGTTTCTGCTGAATACTTGTAAATGAGGTCCCTCCTTAATCCTAATACCTATTCTATCATTTGAACATGGATTATGGTTGCGTGTGTTTTTCTTTTTTAAGGTCAAAACCAAAACCTTGGAAAGTCAGTCTACAATAACAACCTTAAAGTGACCCATACGGGCAAACGAGGAAGAAGAAAGAAGAAAAAAAATACCGTCTTATAAGTTGGTGGGCTGCGCAGCCCTGCGCTGTGAGAGAGCATCGTTCTGTTTTATATATTATTATTCATTCCAAGCTCCAAATGATAATTTAGCGACTTTACCTTAGCATGACATTCCACAAACAAACAATTTAATTAGGTTGATGTTATTATTTAATTTAAGGGTTAAATGCACCATTAGTTCCTGAACTTTGGTCAAACTCATCATCAGCCCCCAACTTTAAAAGTGATCACCATTGATTAAAGATCGCTCTTTTTGTTCACCGTTAGTCCCTATTTTTAACGTCGTTTGTGTATTTTCGTTACATGAACATGTGCCACTCACATGCACAAAACATGGATCATTTATAACATCATTAGAATAAGGGGACAATATGAAACATCATCTTCAGCAATACTTGCTCTTGCTTTTTCTCTCTCTACTCCCCTGTTTTTATCTCATGCTTTGCTCCTTCTGTTTCTTCCCCAACCCAGGTAACTCAAATCAAATTATGTTCCATAATCCAACATATAAAATATTTTCAGTTTTTGGAATAAAAAACAAAAAACCCACAAAATAAGTTTTTAGGGTTTTCCCAATAATCAAACCCCAACAAGTAAATAAACAAAGCATCCGTTCACAATTACAGAAAAAAAAATTTACAAAGTAGATACAAACATAAATATGTTCAAAATAATCGATACAAAATTTATATAAAAAAAATTAAACCTTGCGAGAAAAGGCGATTGATAGCTTCGTTAGGGTCCATATTACAGTCTTTGAGAACGGAGTAGATCTCGGGTTCAGAACAGTTAACAATCTCCTTCAAGCTTTGTACCATCTTTCTCGATACCACCGGGATTGATTGTACCCCTACTCCGCTGCCACCCCTGCTACCCATTCTGTCTCTCTTCCCTTTTTCTCAAACAATAGATCTCTCTCTCTCTAGAAATATATAAATCACCCCCACACAGTGTCAGTGGTGTCTATGGAGGTTTAAGGTTGAGGGTTGTAAGGTGGCTCTGTAAATAAAAATCGACTAGCTCTTCCTGCCGTCAGGTCAGACTTTGAAGGACTCGGGAGACTTCCTTGAGCCCAAATCTCCTCCGGTCTAACTTGTTTTCTTTCAAAACGTTACTGAAGGCGTCATCTTGAGTTTGTCCCCTGTTTTGTCGGAGAAGATGGTATTAAAATTTTCACATGACCCCCTTATTTTGATGATGTTATCAATGACTCATATTTTGACGATAATAGCAAACTGACCACTTATTTGAAATGAAAAAGTCTTTTTTGCCATCAATTTTTGTGCATTTGAGTGACACATGCTCATTTAATGTAAAGACACAAATGGCGTTAGGGTTAGGGACTAGCGATGAACAAAAGCAGTGATCTTTGGTCAATGGTGATCACGTGGAAGCTAGGGGATTGATGAAGAGTTTGGCCAAAGTGTAGGGACTAATTGTGCATTTAGTCATTAATTTAGGCAAAAACTTGTGTATGACGGTCTTACGGATCCTAAATCCAAAAGACGGAGCCCCAACAATGATAAAAAGAAGGTAACTAGAGCGGGTAACCCATCAACAAAGACCGTGGGTTACCCAGTGAAAAATGGGTCAAAATGTGAGAGAAAATATATTTAAAAAATTGGACAAATAGGATTGAAACCCGCGGATCGGCCTGGATCCACCAACATAGCTCGCGGGTTGCCCGTTGAGAGTCACGCCATGTGTCACCTCGTTAAAGGTGACAACACATTAATGAGAAGTTTGCTATTTTGCTCTAGTTCCCCTGTATTTTAAAAGTTTGCAACCCAAAATTTTATTTTTCCCACGCCTTGCACTTTCGTCCTCTATTAGCTCCGTTAGCCTTATTTACCTTGGAATGTTTGACGAACCATAACAGAATTTGACGAAATGATAAAAGACACATTTACCTTGGAATGTTTGACAGACCCTAACGGAATTTGACGAAATGATAAAAGACACATTTAAAAGGCAAAAATAACACTCTTAATACTGAAAAGTAACTTTTTTATGTGAAACAAATAATAATTTTCATTAAAATACAAAGTAACACTTTTAATACTAAAAAGTGATATTTTAAAACTAATAGTGACGATTTTAATATATATATATAATACAAAGTAGTACTTTCCAAAACCAAAGTAACATATTTAAGGTCAAAAGTAACACATTTAAGATGAAAGAACAACGCATTTAAGGCTAAAAAGTAACATCTTTAAAGGGAAAAAGTGATAATTTTTATTAAAAATGCAAAGTGACACATTTTATGCTGAAAAGTGACACATTTTATACTGAAAAGTGGTATTTTTAATACTAAAAAGTAACACTCTTCATTTATACACGTGATAGGTAACACTGTAATTTTCAAAAGTCGAGATATTTTACTGAAATTACTGAATATTGGTTCATTTAATATAGATAGATAGGTCTTACGAATCACCTCCTTAATTTAATTTTTTATAAGTAAAACGTTGGACCACATCTGTGATTACTGTTAAATATCAATTTGAAGACAAGTCTTCATCTTCATAACTAAAAGTCAGTCCCAAACGTGTCCAATCTTCAATCTCCTCAGTCAACCCAAAATGGTTATTATTCATTATTCTCCACTTTTTCCAAAACCCATAGTATTTCTTCTCTCTACGTCTGCATAGTAATATTTTTATTTATTTATTTATTTATTTATTTTTAGACGTATAGTTACAGTTTTAAAAAAATTGCTTTGTTCAAAATGGGTCTTAAGAGTTAAATTTTCGAAGTTACAATCCTTTTAATAAATATCATTAATAAAATAGTTAAATCAGACACGTGTCTCACACCGATAGTTTATTAAGGGTTAATTTGGTCCCATACCCTCTCAAAACAAATTGCGAGTCGTCCTCGTCCACTATACTAAAAATAAAAAAAGAATATGCATTTGTTGTGATAGATTAAACGTTGTGAAATGACAAGTAATTAAAAGGTTCTCATTTGTTTCATGCAAATGCAAAGAGTTTTACCATACTATTTTGAAATGTTTCTATTTTCAAAAAGTATGACTATAATTTCTATAACATTTTAATTTTACCACCCTTCATTTGCGTTGTAAGCATATTGTTTGTGCTCAAATATTTTTGTAATTATGACTAATTTAAATAGCAAGAACACTACTTATACAAAGACCTTAAGATCTTTGGTTTTAATCCTCATACCAACAATGAATCAGACCTATCTTTTTAAAAAATAGATTATTTAAAAATAAATTATTTAGGTGAAATGGATGGAGTAATTGTTTTGAAATAGAGTAGTAGTATATGTCTATCCCTAAATGAATTTAATTATAATAATAACTAAAACCGCGTTTTATAGTTAGTCAAATAGATGGGGCAAAACGCATATTTGGGTCACTGTATTTTTCAAAAAAAAATTACAATTAGGCCACTGAGACGCCAAAATTTTCGGTGTGGCCACTGTACCAGACTTATCTTGCATGTTAATCTAATTTTTGGATGGAGGTTAAGTTTGGACATTAACTTAGGTTAAATACCTATTTTGCCCTCATCGCTCAGCGAGTGCTCATCCTTGAAGGCAACAAATCCAAAGACCCTGGATCTGTCAGTCTCACAATCATTGATGATTTACACACAATAAAAACAACAAATATTTATCAGATTCATCTAGATCTATAACAAGTTCATGAGAATCAACATCTACTTTACACCTAAAAACGAAATTCGGAGAAATAAAATTGAAATTTGAACCGAACACAATAACATAGAGAAATAAATCGTGTCAGTCGAATCGGGTTGACAATGAGCTTGGTGGGTATATTAGAAAGAGTGGGAGGATGAGGGGTCATGAAGGAAAGAGGGTTTTGGGTGGGTCTAGGGAGATGGTGAAGAAATCAGTGTTAATAGGGTGCAACTATAGAGGAACAAAGGTGTAGGAATGGCAATTCGTGCTATCGTATCGTGTTCGTGCCTCATTATCGTATTTTCACATTATCTATCTTATTTGATCATAAATATAGCAATAAATATTATTTTGAATATATTAACAATTTCGTGTCTTTCGTGTTGTATCATGTCGTGCTGGGCTTATCGTGTCATTTGTCTCTGTAATCGTGTTTTATAATCGTGTCGTACTGGTTCGTGCTATCATGTCGTGTCAGTCATTGTCACCCCTACGAAGGTGGAGCTGAAGGGATGCATCAACGACGTGAGGAGGATGCGGCGTTGCCTGGTGGATCACATCGTGGAGGAAGACATCACCATCCTCATAGACATCAACGACTCTTTTACCCAGCCCACCGGTCGCAACATCCGTCGTGCCCTCTTTGATCTTGTCCGATCCGCGGCCGGCGACTTTCTCTTCGTCCACTACAACGGTCATGACAACCGCCTCCCTGCTGAGACCGGCAACCTAGATGACACCGGCTACGACGATTGCATCATCCCAACTGACATGAACCTAATCTCCCCTCCAACTTTATCCTATCTCTCTCGCCCTTTCTGCCTCTGTTAACTCGGCCAAATACAGAGCAGCTCCAAGATGAGACCAAGTAACCCATATCTGGGTTTTGAAACTCAAATCCACTCTGCCGCCCCAATTTCATCCTTCTCTTCCTTCTTCGCAACCTAATCGCCTGCCTCCTTAATGAATTTGAAGATGAACATTATATATTGTAATTGATGAATATGATCCTTCTAGGTACGATTTATTCAGATCTGGTTTCGATTTTCTGGGTTTGATTCTCTCTTCAGGGTTTGATCTAGGTTTGATTATCTCTACAGTGTCTAAAATGGCTTTGCTCTCTTTCTCTCCCTACAGGTTTCGTGTTCGTCATTTTTAGTTTAAGAAATTGTATTTTTGGAAAAGGATTGTGTATGCACTCAATTTCAGAATTCTGATCTGGGTTTAATTGAAGCATTTGAAGAATCAAAATGGATTTGCACAAAGGTTTTTTGATTTTCATTTTAGATTTGAGTTTAACCTGGTTTATCATTGTTATCTACATTTCTTTGATTTTTTGATCTGATGATGATGAAGCTGACCACCGTAGAAGATGTTGATGATGAAGATGAGGGTAAAATATATATTTAACCTAAGTTAACGTTCATCCAAAAATCGAGTTAACATGCAAGATAAATCTGATACATTGGCTGTATCGAAAATTTTGATGTCTCAATGGCCTAATTGTAATTTTTTGAAATATACAGTGGTCCAAGTATGCATTTTGCTAATAAATGGTCCAATAGATACATGATAAAAACTTGAATAAGACAATGTTATGGATATTATTTAAAAAAAAAAAAAAAAGATTTGTCTTCTGAATAAGGATCAAAAGTGAAGACTTTGCAAGACTTAAGTATGGAATCACATAGATACACGGTGCTCCACTCCAGTCGTAGTCGCATTCGCATTATTAAATTGCAGGTTTTGCAAGACTTTGAATATTGATTGAATATTGAATATTAATCAAAGTCCGAGTCTTGCTCTCTCTCTCTCTCTCTCATAAATAAATCCAATCCGTCGCCCCGGCCACCGCCACCGCCACGAGAAGATGAGGATGAGGAGGGTGGGTTCACGTTCACCTTCATCTTCATCCATTTTACAATTGTTATTGATATGCATGATCGGAAGCCATATTGTTGAAGCCCAACAGACTTACGTCAACAACAGACAGCTTGATTGCAATCAAAACCACACCACAGCACTGGGTTACGTCTGCGGCATTAATGGATCTTCTTCTTCCTCTTCCTCTTCCTCTTCCTGCTCTTCCTACCTCACCTTCCGTTCTCAACCTCCTAATTACAATACCCCTTCCACCATCGCCACCCTTCTCAACTCCGACCCTAACTCCATCGCTCTTATCAACAACCTCTCCTCCACCCAATCCACCATCCCTACCAACACCATCCTTATTATACCCATCTCCAACTGCTCATGTTCTTCTCCCCTTTCTTCACAACCACAACAACCCCAGTATTATTATCAGCACGATACTTCTTTCCTATACAACAACACCGCCGATACTTATTTCTCCATCTCCAACAACACTTTCCAGGGCCTCACCACTTGTCAGGCCCTCATCAATCACAACTCCTACAACTTCCGCCAACTCTCCCTTGGTAACAACATCTCTATCCCCCTCCGTTGCGCTTGCCCTACTCCCAACCAAACTGCCGCCGGCATCCGCTACCTCCTCACCTACCTCATCACCTGGGGCGACTCCATTTCTTCCATCTCTTCCACCTTTGGTCTCTCCGACCCCCAGTCTATCTACGACGCCAACCAACTCTCCCCCAACGATCTCATTTTCCCTTTCACACCTCTCCTCGTTCCCCTCACCACCCAGCCCACCAGGATTGACCCCTCCGCCTCACCTCCTCCTCCTCCTTCCCCTCCCCTCATTCCCTCTTCCCCCAACGACAGCGACAGCTCCCGCACCTGGGTTTTTGTCGGCGTCGGAATTGGTATCGCTTTCCTCCTCATCCTCTCCCTCTTCGGATTTCTTGTTTGGTACTTTAGGTTTAGGCGAAAAACTCCTCCTCCTCCCCATCTACCTGCCGACAGGGAGAAGCAGCTTCCCGGATCTTCTGATTACGCCATGCCTGATAGCAGCAACTCTTGGTCGGTATCCGCGGAAGGCCTTCGGTTTGCGGTCGAATCCCTTACTGTTTACAAGTACGGGGACCTGGAAGCGGCCACCGCCTGCTTCAGTGAAGAAAATAGACTCCAGGGGCAAGTTTATCGAGGGTCTTTCAAGGGGGATTATGCAGCCATTAAGATTATCAAGGGGGATGTTTCCGGTGTAGAGATCAATATACTAAAGAAGATAAATCACTCCAATATTATCAGGCTCTCTGGTTTCTGCCTCCACCAAGGCAACACCTATCTTGTTTACGAGTACGCCGAAAACGGATCTCTCACCCACTGGTTGACTCACAAACATACTCATTTGGGTTGGAAAGAGAGGGTCCAAATTGCAAACGACATCGCCGATGCTCTCAATTACCTTCATAACTTCACCAATCCCCCTTACATCCACAAGAACTTGAAGAGCAGCAACGTACTGCTTGATAGGCAAATGCGAGGCAAGATCACTAATTTTGGGTTGGCGAGGAGCGTGAGCGTGGAGAATGAGAATGAGAATGAGGAGGGCCTCCAAATCCAATTGACGAGGCACGTGGTTGGGACTTATGGTTATATGCCTCCTGAATACATCGAGAATGGGTTGATCACCCCGAAACTTGACGTGTTTGCATTAGGAGTGGTGATGTTGGAGCTATTGTCTGGGAAGGAAGCTGTCGGAGAACCCAATAAAGAGCCTCAGCCTCACAAAGACACAGACAGAGAATTGCAGCTGTCTGCAAGGATAATGGAGGTGCTTGCAGGTGAGAACGTGAGGGGGAAGTTGGGAGAATTCATGGATGTTAACCTCAAGCATGAGTACCCCCTCGACTTGGCATACACTATGGCCCAACTTGCAGGCAACTGTGTGGCTAATGATCTCAACGCTCGCCCCTCTGCCTCTGAGGTTCTCATGACCCTGTCCAAGATTCTCGCTTCCTCCATGGAATGGGATCCATCCGACGAACTTGAAAACTCCAGATCCCTCAGCCTTGGCAGATGAAAAGTCTGATCCCATACCTCCTCCCATTGCACAATACCACAAGCTTCTTGTATTATTATTTTTTTTTCCCATTTAACAGTTGTTGGTTTTTACTTCATTTATGTAATTATTACTCTTCTGGAAAGTAAACATTTCAGGTTGCAAGTTAAATGGTATCAAATTTCATCAAAACAAAGATAAGCAAGGACCCCTAGCAAAGAGTTGATTCACATCCATAATGACAAATTCTCAACCAACACTAGAGCTAGCTACATGATTCACTCTTGAATATCATCATGTACCAACACAACATACAGACAACACTGTACAATTACAAGGGAAGAATACTCTATATATTAACATTCCCCTTTCGTTGGAGGACTCCGTACTCAGTACTCAGTCCAAAACCTTTTGCAGAGCATTCCAATATCTAGAACATGATGGATTCAAGTGTATTGCCCGCAGAATCCACCTCAAAGGGTTCTGACTTGATGAACGGTCCAGAACACCTTTGGACTGCGTGGAAAGCAAATGCATTTGAAGGAAGAGCTCCGCAGGCCTATTCTCTGCATAAACAAAGAGCAAGTCAAAAAAAGAATGTCTACCAACCTTCATCTATCAATGTGATGCCACACGATAATAGATCTAAACCTCCTGCATCTATCATTATTCTGATGAAAACATTGGTAATCGATCAATTCAGACCCTATGGACCCACCTCCCTCATCACAAGGCGTGTTCATTCGGAGCCTCAAAAATAGGTAAAATAATACATACAAGGAAAATAATCAAATATGCACAGAAAAGTGCACATCACAGCATGGGAAAATTAAATAAGTACAACTTCCATCACAAGGCCATTGCCATGTAAAACAATTCACCGCATCAACGCACACATCTTGATACATACGGCCTCCGTTCCACTCAAAGAGTCTCCATTTGAAAAGTTTAATTACTAAGGGATATATTAATGCCATTAAAGTTAGTCATAATTACAAAAATAATTGAGTACAAAAAATGTGGTTACAACACAAGTAGAGGGTAAATATGAAATGTTTTAGAAATTGTAAGCATAATTTTTGAAAGTTGACTCTTAGAGAGAAACATCCCAAAATAGTATAGCGGACTCTTTGCCTGGAACGGAGGGAGTATTTTCTGTCTATATAGCATCAAGTACGAATGAGTATATGCTTGCATAAATTGATCAAACAAGAATCAAACCTGGTGGCCAAGAAAACCATTCAAGACGAAGGTTTGACTCCCACTTTGCTTTGGAGCCAAGGCTTGCTTCTGCTTGAGCCAGTAATAGTTGAACAATAGGCAATGGAGAGAGAGAAGTGCTTTTAGCTTTCATGAGACTTCTACTAGCATGCAGTATAAATTCTGAATCACACTGCTGTCTGGCAAGCTCCATACAGATGGCACCTGAACCCATTCCAAAGTCTATTACATGTTTTGTCCAGACAGAAATATATATATTTACATGCAACATATATATGTGTATGGGTGTGTGTGTGTGTGTGCTGAAAGACAACAATCATAATTCATCCAAACCAATAATTGTCCGATATTCTTGCCAAACATAATTTTCTCGAATTCAAATAGGAGTATGACAATTCAATGAAGCTTCATTTTCTTAATATCTTCTGAATAAGTCCCTCTTCTTTAGTTTTTGACTGTTTATAGACTGAAAGGGAATATTTGTTACAAGAAAACTAAAGCAACCGTACTATACAATGGAAAACTCTATTGGATCACTTTAGTGATCAAATAGACTTCCAGGACATTATTTTAAATTACAACCCGAGTCAAATAAAATTTTCACCAAGATTTTTCCAGCATATAGTCGAGTCAACTTCAGTTCAAAAGACTGAGGAGTTATCCTTTACCAAGCAAGTGTTGGATTATCTTTAGAGTTGCACATATCTTGAATAACCTACTTACTTTTCAGCTTTAAGCACTAGCTGAGAAAACACCTTAACTCTTAAAGTTTTAGCTTTTCAACATTTACAGTTAAGGCCAGTATCGAATGCATAAACAGCCGTAAACATAGTAAACAAAGTCTATATAAAATCAACATTATCATGTTAGGAGAATAGTTAGAAACCTCTAATATGCTAATGATTTCGTAACAAAATTGACTTTACCACAATAACCACTCCCTCCATATATATCATTCAATATTTAAACTTTTTTAAAGCATTTATTTACTAATCTATTCTCTATTTTCTTAGTAGCCAATATATTGTGAATATTAATATGAATTGGTTGGCAGACCAGCTGCAAAGAATATAGCTACTGGTGGCAAATTTAGTGGACTAATACCATGACAGAGAAAAACGCAGCTTTCAGCATCTCCTAACAAGCAAGCCTGTGAGAGGAACCCTTCTGCACGAAGATAATCCTGGGCACAAATTGCCATTAAACCCTGCACCAGATTATATATGGCCATCCACATACTCCATGAATACTTTATGCCTTTGGAACACTCCTCAAAGCTCAATTCTAATGTACTTGCATCAGCCGGTAGCTTATATCGAGATTCAATATATTTAAGACATATTATACCAATGTGAAAATCCGTATTTAGCTTCAAGCACCTCATATATTCATCACGCAAGCTAGCAAAATTATCTGCAGCAGCATAGGCACGACATAGTAGCAAGTGTGCAAAGAAAAGATAGCCATCAGGAACCAAAAGACCTGAAGCACTTTTAGCATAGCTGATGCAGCCAACAAAATCGCCAGTTTGCAAGCAAATCTCAGAAGCAGAGAGTAAAATTTGGAACTTTTGATATTGGTAAGACCTGTGTTTCTTTAAATATAACTCATCTGAAAGAGCCACCGCAACTAGCCTCTCAACTGTTAAGCAAAGATGGCGAGGGAACCTCTCCTCACGTGCTTTCTGTAAATAGTTAACTATCAACAAGTACCTAGCATTTTCGTTCCATGGTTCCTGATGTAACCACCTGTAAAGAGGCAACCACCTTAGTTGCTGCTGACATAAACTAGAACCTGAAGTACACCCTATGAAACAGAAGATGATTTGGAGTATAATGATAATTTGCAAAAACTGAGTACAACCTATGGAAACAGGACAAAAGGAAGGGAGATATAGGCATGTTACTTTTGCAATAGTTGAAACGATCCAGGTCCGCACAACCACTGGTCTCGACAGGTTGGGAAAGTGAATTTCTCATTACAACCCCCAAGAGTATAGCAAGCTACAGTTCCAGCACCAAGAATCTCAAGTGCAGATTTTAAACCTTCTTGTTCCTTTGGCCACTCAGAAGGACTGCTTCTTGATATTACGCATCTAGTTGCAAGGTGAGCATCTTTCCAGTCTTTACTAGATAATAACAGATAACCAAGAAGATCCCTGTTTGGGGCAATTTGTCTCAGATGAGTTTTGAAGCACAAACAAAAGAGTTGAGAAGAATATAAATCAAGCTCAATACTTGGAAACATGTGTGCACATTAAGATAGATATTAATAGTTTTTCTCGAGGATAAAAGAAACATTTATACCTTTGCATTTACCATGAAATAGTCAATATACAAGGATAATGCAAATAGATTTGTCTCCAACTCAGGTATGTTCAGGGAAAGGGGAAACAAATGAATCAGGATAGAAACTAATTTTCTTCCTAAACCCACCTTTTACCAATATTAGCATCTCCAATACATTTCAAACTAGAATCTTTTCATTGCAGCTGAGAAACATAGAATCTTGAATAAAAGGCAGAAAAGGAGACAAAATACTAATTAGAAAATGATATCTTAAATTTATAAATTTAATTATAATTTCTACTTACTATATGTAAGCAATAAAAACTATATACCAAACCATGTTCTGCCAATAGGTTGTATAGCTCTTCACTTTATTTCTATCTAAAAAAAATTATTTAAGGGAACACCCTCTTACCTTGTAAAGTTTGCTATTATTAATACCAAAAATGCAAAAACAAGAAAGATCATAGGGACTACAATATCAACTTAGTTTGGGTTATATATGCATTCCACATATCTAACTTAAGAAACCATCATCAATTCTTTGTACATGTATGAATGTATGCTGGACTTTCCTGTACCATTCAATCTCAGTGAATCTTATTCTGCAAATGCTTCTATATGGCTTATGCATGCATGTATGTTGAAAAACATAAACAAAAAATTGCAGGTTTAGTTGGTAATATACATCAACTTCTTTACCCATTAAGATTTATACATACTTCTTTCCGTATAATTAGATCAATGAAATCCCCCCACCAATTCTGAGTACATGCACAAATATTAGAATTTCATCAACTTTTCAATCGCATTGAAACTTATTCTGCATTTCAGATGTCCACTTGGTTATGCATCACAAAATGTGTAGACCCGGTATCCTGCTTTGTTTATTTTTTGATATTGTTCTGGCATTCAACAACATTAATGCACATGCACCCATGTTCTAATTATCAGTACAAGAAGTCCAGAAATCACAAGAAGCTCTTCTGATGTCTACTTGGTTATGCACCACAAAATGTGTAAACCCACTATCCTGCTTCTTTTTTGGTACTGTTTTAGCAATTTTACAATACTAATGCACACGCACCCATGTTCTAATTAGCAGTACAAGTAGTAAAGAAATCACAAGAAGCTCTTTCTAGAAAATAACATAGAGCATTCCTAACTTATGCAATGCTAAGATTCAGATCACAAAAACTTAATTGTTTGCTAGATGGCCAACTTTTCACTGCCACTGGTGCCCTTTATAAATGTGATAAAAAGGGTGGTGGGGTGGGGGAAGCATTTTAAGAGTTCTCAGTACCAGAATATGAGAAGAAGCTATTTCCAAATATCATTACAGCTGAATTAGACACTAGCGAGATAACCAGGCTCCACAAACTGATGCATGAATATTAAACCATAGCATATAGATAGTTTACAGCCATACATCTGTCCTCATAAACAAATGGCACAGCAAGGCAATGTTCAAGATTAGATCTACCTTAACAAACCGCTATTTGGGTAGAGGTGAAGAGTTTTTCTAAGATGGTCCACACCATTTTGTATTCCAAGGGACTCTTTTGATCCATATTTAACCTGAAAAAGCAAAACACATATTTACAGCGAGCTTTTTTTTTTTTTTAATATTTACAGTGAGCTTCATGCTTGATATAGAGCAAAGTCTTAACAAACTGCAACAAGATAGAGTATGCAGCTGGAGTAGGAAACATACTATTTTACTAAGTGCTATCAAGAAATGCATTCCAATGATCTCTTCGCGAGATACAAGAGAAGAACGACTGCTTGAAACAACTGGTTCGAGCTGATTGCTTTGATCTAGAGCGTGAATAGCAGATACTACAAAACTAACTCTTGAGCTCCTAAATAATTCCTTAGGCATTTTAACAATGCTTGTAATTGTTGATTCCTTTCCAGAAATGTAGTAAAGCAATCGACAGATGAAGCTTATACAGACAGCTGCTGTAGTCTGCTCCATTGATCTAACACTTGCAGCCAAAATTCTCACCACGGACAAAGCCACATCATTCTTGCCTAGTTTCCATAAAGATAGAGCATATATGTGCAAACCATCTGAATCAAGAACACCTGCAATATACAAGGTCGTTTACACAATTAAAATGGAAATTTCCATTAATTCACATAAAGATTAAAATTCAAACCCTAGAATTTAATGAAGATGGCTTTTATTAGGGGTGTAAATCGGAACCACGGAACCCAACCAAACCAAACAAGTCGGTTTGGTTCGGTTTTGGTCGAAGACGGTTCATTTCGGTTCACGGTTTTTGGTATCGTACCAAATCGAACCAAACCAAAACAACCTATATATTTTATTTATTTATTATTATTATATATTATATTACATTTATTAACTATTTTGAATCTTTTGATCAACTTATATGCATAATCTAGGCCTTTGATTTAGTCATATAATATATATATATAGACACATACTAAACTAAACAAAATCTTGATTGTTGGAGAACTATTATTTCTTCCATTGTTTATGTTTATTTTAGAATTTTTATTGTTTTCTTTATGATAATTTGTTGTTAGTAGGTTATTTCCTAATTTTGATGTTAATTTCAAATTAAAATCATATTTTTATTGTTATTTTTAATGTTGGTTAATTTGATTAAAAATAATTTATATAAACCACAAAACCGAACCAAACCAAACCGAGTGGTTCGGTTTGAGATTTTTGGAACCAAGGTTCGGTTTGTGGTTTTGGCATAAACCGAACCACTTGCACCCCTAGCTTTTATGTGCCAACTTATAACCCCTTGTCCTGATAAATATAGTCTGATGTAAAAGTCAAACAGTTGGAGAAAACCTTCTGATTTCAATATTTTCACTTCACTTAACAATCGTGTATAAAAGCATGAAGTTTCTTCATGTTGAGTGAGTGCACCAATGAATTTGGTTAAAATCAGAGACCAGTTAGAGCTTGTTGAACTATTCTCTTCTAACCATTATTTATCTTATCATACTAATTGAAATATAGCAGATCTTGAGACAATTCTTTGATTAAAAATTCACCATTCTCATAGACTGGAGCAAGTTGGCTGCCATCTGTAAACAACCACAAGATCACTCAGCATAGGTCTCCATTTGAATAATCCAAATCTTCTTGCAGTTCTTCAGTTATTACAAATTGTTCCATCATCTCACACTTCAATTCACAAGTAAATTGAGAAAGGAGGGTGAAATTTTCAGACATTTCAAGTTTTGTAAGGCACAAATACCTTTCCAAACCATCTTTCACAAATGTACTTGTGCACAAAACCCCAGTTTTCCTTAATATAGATCTTGGAAATTCTTTTTTCTTTGGTTACACACGACATTTATGTTACACAATTGTCAGTTCACCCACATTTTCGCCAAAGTTGGAGAAGTAGATATTGTAAGTTGTGACACAAGTTAACTTCCAACATCATATTTCAGAAGCCTTGAGGTCCCCCTCGTAAGGGAGGCAGATCTTCTCAGACTTACCAGGAGGTCAAGTCCATGTCATGTGAGGATCTGTATTTTTTCAGTGTTTTGCCTCGATGACTTTCTTGTCATGTGGTAACTTAGGAAACACATAAGACCCACACTAATCAACCTCGCCATGCAACCTCCTATCTTTAGGTACTTAAAGAATATTGATTTAAAAAGCACACAAATGGCAGACAACCAACAGATAGACAATAAAGTCCCACCATTTTTTCTTTATTTTCTCTTCCATAGATAATAACCGAGAAAGATGGATACACAGAGATACATTACCCAGGACTGGAAGGTCGCAGAATGACTTTGGGAATACATTATGCTGCATGTTCTAAAAGGTTGCTTTATATGGATTCGACAGTTATAAAACCACAGTAATACTAAACACAGCTGGTTTTCCCATGACAATCTAATTAACAGAAGCCTTTTATTTCCATTGGAAGCTACATTTAGGCTCTGTTTGTTTAACGGAAAATGATTTTCAGAAAATGATTTCTGAAAAATGAAAAGATTCATTTTCAGGTGTTTGGTAAATCTTTTGAAAATATGCCGGAAAACATTTTCGGGTGTTTGGCAAACACGCGGAAATGTTACGGAAAACAATATATGAATAAGTACCAAAAAAAATCCAATATTAATGCCTATATTGAATATAAGATAGTGTTGAACTTTAAATAATTTTCCTTTATTAACTCTCAATTAATCATTAGTGGTGTCAAATCAATAAAGTCCATATTTTATCTATCCTCACAAATACAAATAAAAAATTCGATAATTGATATGAGAAAAACGATTTAAAAAAGAAAATGGACAATGTTTGGGACGTCCCTAAATAATATAGTTGACACTACTAATTTTAGGACGTAGTGAGTATTTATTAAAATTATAAATTATAAATAGTGTGCACAAACTCCATTTATATTTCTAAACAATTTATTTGTTGAGTGAAATATTATGCGTGTATGTAATATATGTAATTGGGGAAGAAGGGGGAGGGGTAACATTTGGAAAATGACTTACGAAAAATGAATCTATAAGTCATTTTCCGGAAAAGAGGTTTTCTTTTTCCATTGACTAAGAAAAGTTTTTACTTTGACTACATTTTCTTAAGGTTAACAAACACCGAAAAATGAGGAAAATGTTTTCCGAAAGTTTTTTTCCGTGAAACAAGCGGAGCCTTAGATGGAAATTCAGTTCATAACACAATATTCAAAAGAGAATTGAGAGTACATTTAAGAGTCGGCATACTGAGCTTGTTGTACATATTGTTAGTATGCCTACCAGCAAGTCCCTGGTGGAATTACGGTCAAAATGAACACTATGGTGTGATCATCTTGCTAGCAGGAGGCATAAGGCGGTTACAAAATGTCCATTTGCTGTTGAGTTGGATACTGGCACATGGTGGTTTTGGTTCTGCCAACTTGCAATCCAGTCTTGTATATGAGCACGAGTGCCCACATTGAAGGAGAGAGTTGTACGGGAAGTGATACGATCCTGAGAAGCCTTAAAATTGTTTCCAAGAGTTCAGGGGTTCAGGGGTTTATTTGATACGTCTGAAAGCTTGGAGACAAGATTGGAAGCTGATTGGAAACTTGAAGGGATCAAAGTGGCAAAGCAATAAAGTAGATTGCAAACTTGGACGGACATTCTGCCAAATAGGCACCTGCGTCCATTACCGAAGGCGGCCGCATCAGCATAAGAAGAAAACTGGCACCGTTGTTTTTTGTTTTATTTTTGGTCTTTTACTGTTTTATTGTTTGGGTATTTTATGGTTTTAGTTTCCTTTTAATTAGGTTTCTTGTTCCTAAAGTTTAGGTTTAAAAGTTTCCTTTTAATTAGTTTTCTTTTCCTACAAGAATTAGGATTTATTTTGTAAGCCTATATAAAGGCATTATTAAACATTGTTTGGGAGTTGATTTTTTATTAATAAAATTGAGTTGATTTTCTAGATAGAAAATTGTGTTCTTATGTGAGTGTCCTGGATTGAAACCTCGGATTATAAATATTGTGGATTCGTTGTTTATAATTAAATTCGACCTATCAATTGGAGATTCATCCCAATTGTGGCGTCATTCAAAATTCCAAGGTTCGGGTCATCTCGAGGGCGTTGGGTCACGGAGTCATTCATCCTAAAACCTTTCTAGGAGATCTTGGGTTCTCATCAGGAAGGAGAGCATTTCTGGTAGCTTTTACTACCATCTAATACCGAAGAAAAGAGACACATGGGATGGAAACAAAAATTAGATGTGAACAAAGGATTTTTCGTAGAAGAGATGTATTAAGAAAAGAAAGACGAATATCAAGGAGAGGACAAGAAGCCTGTACAATGCAACTCATAAGGCATAGTACCTCATCCAACAGAACCATCGGGGAGGAAATTGAGTTTAGGCATGTATTTTTGCCGGGAAAATTTCAAGGGTTAATAAAAAAGGGGGAATGATAATTGTTGGCTTCTTCAAACCCACATTAAGCAATTCTTTGAACACCCTCGGTGAATGTCCACGCAAGGACAACGTGAAGAATTACTAAGGTAAATAAATCTCAGGGACAATCTAAACTAAATCTTCCAAGGGAGATTTAAAAAAAAAAAAAAACAAACAAACACAAGCAAAAAGAAAAGCTTCAAAAATATTTCCAGCTATGATATTTCGAGATCGCAATGGGAGTATCATATGGCCAAGCTGAGCAAGAATGTTCGGTTATGGAATTTTATGATTAACCAAGCTGAGCACGAATGTTCGGTTATGGAATTTTATGATTAACCAAGCTGAGCAAGAATGCTTTATGGAATTTTATGAGTAACTTTATGAATTTTATACGTATTAGTACTTTTGTAGTAGGGATTATGCCACGTCACTCTAGGTGATTACCACGTAATTACCTAGTTTCCCCGAACTAAGACCTATCTTAGGCTCAGGAAATAGCTTAGGGGGCCGAGGTCGAGTGCTTTTAAATGATGGGAGCTTTATTAATGGTCTCCACGATCATCATGACATCTTGCTGAGAGAATTCAGAGCCCCGATCAATATCCATAACTCTGCACAACAACTTACCACTAGCACTTACATCCGTTTTTCCTCTTAATGGGCAATCCATGAGTTTAACCTATTGGTTTGGTGGTGAAGTCAAGAGAAAGTCGCAAATGCGATACTGTGAATCACTAAGTGATTGACTTATGGGACACTATGATCATAGATCAATAGGATGATGACACCTATAATATTCCATGTGTCATCCTACATTCACTATAAATAAAGGTGAAAACCTCATTTTCAAGGATCGATAATCATTTGATTGAGAACAGGAGTACTTCTCGACATCGCTCCCTCTGTTTGATCTGGCTTCCACCCCGATCCTACACTCTTTGAGGTTCTTTGATAGCAACGTGTCACTAAGTCTTTATCACACCCTCCACACTCACATTCTACAGATATATATAGACTTTTTACTTGTCAAAAAAAAATAATCTTACTTCTTAGGATCCAAATATGGGAGCACTGATATCAAGAGAATTCAGCTCATTCCATTTGCACATCAGGTTTTTCCAATGGGCAATAAGTTTAACTATAAAATAAAGATGACATGAAGCGCATGAACTACTAGATAGCCATAGCCCAAACCTTGCTTCTTCAGGTTTTCACATTCTTGGACTGCTTCAAAAGCTTTACCTGCCTGCATCAAACAAAAGCATTTTCCATAATCAAAAGGCATTTTCAAACTAGAGGTAGCCAACAACAGATGATGAAGTAGAGGTGATCAGCTTCAAGAATGTATCCAAAGTCCAAACATCAAAAAGACAATGGAATATATTATACCTTACAGAGTGATCTAGCCAAATTGATTGATATGTCCCTGAGGCAGGATTTTGGTTCAATGCCAGCAAAACTGCTCATTGCACAGCGTGCAAGCCTATAAGAGGCTATAGCAGACTGATAATCAAGTCGAGCCTCACAAATGAGCCCATTCAGATTGTGGGATTCAGGATAGTGAGGTGCACGCTGCAAGGCTTGGCGTATGGCTCCAAGCACCTATGACAGAAATTAGCCTCAGTATCAAATTGAAATTAGATGCAATATGCCTTATCCCTTGTTAACTTCTTACGAGAAGTGAAGGAATAGCATATTTAGTAAAAGCAGTTACAGAATGAATCTATCAGTTGTACCTCCGAAGATGAAAGGTGACTAGATAACAATGCAAGTTTTGCAAGACCCATTTGAAATTCTGCAAGCTGTCAGGAAAAGGTGCCATAAATAGAATTCTATTAAACTAACAAAAATCCAAGAGTCATTATGAAGAACAGAATAATGTATACGCTACGCAAACGTATAGATTAGTGATTGACTGACAAAGACACAACTAAGTACAAAGCAAACCCCTTTTGAACTAGAATTCAAGAGAGCACAAAATATAAAAATAAAAATGACTGCCATTGTATTGCATCTAAAATCTTCGCATGATGACTGTCATCGAAGAACTGAAGGCTAAACATCATTGTCATTGTCAGTACCAAAGCCAAAACAGGAGAGAGAGAGAGAGAGAGATTACTGGAAATATCTGCACAGCCCGTAAACAGCAATCATATGCTTCATCTGGTTTGAGTTCCCTGAGAAAAGAAGTAATGTAGATACAGGTTTCAAGGGACTATGGTTGATGAATTCATTTATCTGTTTACCACAAGATAATAAGAATTTAGTGGCAGCCCCGTTGCATGAGGCCTCTGAAGCTCCGGATATGGGAAGGTCTAATATACACAGGCTTGCTTTCCCAATAGAGAAGCTGTTTTCATATTTTGGACCTGTCCTACCGAGGTCACAGTGGAGCAACCTCATTTCTGCACCAAGGCTTGCCCAAGAAGACGAGAATTTACCTAGTATAAATATCAGCTGACATACCAGCCCATGGTAATGCAAGTGACGGATCTATACTCCTGGCACGATCAAATGCTTGCTGAGCCAATCTCTTTTCACCTTCTTTTCTGTAAAGCTGTAAGATTCCAACACTTGGTCAACTTTATGACAGGCTATTCGAGTTCCCAATCAAACCACACTGAACTTCAATTGGTGCTCTCTCTCTCTCTCTCACACACACACACACACAATGACAACACTGATGGAATACAATTGCTAAATTTCATGCAAATTAGATACATATTTCTTAAGTCAGATCAGATGTGCATGACATTACCTTTCCAAGATAAGCCCATGCTACAGCTAGAGATACATCCAACTGCAATGACCGTACGAAAGCATGTTGCTTCAAGACTGCATGACGCGATAAGCATCCCAATGCCACCCAGAACTCATTGTTGTGACTCTCCAGTAATAATCCCCCAAAGATCATTTTCTCAGGAAGCAGCCTATTTAATGAAAAGTATTTTTAGAGGCAACTACTAATAATTGTAACATGATCTAATAAAACCAAGATGTTACCATGCACTTGTATCCACTTTTTCACTCTCCTTCAAAGAGAAAATGACATCCAAAGTCGTAGCGATGTCTGCATAGATGTTAGCTTGCCACGGAGCCAAACGCAAAGCCCGCTGGTAGGAACGGCTGGCATGTTTTGCAGCTAAAGAGCAGCTCCTTTTCCAAGAAAGGATGGAAGCACTGAAAGCTTTCTCATCAGTTTCTAGCACAAGGTCTTCATCCATCCATGGAAAACATTTGGCATATGTAAGCTAACAAGGAAGGGAAAAACACCATAGTTTAAGCTATCCATAATATAAACATCTACTTTAAATAGTATGGGGTCTCCCGTAAGAAAGACAATTCATTTCACATAAAACGCTATTGATTGAAAGGTAACATAAATCACATTCCGATATACACTAAAATGACGGAAGCAATGGTTGCTACCTTGCACTTATGGTACAAGAGGTGAAATGGAGCAACCAAGAGAGCCCTACAAGTGAAAATACCTGAATATCACCAAGCAACTTCCAAATGCATGAAGTATTTCCAGCTAAGCCGGTGCTGACTGTTGCAATTTTAGATGCCTCCTACAATTGTTTACAAACTTAACTTTTTTTCCGAAAAGATAGCCCTTCAAAACTTGAGAGACAGACATATTACTAGAATGACGCTTACCTCTAATAGACAAGCTCCCCATTTGAATGCACCAGAAACTATACATTCCTTAGACAAATCAAGTAGCCCAGAAGCAAGTCCACAGTGGGCAGCTATATTCTTAGGTGACCTCTGCAAAGCTTGGTGAAATTGTTCAATTCCCTTCAAGCAGAGAGCTAGTTAGAGATATAGAACAGATACATTGAGATAAGCACAAGCATAACTATTGAATTTCTTCCAAGTATTGCCATGTGTAGAGCTTTTATAAGTACATATTCGAAGAACATAATTTTATCAGAAAAGCATCACAATAAGAACAAAATTTCTTTGCAAATAGAAACAAATAAATCAATAAATGTCTCCTAAATTGTGTAGGCCATAGCTACAAGACAGCATAATTATATAAACGAGTGAAAGATTAATATGTGAGAACAGTACCTTTCTATAGGAACCAAGCATCAAGAAGATGTTTCCACTTTCAATCAGAGCAAAGATTCTTGTGTCCTCCAACTCAATTGCTCGACCATATGACTGTTGGAATACCAAAATATCAGCCACTATATGATGAGAGTTGAAGCTTGGCTGGATGCAGAACTTATATGAATATCTCTTTAGTTTAGAAGCAAATTACTTTTCAACTTTTGTGAATAAGATATGAACATCCTTCAAAATCATTTCCCTATCCATAACCAAGCAATTAGTCCAATTCTCAAGGGAATCCAATGCAGGAGATGGAAATGGCAACACAACAAATCCAAGAAAGTAACGTGTAAACAGTGTGAATTAAAATTACATTCAAAAATCCAACATGCATAGAAAAATACTTTATTTCGTATTCAAGTAATTTGACAATATATGTCTGATACTTAGTTAGTTATACACCTGTCTGTCTGGAACTGAAGCATGCATATATGGATAATAATAGCAATGTTTCTTTATGACTTCAATAATAATTAGTCTCAATTCCTGCCCAATCCTTGCCCAAGATATTTTCTAGTCATTGTTTTGTTACAATAAGCTTTTCTGGTTTACTCTGCCAGATTAATTTTCCTCGCATAATACTCCCTCCATCCCAAAGAAGAAGTCACAATTGGCAAGCCAAACTTTCTAATATTGTACTTTTGCTTCTTTATATTTCTTTAAGTTGCACTAGAGCACATCTTTCCTTTTTTGGCCATTCCAAAAAAAGTATTCACTTTCTAATCTTTCCTTTTAGGATGTTACTCTTACCATTTTACCCTTGATTTGATTCTTACTTTAAGTGACGGGTCCTACTCTCAGATGGGCTTTATAGGAAAAAACGAACATCCAAATATTTATAGTAAGCCAATCACCTTTTCTTAATCTATGTACCGAGTCAAACAAGACTCTTTTCTGGGAATGGAGGGAGTATATATTTTTATGAAACATTAAATAAATATTCTTCAAAAAAAAAGGCTTGAAAATATATGAAGAGTTGAAGCTTAAATTTTAGAAATGTAACTCTTTTTTAGGACAACCCAAAAAATAAAGTATTACTATTTTATCAGGGATGAGGGGAGTAAAAAAATCTATTTATCATCTAAAGACTTGTTGGGAGTCTTTTGATGGATTCCAAAGAAGAGTGTGGAGAAGGCCCGCAGTTTATAATTTTCATATCTACAGTAAGGAAGTTCATAAGCATTGGACATGTCCAAGAATGTAATGACAAATTGGTGTTTGAAACATGTCATTGCATCTGTTGCTTCATAGAGTATAAAGCGTGGGAATCACCAACAATGGTAATCACAAAAGATGTGATTATCAGCTCCTAAAATCTAGCAAAGTTGCATCCTTCAGTTTAGAAGGTGCCACGTTGATGTTGGAGTTATGTCAGACTTGAATGAAACAGAATGCTATTAAGCAGATTTCATCTTCAATAACCATAAAGAGTGATTCATAGTGTGGATAAGTATAAGATGTTTATGTAGTTTACAGAAATTTTAATACTCCGTCTGTCCAAAATAAGTGTCCATTATTCCATTTTGAGATGTCCTTGTGAGGTAGGAAAATCAATGGGACACATTCATTTGACAACACTAAAAGATACCTTAAGGGTAATAATGGAAAAACATATTGATTCAAATACTTTCTTAAAACCAGTGTAAAGTCAATAAGTGAACCTTATTTTGGGACAGGAGTAAAAAGCTACAAGGGAACTCTCTAAATTATACTTTGAGGCCACGTGCAAGGTAGATTAAACTGGACAAAAATGAACAGCTCTCCAGAAAATAAAAAATGACACATGAGAAAAAAGCTTGATAAAAGGGAAAAGTACCTTTATAGAAGCAGTAAACATGCCTAGTCGCTGATAGGCAAGACCTAATGCCTGTGGTTACCAAAACAATGAGTATATAGCGAAAGAGTGAGCACAGCAGAAAGGAACTCCAAAAACAGTGGAAGGAAGGGAGAGAGAGAGGAGAGAGGCTTGAGAGAATACAGACTTCCCACAAATCAGCAGAGGTTGGATAGCCTCGGATGGCATGCTGAAGGCTCTGAACTGCTTCAGACCATTTCTTTTGATGAACCTGCAAGAAGCGCCTAGTGTTAGGAAAATCGCAATAGAACACTGGAAAAGAATTGCAACAAGATAGATGAGGAGAAAATTCTTGAAAATAATGGGCATGAAGAAGAAAGAATGGAACCTGAAGAAAACCCAGTCTCCGGAAGGCCCAAAAGGCCCTTGGTGACTTTTCTGAAGCTTCCCGGCAGACAGCAACTTCCAAGCTCTCCTTTCCTTCTTTGTCCAACAAATCGCACATTGATTCCTTTTTATGGAAAGTAATAGATAAATATCAACAAGTGTCAAAACATGAGAGGCATCACTGAAAATAAATCAAGCGGGAAAAATTTTGAGGGTGTCAATTAATCATTACCTGTTAAAATATATTTAACATTCAGGAGTACAAGTTCTAAAAATTTTAGTGCTAGGTTAAAGTAACATCCTTATGACTTTCATAGTCATAATCTTCATTAGATTACATATAGAGGTACTCATCCCAACTCATCCCAACTCATCCTTTTCCAAAATACTTGGATATACATGAATCCTTTTTCGAGACTATGCTCAATGCAAGATTTTCAGTTGTGACTCTTATTGGCTGGATATATGTGAGAATTTGTCCACGGGGAGTGACTGGAGAGAATCGTCCAAGACTAAGATGCCTTTTCCTATAAGCCATAAGTTGATGGTTAAAATTAACTGAGTAATAAATAAATTGAGTTCCCTTACTGGGCCAGATTCAACTATGGCCAGTCAGTATTACTCTCTTTCCAGATTCATCACTCTCAAATCCGTTCGCATAAACATTCTGGCATGAATAATTTGATATCGTGGCTGCGCAAGTAATATCAGATTTTATTTATTTTTTAATTCATACATTTGATATTTGAGCTTAGGGTTCAGTCCTGGTTTGTAGGTAATAACTTAGTGAGTTGGCACTCAAGATTGAAATTTAGAGTTGTTTGGGGTATAACAGCAAATTTTCAGAATTAGGATAAAATAAGATCCTGTGGCGATTGTCAGAGTTCTCACAAACTACTAGAATGAGTCGATGAATTGTCACGCGCCACCATTTTTGGCGCTTTTTATACTATTTTTACTTATCAAAAAAAAATATTGTATATATATATGGATC
Source organism: Codonopsis lanceolata (assembly GCA_013146195.2). Taxonomy (NCBI): domain Eukaryota; kingdom Viridiplantae; phylum Streptophyta; class Magnoliopsida; order Asterales; family Campanulaceae; genus Codonopsis; species Codonopsis lanceolata. Next base: position 84,377,515 of record CM028377.1, on the reverse strand, counting down.
GGTTTAACTACTCCTTCAGTCCAATATAGTTTGAATTGTCACGTTGCCTAAAAAAGTAAGTCAACTGCATTAGTTCGATCATTTGTTTACATATATACCCCCGACTAATTATTCAAGTTTCAATCCTCATTTATTAATCTAATCTTTCATAAGGGTCGGAAAGGAATTTACTCAAGAATTCAATTAATTTCATTAATAGCGTTTAAGTTTAGGAAGAACACGGTGAAACTGAGACATCCTAAAAAGGAAATGTGGTCAATTTCAATGGCACTGAGGGAGTATAAGGCTCAGAATGATAAAAGAATAAAGAAGAGCTACCATTAGGCCTGTGGCCAGGCCAAGTGGCACCGAGTGTTGTCATGGCTGACAGGGAACGAATTTGATTTCCGGGTAGTAGCCTCTAAACCAAAAAGTAAAAAAAATAACAAGAGCTAGCTATTCATAGAGAGGTGCTTCTGAGAGATTATCACATTCAATAGAGTTCAAGAATCAAAAGGCAAAGACTGTTAGAACTTTTACAGATGACCAATTCAAGTATAGAAATCACGTGAATTTCTGTCAGTATTGAAAATAATTTGCTTCAATTATAATATTTTGTGAACTAAAGAAATAATAAGGAGAAAATAGGAAATATATTGTTGATAAAGATTAAAAAGGATCACTTTTGTAAGATTAAGCTGTCTAGCATGGACTTCTCAAGTATGTTCTCTACAAGGATGAATCAAATCTCGTGTAGCCATAGTGAACAAACTAACATAGGTCCAAGCATACAATAACCATAATAGATATGTAGTTACAGAAACTATCAGGTAAGTCATATACCATATACTGAAGATCACATGAAAATGCGGATACTAAATATTACTCCCTCTATCCGAAAATTATTGTCCAATTTGGCTTGGCACACGGATTAAGAAAATACAATTGACTTGATTATTAATATTGGAATAGTGTGTAGTTTCTTTTAAAGCCCATGAATATGTGGCTCAAAATTAAAGTAACAAGAAAAAGTAAGGGTAAAGTGGTAAAAGTGATGTCCTAAAAAGGAAACTTTCAAAGAAGACAATTATTTTGGGACGGACGAAAAAGGAAAGCAAGACAATAATTTTGGGACGGAGGGAGTAATATACAGATCAAGTAACACCTCCAGTACAACCTATGGTCTCAATATATACATTGGTGAAAAAATAACCCTTGTATAGGTAAGGATATCATATACCCACTTACAGATATAAAGACATTATTTACAAAATACAGTTATATATACATTGAACCAAGCCTTGATTGGGCTAAATAGTTTAGGTTTTGCCAAGTTACAGTTTGAGTTTAAATTTTTTTTTTACATCCAGCTCAGCTCAGTAACACTTTAATTCAAACTGTATTTCACAGGCCTAGACAAGGACCGTCTTGCCTTCACTTTCGGAACCTGAAGCCAAGGAAGAAAATTACATTATTTAGATTACATATTTAATATTGGAATGAGAAAATAAAATTCAACAAGTCTGTGACCTAGGAGGGAGAAATCACATTGCAAATATATTTGCTACTAAAATAGGTAGAATTTCAGGTATGGAATCTGATTCGAATCTGACCAAGTCTATAATCTGGCTGATTCAGATTTTAAATAACGATTAGATGAAAATAATATTTTGGAGGAGGAAACTTTAGATATTTTATGGTTTTGCATTTTAGATGGGAAGGAATACACGTTCAGATATAAAGTTTTAATCATCACAAAAGAGGACAACAGAGTTGACAAAAAAAAATTATGAGGGTTTCTATGAAATTAACAAAATGTAATGCCGGTGAACCTTTATTTAATTGTGGTTGGACATGAACATCGTAATTTTTGGGTTTTCAAGAAGTTTTAAATTCACATCCAATTGATTCCCTGGAATAAAGTAAGTTTCTAGTCTTGGATTTTTCTGGGTTAGTAAGTGCTGATTTATTGAAGTAGTATTTTAAATTCCCATTAGTATCAAGCTCAGTCGAGGAGATTAAGTCCAATGTTACTAACATTTCTCTATGGCTATAGCATAGAAGTTACAGTGTTATATCACATTCAGCCAACAGAATCGCAACAATAATCACAGAAAAAGCGCAATAGAATAGAGAGGAATAAAGAGCCGCCTGCCCGCTGTCAAAATTTACATAGAACTATTAAATGATTGAAATGGGAAACATAGAAGGAGGGGAGAGTGAAGTGAAGAAACTAACCCCAGAATCGGAATCATCAGGAGCAAGGGTGAGGGCTCTCTGGTAACACTTGAGAGCTCTCTGAGAGTCGACAGAAACTCGGCTGTAATAATGACCCAAGTATTTAAAAGCAGCCGCAGCCGCAGCCCCATTACCATGTGGGTTGAGCTTGACTGATATCACAAAATGCTCGGCTGCTTTGTCTTTCGATTCCTTGCCCTTTTCCCACAAAAACAAACCCTGAAAAATATCCACAATTTTCAAGAATTTTAATTGGTAATCATAACGGACGTACGAAAAAGGAATAGATAAAGTATTACGAGATTGAAATGGAGAGAGGGATCATCTGGATGGGCGTCAACAGCTTCCTGTAATTGTCTCAAAACAGAGAATTCGTCGTCGACTTGTTCCTAAAAGCAAAAATGGGATAATTAAGTGAGCTTAATAAAAAACGAAGGAAGAAGAATAAAATAGGAGGAGAGAAACGAAGAAGGAGAACCATTGGAATTGAATTAGGGAGAGGGCTTAAACCCTAAATCTCAGGGGAGTCGACCTGCTTTTGTCTGCGGGAGTGCCGCCCAAAATACTAATCTCCTACACTCCTACTCCTTACTCCTACATCTACCCGCCCAAAATGATGATTTCCGGTAAAGTATTACAGAAACCTAATAAACTCTTCTAAGTAATTATTCTCCGCATCTCACTCAAATCACAATAATATCATTATATTAAAACATATTATAAAATAACCACCAACTTATAATCGAAGAGAATGAGAGAGAGAGATTTATGCTCATTATTTTTAGTTATATCAAAGGCATTCCACTCCTCGGTATTTATAACCGAAAGAGGGACGCAAATGATGAGTAGTACAGTGTAAATGCAATGATAAAGTCATTGTCATGCTACGGATATATACAGCTACCTAGCATATAGCTAGGTAGCCTTTTGGACTTTCACAACACTCCCCCTTATACGTAGCATTATAGATTTAAATAAGTGTGTCTCGTTAAAAACCTTTAAGCCGAAAAACCCGATAGGGAAAAATCGGATATAAGGGAAAAAGAGTACACAACTTAAATCTGAATCATATGCATGGGCTGTTTCGTTAAAAACTTTTTCATGGAAAACCCCAATGGAAAAAAACCATGATAAAGGAAAAAAAGAGTACAGTCATATATGATCCCCTTGAACTGACAAGGGTCAAGAGAAATCACTTTTGTAAATCTCGTAGATTTCACATCCCAATATTATGAACATGCTTTCTGAAGGTTGTAGTGGGGAGTGCCTTCGTAAATAAATCTGCAGCATTATCACAAGATTGAACATATTTGATGCTGACCTCTTTCTTCTTTTCAAGTTCTTGAGTGTATAAAAAGAGCTTCGGGGGATATGTTTGGACCTGTCACTTTTGATGTATCCCTTTTTACTTTGGGCGACACATGCGACATTGTCTTCAAATAATATCGGTCTTTGTTAAGTGTAGTCCACCGGCATTTTGAATATGTTGAGTCATAGATCGAAGCCAAACACATTTTCGATCGCTTCATGAAGTGCGATCATCTCAAAGATGATTTGACGATGTAGCAACTAGTGTTTGCTTTTGAGAGCGCCAGGAAATTGTAGTACCACCCATCGTGAAGACATAGCCGATCTGTGATCTGGCCTTATGAGAATCAGACAAATAACCCGCATCTGCAAAACCAATTATTTCATCCTTTGATCATTTGGGATAAAATAATCTCAAATCGATTGTTCCTTGAAGATAACGAAATATGTGTTTGATCTCATTCCAGTGTCTCCGTGATGGAGATGAGCTATATCTTGCCAATAGGTTTGTAGCAAATGATATATTTGGTCTAGTACAATTTGCAAGATACATAAGAGCTCCAATAGCACTTAAGTATGGTACTTCATGACCAAGTATCTCTTCATTCTCTTCACATGGACGAAATAGATCTTTTTTAACATTCAGTGATCTATTAACCATGGGGCTAGTGAGAGGATTTGTCTTGTCCATATTAAAACGCTTCAGTACCCTTTTTGTATAATTTGATTGATGCACCAATATTCCGTTATACAAGTGCTCTATTTGTAAACCAAGACAGTATTTGGTTTGTCCAAGATCTTTCATTTCAAATTCTCCCTTTAGGTATTTGACTACTTCTTGAATTTCCTTGGGAGTTCCAATGATATTCATATCATCTACATAGACAGCAACAATTGCAAATCCAACTGTCGATTTCTTGATAAAGACACACGGACATAATTGATCACTCACATATCCATCTTTTAACAAATGCTCACTTAAGCAATTATACCATATACGTCCAGATTGCTTTAATCCGTACAGTGATCGTTGTAGTTTAATTGCACATAATTCTTTGTGCTTTGAGCTCAGTGCTTCAGGCACCTTGATTCCATCAGGAATTCTCATATATATATATATATATATATATATATATATATATATATATATATATATATATATATATATATATATCAGTATCCAATGATACATATAAATAGGTTGTTATAACATCCATGAGATGCATCTCTAGGTTTCGCGAAACCGATAAGCTGATTAGATATCTGAACGTAATAGCATCCATAATAGGAGAATATGTTTCTTCATAATTGATCCCAGGCCTTTGGGAAAAACCTTGTGCAACAAGGCGAGCTTTGTATCTCATAATCTCATTTTTCTCATTTCGCTTTCAAATAAAAACTCATTTGTACCCAACAGGTTTCACAGCTTTAGGTGTGACAACGATAGGCCCAAATACCTTTCGCTTTTTAAACGAATCGAATTCAACCTTCATGGCATCTTTCCATTTTACCCACCATGTCTCTTTTGACATTCGATATCGATGTTGGTTCGGGATCATCGGTCCGTCATTAATTTCTTGTGATACCGAATAAGAGAATATATCATCGATATTCTCCATTTCATCTCGGTTCCATATTTTTCCATTAAACATGTAATTAATGGAAATCTCATGGTTTTCATTACTGCAGGCTCTTTGGACTTGTATGATCATGTGATTCTTTTGGAACACGCTCACTGTTTGGGGTTTTTCAATCATCTTCTTTTTCCGAGGATTTTTATCCTTTGAACCAATGGGTCGCCCACGCCAGCGTGTCTTAGATTCATTTGTCATATTCTCATTTGGTAGCCCTTTTGGAATTTCAATTCGAGCAGGAGCATTAACAGCAGCTATATGTGACCTTGTCACTCTTTTTGTATCTATAAATGCATCTGGCTATTGATTTGCTATATTTTGTAAGTGTACGATCTTTCAGACTTCCAGTTCACGTTGCTTTGTGGGAGGGTCAAGGTGCAATAATGATGATGTGCACCATTTGATCTCTCTTCCCACTTGTTTCCCTCTTCACCTAAAGGTGGAAACTTGTCTTCATTAAAATGACAATCCAAAACGTGCCGTAAAGATGTCACTGCTTTTGGTTCAAGATATTTTATTATAGAAGGGATTCATACCCAACATATACTCCCAATCTCCTTTGTGGTCCCATCTTTGTGCGTTGTGGTGGAGCAATGGGTACATATACCGCACAACCAAAAATTCTTAGATGAGATGATTTGGTTCTTGACCGAATGCTAGCTGAAATGGGGAGTATTTATGATATGCACTTGGTCTAAGGCGAATTAGTGCATCGGCGTGTAAAACGACGTGACCCCATACGGAAGTAGGGAGCTTTGTTCTCATTATCAATGGTCTGGCGATGAGTTGAATACGTTTGATAAATGATTCAGCCAAACCGTTTTGTGTATGAACATGAGCTACTGGATGTTCAACATCAATCTCTATTGTCATACAATAATCATTGAATGCTTGAGATGTAAATTCACCAAAGATTATCAAGTCTAACCTTCTTAATCATGTAATCGGGAATTGTGCTCTCAATTTGATTATTTGTGCAAGGAATTTGGCAAATGTCGTATTGCGAAGTTGATAATAGGCATACGTGTGACCATTTGCTAGAAGCATCGATTAATACCATGAAGTATTGGAATGGTCCACTTTGTGGATTGATATTGGTGATTCATTTCCAACTTTGGTTGGTGATGGTCTAACTATCAACTTTCCTTGAGAACAAGCATCACAAAAGAGTTCATTGGGTTGAAAAATCTTCTGGTTTTTCAATGGATGTCCACTAGAATTCGTAATAATTCGCCGCATCATTATTGAGCCGTGGTGTCCCAACCGCTCATGCCAGCTTTAAATGTTTCCATAAACTTCGGGTTACGGTAATATATGATTCAAATACTCTTATATTTGTATAATACAATCCGAATGATAGGGCAGACAACTTTTCCAATACACACTTACTTCCGGAAGTGTTTGAAGTAATGTAAAGATATTCACTATTCTCTTCGTTCGTGGTTTCAATATGATATCCATTCAGACAAATGTCTTTGAAACTTAACAAGTTTCTTTGATATTTATGAGAGAATAGTGCATTACTTACTATGATTTTCGTGCCTCCATGCATCAGAAAAATTGTTTTCCGCATCCCTTAATTATTTTTGCACTACCGATATAGTATTGACGTTTGCTCGTCAATCTTCGGATAAGAAAAATATTTCTTATCCTTAAGTATAGTATGTGTAGTAGCGCTGTCCGCAAGGCATAAATCACCTTCTTGGATATTGGATTCAGACATGATTATAATCTATTTTAATATAAGATAGAGAAAAAGAATAAGATAAGTAAACATTATAAGGATATTAAACACGAAAATATATAAATAGATAATATCATACATTATTTTAGTGTTGTGCCTAAACATAAATGTTTGACACATATTTCGGACCATAGCTTCATTCCTATTTCGGACCATAGCTTCATTCCCATTGAGGACCATTACACATAGTACTAAAATGCAAGCAAATAGTTTATTGTTCGCACAAACGAGAAATATCTATGAAGATTTATTTTCTTGGCAGTTGAGTCCATCAGATGTATCAACATCCACATTGGCAACATCATCAAGGTCAAAGATAGGATCTTCATAATCACTTATCATGAAATTTGTCTCGATGTTATTCTGTTTCCGTGATTTCTGATAAAGCTCAACCAGATGTCTCGCTGTATGGCACGTACGTGACCAATGGCCTTTCATACCACATTGGTAACAAATGTTTTCATCATTCTCTTTATGAGTACCATTATGGTTCTTACCACGTTTTTCCTCCCTATCAATCTTGGGTCTGAAACCTCTTCCCCTTCCTCGACCACGGCCACGCCCACGACCTCGGCCACGATTATAGCCTCGGCTACGTCCTGAAATGGACCTATGGTTACGCCCATGGTCATGATCAGTCGACGTTGCGTTTACTTCTGGGTCCGGGGCAGAGCCAGTGGGACGAGTCTCGTGATTTTTCATCAGCAGCTCGTTATTTTGTTCGGCCAAAAGAAGACATGCAATCGCCTCGTAATATCTTGTGAATCCTCTTTCACGATATTGTTGTTGTAGGATCACATTTGAGGCATGAAATGTGGTGAATGTTTTTTCCAGCATATCATATTCAGTGATATTTTCACCACATAATTTCAGCTTCGAACTGATGCGAAACATGGCTGAATTATATTCGCTAACAGATTTAAAATCCTGAAAACGGAGTGTTAGCCAATCATAACGAGCCTTTGGGAGAATCACCGTTTTCTGATGATCATATCGTTCCTTTAGTGATTTCCAAAGATCTGCAGGATCTTTGATAGTGAGGTATTCTGATTTTAGATCCTCGTGGAGATGGTGGCGAAGGAAGATCATAGCCTTTGCCTTGTCTTGGGTCGATGTTTCTTTTGATTCGCTTATTGCATCACCGAGACCTTTAGCATCTAGGTGGATTTCAAATCTAGTATCCATGACGATAGTTTTTTCCAGTAATGTCTAGCGCTTCAAATTCAAGTTTGACGAGATTTGACATTTTGATGGACTAAAAAGAAGAAACATATATATTAATAAAATTCTAATACGAAAATTTATTTAAGACATAATAATTATTACATGGTGAAGTAAGAGTCAAAAGCTATTGCTACTGCTAACATAAAATACATGATACTGAGAAAATAAACAAAAATATAAAAATCGTTCGGAGGGTATTCAGCAACAAAAACCATTGCGGTGCACGCAATAACAAGTATGATAATAATTACCAATATTGGGCTAAACATATTGTAGAAGTTGATATGTTGTTGAGGGTTTGTAAGTAGGTAGTAAAAATGTGAGTTAAGAATTGAGATGTTGGTGTATTTATAGAGTAAAAAATGACCGTTTTATGGTCGTTAACTAGTCGTTTATTACCATTTGAGGAGATAGATAAAAATCAGCAACTAGCCGTTAGGGGTAAAAATGTAAAAATTCTGATTTAATATAATTGCATTTATATTATGAATAAATATAAAACTTATTAGGAGCAATAAATAAAATAACTCCGCATGAATATTTTTCAGTCAACTTTATACAGCTATTATATAGCATACATATATATTCACGCCACGCTACTCAAAGAACCTTTCTAGGTGTTTGTAAGTCAGTAATAAATATATATGTATATAAAGTTATTCATATATAGAATTGAAATATATGTATATATATAAATATTCAGTTTATAGCTTGGGGTTATTTCCGCACAAGCATCAACGAATATATATATTATGCATTAAATAATAAATTATTATTTCGTCATATCACCATATATTATCGACGGTGGCTCAGCCAACCGTTTCTTAATAATGGTGATATACGATATATATTGAAGTAAAACAGAGACATAAAATAAAGAATATATCGGTAGAAAATTTTACCGATTGAGATTGTTAATAGTAGAACAATCGTGCTGATAACGTATTATAAAATAACCACCAACTTATAATTGAAGAGTATTAGAGAGAGAGAGAGAGAGATTTATGCTCGTTATTTTTAGCTGTGTCAAAGGCATTCCACTCCTCGGTATTTATAGCCGAAGGAGGGACGCAAATTGTGAGTAGTACAGTGTAAATACAATGGTAAAGTCATTGCCATGTTACGGATATATACAGCTACCTAGCATATAGCTAGGTAGCCTTTTGGACTTTCACAACAAAACATAAATAATACTCAATATACTCATTATGTTATATTTACACTCAAACCTCAAAATTTTATACGCACACAACAGGGCATTATTGGCATTCACTTCTCCTTCTTTCTCCAATTTTTTTTTTCAAACCTCTCTCCAAACTAACCCTAAACATAATCACAATGTAAACAAAACACTCTTACAATTTATTCAATCAAAAGTTGGTTTTTTTCAAAAAAAAATAAAATCGAGTTGGGTTTATCGACTGCTCGGCTCTGATGTGATGAACACCTTAGGGTTGTTCGTCCAGCAACCGAATAGCTCATAGGGTGTTCATCACACCCTGGCCAAACACCAACATACATGTTCATCACATGCTTGCCGCACACCACCACATTTGTTTATCTCAATCTAGTCAAACATGTTGCATCTGTTCATCACATACTAGCCGAACAGTGCATAATCAACAATTTACCATGTTTTTTTTTTTTTACTTATTTTCAGGAAACAAACATGTTTCCTACTGCGTACAGTGTCGTTGGTCCAGTTAATGATGAAATCATTCCTCTTCAATAGGCGATTGTTATGAATTACATCAATGTGTTCATAAATCACACCTATTTTTCATCTCGGGAAGATTTGTATGATTGGGTGCGTGCGACCGAAAGGGAAAATGGGCTTATGATGTTTGTATTTTAATTCAGAGCTCGATTATGTATTTTAACTTTCAATTGCAGACATGTGCGGTTAATAATGTTTGTTATCTCTTTTTAATGATGATTTGGTTATGTTGCTTTAAATTACATATAACCACAAATACAATTTTTTTTTGCAAGTCATAACCACAAATACCAACTGTTTTACAAATCATAACATTAAAATACACATGTTGCTCCTCATAAGAAAAATGCTCTTGCTCATGTTGAAAATGTTCCTGCTCCTGCTGAAAATGCTCATGTTTCTACCCCTTCCCCTGCAACATCTCAAGCGTTTGTTCTAGTTCAACTTCTGGTTCTTGTTGACGTTGTTGTTCTATTTCTTTTCTAGCTTATGTCGTCGTCTTCTCCTTGTCCTTGAATAAACATTTTTTTAACACTTTTCCTGTAACACATCAAATGAAATAAATCATACTTAGGTTTCTAATTCCAAAACAACAAACATCACGCAAGAAAAGTGTGCTCAGGCTGAGTTTCGACAAGTGTGTGATGAATAACTTCAGAGTTATTCGACCAAAATAACATGAATAGAGAGGGGCTCGTTCGGACAGTGTGAGATGAACAGACAGGGTCTCGTTCGTGCAGGCTGAGATGAACATAGCTATTGGTGTTTTGGCCAGGGTGTAGTGAACACCCTATGAGATGTTCAGCTAGTGTTGGACGAACACCACTTAAGTAGGGGTGTGCATGGGATCTAAGCCTACGGGCTTTGGCATAACCTAGTATGCACCCATCTAGGCATGAGTTTCAGTTTCCAATGCCCAGTATATTGGGCTTCATGCGGGCATAAAATTGATGGTCTTTCATGGGCTTTGACGGGTATTACACGGGCACGGGCTTTCATGGGCTTATGGATTGAATTATATGTTTTGAAAATTTTATACCTATCAAATTTTGAGCTTTAAAACAATTTCAGTCCATATAGTTTATACCCATCAAAATTTTAAATCAACACAAATAGTTTATAGAGATTAAATGAAATAATCATTTTTCATCTCAACTCTAATCAATAAGTCTTGCAATCTTGGATTCAATGGACTGATAGAAGAAGAAAAGAACTACATAAGTGATGCAGTACCATGTTGTACTAGGTTTTTTTAATGATTATATATATATATATATATATATAATTAACTTAATAGTTTTATACACTATAAAATATTAAAACTGTAGTATTGTAAATAGATGGGCCGGGCTTGGCACAACGGGCATTAAAAAAGTAAGGGCTCAATCTTGCCCGAGCCCATGGGTATCCCTAACTTTAAAGCCCAAAACTTTGCGGGCATTGTATGCCTTATGGGCTGATGAGCGGGTTTGCTCACCCCTACTACTGAGGGCGTTCATCAAACTAGGTCCAAACCGAGCCTTATATTCAATATTTCTAATTTTTAACAAATGCAACCAAAAATCATGAATGTCATAATCATGCATTGTTATTGATACTTAAATTTGACCTAAAACTAATATTCAAGTGTAAGAGGATAATGAAAATTCATACATATTATTAAGCTTGAAGACACTATAGTATGAGTTTCAAAATAGAGAAAGAGAGGGTATGTTGTTGTTCTTGTTGTTTTGTTGTTGTTGTTGTTGCTATTAGAGATTGCTATTGTAGTTCGCTTGATCCACGACGAACAAGAGGGAGTTTGCGATGTTGTAAGATGAAGAATAACAAGTTTGCGTTGTGTTGTATCCGTTTCAGACGTGGTTGGGAAAGGGTGGCTGGTTTGTAAATTGTTTGGTAAGAATGGGTAGGTTAGTAATTAATTGGGTTGGTGTGTTATTAATTGACATGAATAAAAAGGGTAAAATGGGTAGTTCAGAGGGGTGTAGAGAGAGATGTGAGAAAGTAGTAGAGTGTAGAGATAAATGGGGTGTAAAAATAAGGAATTGGGGTGTGGTTAGCCCAACTAAAGTTTATAAATCCTAATTTTCGAACAAAAATGCCAGTGGGTGAAATGACAATATAACCCTCATGAATAAGTCTCAACGCCCTCAGTCGCATACACCGCATTGTCTACGATCACTCCCGGTCGAACTCCCCCCAAAGTGTGCGTATAACTAGGTCAGAACTGAGGATGAGATGAAACATATTGAAAAAGGAGGTGATTGTTTGCTCGATTTTTGCAGATGAAGACGGAAATTGCTTGCTCCCATTTTTGCAGCTCCTTTGATTGCTTGTTATATTTTGGGGTTTCATGGGTTGAGATTTTGTGGGAAATTGATAGTGGGTATTTGGGAATTAAGATTTCAAAAGAAAAGGGAAGGGAAAAGAAGATGAAGAGGGTAAGAGAGGCGGCAACCATGGAGGTTGGAGAGGGAAGGGAAGATGAAGATGACGATGAAGATGATGAGTTGGTGCATGAGATAAGAGAGATGGGGTAGAGAGAATAGGGAATGAGTACAATGGGTAGTTAGGATGGGGTATAGAGAGTAGTGTCTGAAATATGATAAAATGGGTAGGGTGAGAGTAATGGGGTGTAGAGAGTGTTTCTTGGGTGTGACCAGCCCCCGAATATACTATTATATAGTGCCTTTCACTGCCACTACCACTGTGTTTGATTTAATGGAGTAGATTATAAGAAAGGATAAAACCTATTTTTTGTGTGATTCATGCTTTTCATTAATTGTGTTAACTCAAATGATAATTGGTGTTGCTATACAAACAATATAAACGATTTTAGTGTGTGTTATTTTTCTTAAAAAATGAGGATTTTTTTCTTAAAAATATTTCAAAAAGGAAATAGTTACTCTTCCCGAAGACATATAAATTACTAAAGTAATAATATTGCAATCATTTAAAAAGAAAGCAATAATACAGAACCCAAAATATATACTTCATTTGTTCCACATAAAAAGTCTCCATTTTAAAAATTGTAAGCATAATTTTGGGAGAATTATCCAAATAATCATTGTACTATTCATATGTAACCGATTTGACCAACCACATTACAATTTCACAAATGTGACCAATGTACTCAATAGTTAGGTGAAATGTGGTCCTTGTCGTCAACACTCCATCAAAATGTGTAACGAACCTATTTACGTGGATTAACGGAGGGACTATATGAAAGGGTATTTTTGTCTTTCAATTGCACATATTTCTTCCCCAATCATTTTTCATTCAATTCCACCTTTTGGTTGCAATGGAAAGGCAAAAATATATTTCGTACAGTCTTTTCGTTAATCCACGTCAATAGGTTTGTTACAAAATTAGATGAGGTGTTGACGGTAACGACCACATCGCACCCAATTATTGAGTACATTGATCACATTTAAGATATTGTAATGTGTTTGGTCAAACGGTTACCTACAAATAATACGATAGCTATTTGAATAATTTTCCCCATAATTTTCTAAAGTATATTCTTAAAGTGAAACATCTCATAATAACATAGTTGACTCTTTGCATCGAACGGAGAGAGTATTTATCTTTGAAATTAGTACTGGACACTAAAAGTCAAAGTAAAAACTTAGAAAATACGGTTTTACGAGTATTTTTTGTAAACTGAATCTCACTGTCTCAACCCATCATGTGTTAGTGGGTTGAAATGTGAGAGAGTGATGTTTCGTTTTACAAATTAGGAACCGTAAAACGGTTTTACTGAATATCTACTCAAATGTCAAAATGAGCATCCCTTGGACGATATAGAGCGGATAAAGGGGAAAGAAAATAAAATTTGGAAATTGGCATAAGATATACTCCAACAAAATGAAAACATTTCAGCCCCCAATATAATTTTCTAGACTTAACTTCACATTTTTAATTTTTATATATTGAAGTTACTAAAATTATAAATATTACTTTTTAATTATTTATTTAATTTATATTCATCAAACGTTATAATTATTTACTTATTGTGTTTGCATTAAAGTTTTAATTGTATTATAATCTTTACGTTATAATTATACAAGTACAATTCTAGTATTTTAAAGGGAAAACTACTTTTTATGCAACATACAATTTGGGGGAAACCAATTTATCCCCGTACTTTCAATATTTCAAATATTGCCAATGTATTAATGTTGGGGGCGAAATGTTAACATTGTACAAATAATTTGGACAAAGTATAACCAATTTCATTAAGTTCTCATCGAAATTCATTAACATACATCTAATTTCGTTAACAAAACGATGACATGAACTTTTCATAAGGGTATTTATGTCCATACATTTTGTATTTGTTGTTGAAACGACGTGTAAATGAAAAATCAAAACTCTTTGAAAATATTTTTACATTGTTTAATAATAAGGAATGGATTCGAAAACTCAAGTTAGCAAAGTAATCGGTTCAAAATTTACAGTATATCAAGCTGTCACAAGATGGGTGGGGGAATAAGATGAAGTTAATTCAGTAATGAACGAAAATACATTTTTGAAAAGTCTATCTAATATTTTTGTTAACAAGATTGGATGTTCATTAACGAATTTGGACGGATACTTAATGAAATTGGTGACATTTTGTCCAAATTACTTGTACAATGTTAATAGTTTGCCCTCAACATTAGTACATTGATAATATTTGGAATATTGAAAGTACAATGTTAAATTGGTTTATTCCAAATTGTACGTTGCATAAAAAAGGGGTTGCACTATTTAGACATTCGGATCCTCCAAGTTGACCCCCCATATAAGTATACCTCTCACCTTATTTTAAAATACTTGATACCTATGAGTGTACCTCCCCCCCCCCTTATTTTCTTATTTTACCCTTTTGAATTTTGAACACATAATGTTACATTACCCACCCTCAAAACCCAAGACCCTACTACCCATCTTCAAATAAACCAATACCCCTCCCCTCCATACGACGACTTTGCGCAATCTCCCAAAAATAGCATTTTTCAATCCTTTTGCTCATTTTTCTGTGCAATCCTTTCCCCTAAACACAAAGTCATCTTCATCTCCTCCTTCAGTTGAAAAATGGACAAAAGAGGTATGTAGGTGGAACAATGTTTAGCCGCCACCAGTTGAACATTTACAAAAAGTTTGGCCACCCAGGGTGGAACAAATCAGAAATGTTCTGACATCCAAGGTAAAACAAATCAGAAATTTTCGGTACTCCAGGTCCGAACCGTACAAGACGAATACCTCTTTTTTAAGAAGAAAAAAAATATTTTTTAAACAATTTAAAGCAAAAACAATGTTTTAAATGTTTACCACAGTGGTCATATTAGTTTTTTTTTATCCATGTTTGATTTCTTTACACCCAATGTTGAAGCCCTATGTTTTTTTGGAAGTTGAAGAATTTTTTGTTGTGGAAGAAGGTTTTCACAACAAAAGAAGAGGAAGATGAATGAGAACACAATATGTTTGAGAATAAAGAGGTATATTTGTTGGAGGAAGAAGGAAGGTTTGAAGAACAATGACTTGGGAAGAATGCGTATGTGTTGGGGAGTTTAGTTAGAGATGAAGGTGATGAACATTTTGAAGTTGGGAAGGATGGAATATATTTGTTTTGGGGTGAGGGTTTACTTAGATGTTTTTTGGTTTATAAAAATAGGATGATGGTCTACTTATCAGCTGCAAGGATATAATTATCTTTAGATTTAAGAGTATTTTTGTCATTAAGAAAAAATAAAAATAAGGGAACAATTTGAGGAAAGGTGGGTCTCAATAGGACGACCCTAAAAAAAGTAGTTTTCCCTATTTTAAAAAGTTATTGTACTTCTTTTTATACTATGTACATGTACGAATAATCCTGATCAAATTACAACATCTATATTATAAAACAGATCAGGATCTAACTGGTGACCCTGATCGAATTGTATTAAACACAACTAACGGTCCAGATTTATTCATAAGTATGTGAGTTATAAATAAATCTCTCAGTTATGAGTTATATTTGAATTACCCTTCTACAATTACATATAAAACCTTTAGTTGTAGGTTTTGTTTGAATTACCCTGTCAGTTATGAGTTTTGTTTATCCCGACACCGTGCCTATAGCACGGGCACGTATACTAGTTATTACTATTTTTAGTTGCCTTATATCTACTACTATTTCCACCCTTCTTGTCCATTTATAAAATTAAATGAGTACTTATTTTTGTATGAATTTACTAATTTCACCTTTCATACATATCATGACATCTAATATTATATGTAGACATACATGAAATAATTAAAATGTAGTACTAAAATGACAAAAAAAATCAATTATCTTAATTTTTAATGAAAAACCAAACATGAAGAGTTATTACGAGATGGAGAAAGTAATATATATTTAATTAAAGCTACAACTGCCAACTAAACTTCTAAATTATGGTTTGTTTCTTATATGCATGAGCAACCTTCTAATAAGAAACATATACATTTTGTTAGTAAAGTATTAAATCTCAACTCTTGCTTAACTAAGAGACATTGGGTGAATTTTAATAAATTACTCCCTACTCCGTTCTATTTTATTTTTGGATGTTTGTCCACTTTCAAAATTTTAAACATAAAAATATTATTTTATTACTAATGAAATACTAAGAGTGTCATTTAAAAAAAATTATTTTCAAAAAGGGAGTCATTGCCTGGAACAAAGCAAACATAGTGTAACCTTTATGCGCACTACCATTATTCATATTTGTAGTAATAAAATTGTCGACCCAATTTTTATAGCAAAAAACAACACATTTCTAGATGAATTTTTTTTTTAAATTCAACATCACCACGAAATGAAGTTGGTTTCACATTTTTTTTATTTCCTAAATCTAACCAAACCCTACAACGAGATTCAACCCTAAGGGGAGTGCGTGCTCTAACCAGTAGAACAAACATTGAATCTCAAAATTGGTTTCACTAAAAATATTAGTTCAAAGATTAGGTATTAGAGTAGCTTCATATGACTTTATTCGTTCCAAAAATAAGTGTATTAAAAAGGCAAAACACACAAATGAGCCACCCAACTTTTCCACTTTTTACAATTCGGCGATCGAAAATTTAAAATATCTATTTTGGCCATCCAACTTTAGTTATGATGCAAGCGAGCCCATTTTTTGGATGGTGTTAGCCCAAGACGTTAAATTTAAATGAAATCCCTTTCTTGCCCCTATAAAACTTAATTTGTGTGATTTTAGAAACCCAAAGGGGTCCAGTAGATTTTTTTTTGGATGTCCTTGGTATAAAGAGTAGGGGTTAAAATGTGCATATACTTCATCTTCACCTTCAACATCTAAACATCATGTACAACACATAATCCAACACCCAACCATAAGAGAAGAAAGAATAACTAACAAAAATCAATGCCACTATGAGAATCATGATTTACAAATCAATACCCAAAAAAATTAATAAAAATTTAGGGGTCACAGATCTGGGTTCATCTTCAATCCAGTGTTTCCCCTAGCAGAATCCTTACAATCCCTACCTCGATAATCAAAGTATCAGACACCCTATTTCTCTGTCCTTCTTCTTCGTCATCGGTCAACCTATCTATGCGGTCTTCACCACCGAATCCCTCTTGCCGACTCTCCCTATGGTTTCACCACTAGAACCCTTTCTCCGTTCCCCGTCACTTATATATTTCACTCTCCCCACTTTGCCCTTCCTCTTTACTACTGGAATCATGCCTTTGCCGCCTATTAGGGCTATCTCTTTGCGACCATTTCTCGCTCCTTCTTCTTCGTCAACGGTCAACCTGTCTCTATGGTCTTCACCACCGAATCCATCTCGCCGGCTCTCCCTATAGTCCTTACCACCGAACCCTTTCGTCGTTCCCCGTCACTTCTATCCTTCACTCTCTTCACTTGCCCTTCCTCTTCACTACTAGAATCATGCCTCCGCCGCCTGCTAGGGCTATTTTTTAGGGACCTAGCCCGGTGTCGTCAATCTTTGCCACTCGAATCTGAGCTACTACCGTCATATTCGTCTCTGTATTTTCTGGCTGGATCTGGACTTTGATTTGAGGGGGAGTGAATTGGAGGATGAGAAGAAGAAATCCAGATCTGGGTCAAATAGCCGGACTTTGTTCACCTTTGATCCTAACCCTCACAAGCAGAGTGCCTAGGTAGGTTGGCTTGCTCGTTGTGGTTGCCTGGACCTTGATCTAGATCTGGATAAACCAAATTAATGGAAGATGAAGATGAACAGATCTGTAACCCCCCCCCAAGTTCTATTATTTACAGTTGAAACTCTTTCTGAATATAATTGTTCATCATTTGATATTTATTTATAGGGGTAAAATAGATATTTGACATAACTTAACGACTAAATCTAACATCCATCCAAAAAATGGGCTCACTTGCATCATAACTGAAGTTGGATGGCCAAAATAGATATTTCAAACTTTCGATGGCCGAATTACAAAAAGTTGAAAAGTTTGGTGGTCCATTTATGTGTTTTGCCTATTAAAAAAAGGGTTGCACTATTGAGACCCCTCATTCCTCCAAGTTGACCCCCCAAAACCCTCTAAAACCCAAACTTCCTATTTTACCCTCCATTATCCAAGTTGACCCCCTTTCCCATCCCCCCCCTCACCGCCTCCTCCATCTCCCTCCCCCCCACCTCACTGCCTCCTCTCCACACCGCCACCTCCCTCCCCCAATCCACAACTTCTTCCCTCCCCTTCCATCACCATCTCCTCCCCTTCCCCCATCACAATATACTCACCCCCTTCATAGTCTCATCCCTTCCCCCCACACCTTTATTCTTCCATGTTTCTCCTTTAAAAAAAAGTTAATTAAATTAATTTTTTGTTCGGTCACCAAACAAACTTGTTATTCGACCATGGGTGACCGAACAACCTTGAATTGTTCGGCCATGGATGACCGAAGCACCGAACAAAACAAGGTTGTTCGGTCATCCATGGCCGAACAATTCAAGGTTGTTCGGTCACCCATGGTCGAACAGAACAAGTTTGTTCGGTTGACCAGGGCCCAACAAACCTAGAATTAATTTTTTTTTAAAAAGAGGGAGAAATGAGGAAGAATGGATATGTGAGGGGGTTGAGTATGTGATGGGGAGGGGTGTGGGTGTGAGTGTATGTTATATACTAGTCTGGTTTGGGATAGGGAGGATTTATTTGAATTTTATTTAAAAAAGATGTGATACCTTGTTAGATTTTATTTATTTGAAGGAAACAGAGGCAATAGAAATAAAATTACAAATTTGAGGAGGACAACCAATTAATAATTTTTAAAATATAAACTTTTTAACACATACACCAAAGGTATTAATTTTTTAACTTTTTAACCGTAATGATATTATAGATTTAGTGTGGAAGATAGACACTAAATAATATAATATATATATATATATTAATAATACTTTATTTTTATCTTTTAATTGGTTCCATTCGATAAAGAGGCCTATTTGAAATAAGTATGAATCAATATAGCCAAGGACCGACATTGACACCTTCGAGAACAAATACAACTCAAAGAATGTGCATTTAGAAAATCGGTAGGATTGCTAGCATCCTTTGCAATCCAAAAAACCTTTTCAAACATTAAAAAAGAAAAAAACGAATGAAAGAAGTCCAATGCTACAACCGAGACCACGAACAACAAATAAGCACAACAAATAAGCAAAACTTAAATTTTTCATTATGAAACAGATGAATTCATCGACCGAGCAACAACAAATTGCAAAAGGTATATACATTTTGATTGGTTATGGACCGAACCAAAAATGAATATGCTTTGATTCAACGTCATAGGGTGGTGTTCTAAATATTTTGAGAACTAGACTATTGGGGGTTTTCTTTTTTTATAACTACCGAAACCTCTAAAAGCCCCTTCAAGACCAATAATCAAGAATAACCTCAAGCTCATCCCCTCCGAGTGCCGGGGGAGGGAAGAGGGTGGGGGAGAGGAGACATTGAGGTGGGGGAGAGGAGGAAAGTGGGAGGGGGAGGGAGGAGCTTTCACAAGGAGGTAGAGAAAGAGGAGGAATTTCTTACCTCAAGAGTGACCTTGAGAGACAAAGGAAGTGGGGGAGAGGCGAGGAGACGTGAGGGGGTGAGTTGGGGGTCAACTTGGATGGAAGGGTAAAATAGGAAATTTGGATTTTGGGGGATTTAGGGGGTCAACTTGAGGAATGGGGGGTCTCAATAGCCAACCCTTAAAAAACACATTTGCAAACTAGCATATCCCCATATGCACTTGATGGACAACAAGGTAATGTGTTATATATACTAAAATATGACTCAATAAGTTGTTGTTTTTTTTTCGAAAGACAAAATATAAACGGTCAATTCGATACTCCCTTTGTTCCATCTAAAAAGTTAATATTTAATTTTTATTATTATTAAAAGATCTATAACTAACATTATAGTTGGTCATAGTCACAAAAATGTTTGAGCATGATAACCAATATATTAATATCAAATGTGAAGGGAAAAGTTGAAATGTTATGGAAATGGAAAATATAATTTTTTGAAAGTGAAATTTTAAAGTGAAACAATCTAAAATAGTATGATAGACTCTTTGTCCAAAAAAGAGTAAGAGTGAGTAAATTATAGGGTGAAAAGCAGGTTGTTTTCCTTTCAACAATTTTCAACCGTTTTACTCCCTAATAATTTTATGTAACCGGAAAAAAAATATTTTTATGACAATACCCTTAATGAACCGAACGCACGCATAAATCATCAGTTTATACATCGCAATGCACAAAATTTATGAATGATTATATGCATCGCAATGTATTATTTTGAAAGCGAGGCATGCTTCAAATTGTGCAATTGTCATTTTCATTTCATAGCGATGCATCACGCTAGAAATACAAAGTGACTCTATTATGAGAAAATCATGCTTGTTTCGAACAAACTCCTTTAGTTTCGTTGCCCGAAAAATTTTTATTTTGGAACAAATTAGATACAATAACAAAATAGGAAAGATTAATATGGAAGGAAATCGCATTCGGGGAGGAAGAAGCGGGTAAAAAGAAAAGGGAAAGTGAAATGGGCACAATTTTTCCTAAATTTAAACACAAAGCATATGAAAGTAGTCGAAAAATATGGACATGGGATGGGATGGGGTTTCAAAACCTTATTTGCGAGCGAATTCACAAACAAATGATGTTAAACTCAACGCTCCAAAGTAAAAAAACAAAAAACTCAGAAAAATATTTTAGTATTACAAAGAAGACGGGGAAATCACTTCCTGGGCCAAAAAAAGAAACATGAGATCCCAAAGCACCATCCGTAGTAGTCCGTATTCTACTCTCTACTATAGTAGTCACTAGTCAAACCACATTCTTCCCATCAACAAGCAAGGCAAATGGCAAATTCCTTGTTTTTAGGTCTCATAGACCACAAGAACAGACTCAGACAGCCAACCTTGAAATCAACCATGACGCCCCACCCCCGCCCTGCTCTTAACTCATTTCCTCTCCGTATCCTAAAATCTCTGTACAATTTGCAACGTGCTCTTATTCATAACCTAACACCAACACTTTATTTCTGCTTCATAAGTAAAGAGTTCAGATCAAACAGATACTCTTCCTTCAACCACTTCTCTATGTATCACATACCGAAATATTGAACTTTGAGACAACCAGTGAATGTACTTGTCAGATTTACCGTCCACACATTTTTTGACAGCTTCCTGTTTAACTTGCGGGAGGCACGCATTAACTGTTTCTAAAAGCCCAGGTATAGTCATTGCCATATCCTTCGCAAAGTAACATAGAATCTTTGGAAGATAAATTCGTGTTTCTTTGTAGATGTGGACACTAGATTGTATAAACTCTCTTTTAGCGACCCTCAGATCCCGAAATATATTCTTTGCAGTGTAGACTCGAACCTGCGTCCAGGAAGTTTTCCCATCATTATCAATTATATGGACTCAAGCAATACAGAAACAGTAACACTCTTGCATTGCAATTTGCACATGCAATAAATATGGAAAAAAGTTACTTCAAAGTATTTACATACAGCTGGATCCGAGAATGCTCCAGAAGAAAGCGCAAAATGAACATGTGGCTCAGGGTATTCAAGGGCGTAAATGTGTCTGGTGCTTCGGGTCTTGAACTTCTTTCCTGGAGATAGCAGTGTTTGTAGCCACTGCTTTCATATTTTGTTAGTGGGCATCGCATAAAATCAAACCATATTTAGACAATGGAAGCATATTTCAAGAACAGCACAACAAATGGTGAACTTAATTGTACCAAATATAATTTACAATCTTCATTCCTTGTATGGTTAGATGGAAATGTGCTAATGACTATGGCCCTTTCAACTTTGACCACTTGGGTAAATGCCAAGACATGTTTTGATTGCTGACAGAGTGGTCACTTTGCCTCCTCCAGACATATTGGTACAAACTTTTTGAATTGCCCTCGTGACTGTGTTATGTGGAAACTCGTAGAGGAGAGTGAATAAAATCTCTGGTTGGATAGGATAATTTTCTGTGCACACCAAAGGTTAGTGGTCCTATTGGCACAGGTCTATGGCTCTAGCGGTGCCTGCACGTGCAGCTTTCCTTTAGTGGTGTCATAGCAATATATACATACATACATCTGACTATATACATATTTTAAGGCCAATGAACAACTTGACTAACAGGACGAGGAGGATCACTGCACTCCAATTTTGAACCTCAATTCGCTAGAAAATGTGAAAGAGCTAGCACATGAGGGAACTAGACTAGGGGGGCAGTTTCCAAATTATTTATCGAGTCCACAGTGCCTCCAGTTTGAGTCTAACAAGAAGCACTTAGCCTCGTAGTCTCCATCTGTGTTAAGAGCTAAAAAGCGCTGGGAGATTTTCATTTGATAAACATACGTAGAATTCAAGAAATAGAGGAATCAGAGGTCAAAAGTTTGCACCTAAGCAAATCGAACGGTAGAACCAAGCAGATTCTGAAACACACTTTTTAGTCTCGAGAAAAGAATAGGATTCACATCCATATCCATTCTCATTGACATTTTCAAAACCCTAGCTCACGGAGAAGACAAGTGACAAGAAAGTTTGGAAACCATTGAAGACTGGCTTATGATTGACAAATAACAGAAGTCTCCTTTTCTATATCCTCAACTTATCAGCACCAGAACAAGGCTAGAATGACAGCAAGTAATCATAGATATAGAAGGCATACCGGTGCTGGATAGTGTGATCTGATTCCTAATATGGAGCACTGTATGACATAAGCATTTATACAGTGTCCACCCACATTATAAGCCGCCTGCACGGGAGTGGATCAGAAAAAATAAATAAATCACATTGATTGAATCAAGCATTTGATGGATACTTGAAAACAAAAGGATTCTCAAATACTTTACCTTCAAAATGGAATTACTTTTAACATAATTTTGAGTTCCATACGCTAAATATGCCTGTAAAAATTAATCAGATAAATCATGTCAACAATCTAAACATAACAACCCAGTTTGTTTGTTTTTTTCTTTTACTTTTTCCCTTAAATTTTGGTAGAGGCCCTCACTCGGTGCTTTCAATAATAATGCAAGGGGTTGGGTGAATGATAGACTCCAAGTAGAGGGGATCAGGACGTAATTATAAGAACATCAGGCATTGTAACTTTAATTCAATAGGGGAAAGAACAAAGACTCCTTTGACATTCATCACGGTGAAACACGTGCAAAGTAACTTTCTAAGATTGATCCCCCCATGCTTTGCATACTTTCCCTTCATATGCTCTAATTTCGCAACACAATTGTGTACAGGATTTAGTGATTATATGATAAAAGATCTGCAGCACATACATGCATCACCAAGGCATTGTGAATGTTGATCCAAAATGCAAGCTTTTCTTCACGCTTCATCTTCATCGGATCAACTTTCTCGAGATGTTTAACAAGGGACCTACAAAGCTTGAACTTCAGCAAATAAGAACTTATTGAAGGATTAACAGAGTTTAAACCTTGAATAAGAAGCACTGAATAAACAAGTTATATTCCTATATTCACAATTTTGTTCCTATGGGAAGCCATACACCCCCAAGAGGTCTATGAGATGCCGAGATCCAGAAAAGTTAAAGTCCTGAGTTCATGTCATACCTTCTCAGGTCATATATATTGGGCAAACTAAGAGGCCTCAGTATCTCCTACCGACAAGAAAGAAAAAAAGACAAAAATGAAAGGGAAGGCTCTAGTTTGTAGGAAGATCAAAGGCGGAGAAGAATCGAGAGATTTTATACATGTAACAGACAGTGTGGGTTATGAATATGAAAGTTGTATACTTGTAGTACCTGAATTTTTCAAGCATTTTAGCAGCATAATTGAAACTCTCATCGTCTAGGCATATTTTCAGAACTTCTATCATCTCAGCATAAGGCCCTCTTTCCTTTTTGCATTCTTCAAATTGACCAGACCCTGTATCTTCCTCGTTGCAATGAGGACTCCAAGTATCAGAAAGATATCTGGTTGAAAATGTGCTGGAGGAGGACAACGAAGATGTAGAAGAAACTGAGAATCCCCTGTCAGAAAGAGTGGGGTCCCCAAGCTTGCAGTAAATAGAAGATATGCATCTGACTATGTCCTCAGAAAGTTTATCAGGCCCATCATAGACACTTTGGATGCAAGAAGCACCGAGGTGATCTGCAAGGCTGCGATGGCGCGAATCAGCAGCACTTGTATTCTGCATTTGCTCATCATAGACATAGTGTTACTTACATGCATGGATTCAGGAGCACAAAACAAGATAGCCATTAAACATACTGAGTGAAGAGGTATACTAACACTTGTACTTCTACAAGATGACTTTGGAGTAGTAGCATAATAACTCTGATCATTTGAACTGGCAATAACACTTGCAGGAAATTTTTTGCCATGATAATCACTACCACCTATCCACGCTTCAGGGTCCACCTTATCCACCTTGTGACATGATTCATCAGCAATAGGTTTTAGCTGTGATCCTGTCTTATACTGTAAATTGGATGGACTGGTTTCCAGTATGCTAGGAACATTCTGTCCAAAAGCTGACTGATAAAGAGAAAGAAGATAACGTTCCAAATGAAGTATTTCTATCTCAAGTGAGGCAATCTCCTTCACCAATTCGGCAGAAGACTGTATCCAAAGCCAAAGGATAAAGAGTTAGGGCAATACAAATCCACAGGGACTTTTCCACGCTGCACTTTGTTTTTGCAAATTTTAAATAAGAACCTTTGATGTTGGGCTGCCATTTGAAAGAATGGAAGAAATGGGGCTAAAACATGATGCCTTCTCAGATTGCAAGCAACTGGAAGACTGGTCAGGTAAGATCCTTCCAAATTTTACAGCCTGCACGGGAAGATACAAGCACACAAACAAATTAACATCACTGTGAATTTTTATCTCAAGGTATTGCATTCATTCTACAGATGGAGACAGTAACACGCTTCTAGTTTGGTGGCTACGTGTAGAACTTTGGGCGGGGGATGAATATAAGGCTTCATTGCTAGGAAGTTCAGGGTAGTTATGGGGACAGGGTGGACACACGAGAGATTGTTCTGCAAAAAGTAGCGAAAATCATTTTGAAATTTTCAGGGCTATTTGTTGATAGATGGCCAAAGTACAATTAGGAAGGATTATTGAGTTTGGTAGATGAACCATCTAGTTCATCTAGAAAACCTGAAAGATTTAACAACAATCAGAAGACGAACAAGTTTGGAAATGTTAAAATGGATAAATAAGTTACTCCGACCACTTGAGTCGGTTTTCTGTAAGTTTGTCACGACACCTCAGTTATCTAAGGTTATTGAGAAAAAAAGAAGAGAGAATGGTTCAAGGAGGCAGAACAAAAAAAGCAACATGGTAATTGGGGGATCAAAATTGTTTCATAGAAAAAACCAGTTTCTGCAAAGTGGAAACACAAAGTGAATATGAAGGGAAGGGGTTGTGACTTGTGTGCAGTCAGATGAAATGGTATGGTGACTGGTGAGCAATCATTACAATGTAACAGAAGAAGCAACATAAATATATAAATGCTAGAAATAGGCATCCTTGTATGGTGTTGGTGAGAAAGGTTGGGTAACTTTGATTATGGGAAGCTCTTTAGTTTTGTGTAATAGTTAGAGTTATAATAATAAATGAAGAAAGGGAGATGTAAATGGATTATAATGAATTCAAATCAAGGAAGTAGGGTTGAATTGCAGTTTGTTGATAAGTTGATAGTATTATCATGTTTCTTTCTAGTGTAGTAACAAAGGAGAGCAGAAAGCTTAAATTAATGATAAGAAAACAAACATATAATCCATAAATAGAGTTAGGGGGGCATACAGCAGAGGAGTTGAAATGGAAGGAAGAAGGTCTGGGGGAGAGATTGAGGACAAGATCACCATTAGGAAGCTGAGGATTGTTCCAGCCAGTAACAACGCTGCGAAGTACATAAGAACAACATAAATGATCATATTAAATAAGTAATGAAAACTACTGTACTAGACTAGTAATGAATTTACGGAGAATTGAGTACGAAGGGGAAAATGGAAAAGATAAGGAGTTAGGAGGAGGAGGAGGAGGAATACCATTTGAAAGAGGAGGGAAATTGGGGAGAAGGAGAAGAATCAGAATTCACTTGCAGCATTGTAATTGTAGTTGTAAAGAGGAAGGAATGAATGAATGAGGAGCAGGAGAGGGAGCACCGACAGCTTATTAATCAGGTTTTAACAAGAGACTAGAGAGAGAGTAGGGCAAGTGCGTGTGGAGATGATGAATGACAGAAAAGAATGGAATACAAAACCAACCCCACCCAATTAATGGAGTGAGTGAGTGAACAAGTAGTGGGGGTGGTAGGTCAAAGTGTCATTCAGTCAGTCAGTCAACCACTCCCTCTCCCTCCACCTGGGGCCGGTAACGTCAACGGCAACGGCAATGGCCATGGCATTATACATCAGCAAGCTAGGACCGAACAGAGAAGGGAATGGAAGAAGGTCAATGGAAATGGGGAATTAAAAATAGAAAATATAATTTAAAAAAGAAAAAAGAAAAAGAGATAATAATAATAATAATAATAGTAGTAGGCTGTATGAGTAGAAGTATTAATGATGACGCATCGTGGTGGGGAGTGGGGAGTGGGGAGTGGGGGGGAGTGGGGAAGGGGAAGGCAAACTCAGAACTGGCCTACTGGGTGTGACGTGTCCCCTCAGTTTTAATTACTCGTATCAAACATGAGTCGTCGAATCCTCTAGTCAAATACCCACACCCACACCCACACCCACACCCCTTTTCCAATTAAGTATTTGGCGAGGTAGCGCTATTCACAACTGTATTCTTTTTATTTTCTTAATAACTAAAATACTCTCATGTCTTAATCAAGAAGACATACTACTATTCATGTTTTTGGCAAAAATATACAAATGGATCACCTAATTTTCTCATTTTTAAAATATCTATTTGAGTCATTTAACTTTAGTTATGTTGTAGGTGAGTTTATTTTTTGGATGGACGTTAGATTTAACTGTTAAATTATGTTAAATATCTATTTTACTCCTAAATACAATTATCTTTTTTGATATTATAAATCCAAAGAGGTTTAATTGAAAAAAGAAGAAGTTACATATGCTATTTGTATAAAGAAAAGGGGCCAAAGTATGATTAAAAAGAAAACTAAACATCATTTTGATTTTTTAATGTTGTTTGCTACAGCAGCCGTCACTGCCCCCCCCCCACCTCCCACCTCCCACCCATCTTCATCTTTCTCCGACCTGCACGCATGGGATCCTGCATTTTTGCCGCTGGACCTGACCAACTTTATCAAAATTGAACAAATAATCAGAATTTTCAACCGCTGAAGCTGCTGCAACAAGCGGAGAAAAATCCTACAAATTTTGAATCTGCACCGAATTCAACCCATCAACAAACCATAATCGCTCCGATTTCGTATCCTTCGATCCAAAACTCGCGGTAGCATTCATCGAAATCAAAGCATCAAGGTCTTCATCGGGTAATTGATACTTAAACCAAACCTCATAAATCGAAAATTGAATTCAATTTATGAAGGAGAGAAGAAAACCTAACGTTGCGGTCGACGGTGAGGATTTTAGTATCGTCGCTGACGTAAGACAGCTGATTGTTGTGAGGAGGTCGTAATGGGCCTAATGGTTATGAGGAGTTGAAGAGGGGAACCACCATGGAAGCAGAGGAGGAATAGGGAATCGAAAGAGATTATTGAATGAAAACCCACACTAATGAAATGTTATCCCTCGTGCTTACTTTTATCGATTTAGTTCAACATATAAGTGAAATTATGTTGGCTGAGATTCAACCTGAACCATCGGCTGAGCCGCTGAAGCATAAGGTATAGGCTAGGTCAAAAGTAGATCCGAAACTAAAGTATGAAATCCATCCTTGCAGGAAAGAAGATGAGGAAGTGACAATCTTCCATTCAAGTTATTGGCTCAACTCCTACTGGATATTCTTTCTTTGAATTAGGTATAACTTGCAAGGAAAAAGAAAGGATTTGTCCTAATACAAGATTATAGGAGATTCTCCGTATCAAAGGAAGTGGAAATTGAGATGAGAACTTTCTTTCCATATCTAATCTATAGTCTCAAAGGAATTGGCAGCAGTTAGAAAGAAGAATTATTATTTATTTGTTTGATGACAAAATTTGAAAACTAGATGTCAGATTTTGGGTTTTGGTCTTTTTACTTCTTTAAAGTAAATTAAATTAGTTTTGACAATTTTAACATTGGTTTTCCTATTTTACCCCTTAAGTTAACATCCTGATCTAACGTCATCCAAAGAAGGAGCTCGCTTGCAATTAGACTAAAGTTGGATGGCTCAAATAGATATTTCAAACTTTCGGTGACTGAATTGCAAAAAGTGATAAAATTGGGTGGCCCATTTGTGTGTTTTGCTTTCATGTTTTTAAGTAGACCTCTTGCTTTTCATATAACTCAAATCCTCTACCTATATCTCCTTCCTCCAAATATATCTAATTCTTCCCTTCTCATTTGCATCAATTGATAAGTAAATAACATGAGTAAGTATCTTCTATGACAATCTTATGGATCTTTATTTGTGATAGCGATATAAAGTCTCACTCTCTCACCAATCAACCCACCAACACACAGTGGGTCAAGTAAAGAGGATCCGTCTTACAAAAAATATTTATAAGACCGTCTTACCTAAGTTTTCGCCAAATAACATATACTTTCAACATTGGTGTAAAATCAAGTATGAAGCGAAACAATCTAATGTGATCAAAGTAGTAAGTATTTTTAATCATTTTATGCTTAAAATTGTCTAAACCATCAAGTTTTTTTTTTCTTTAAAAAACAGGAACTCGTCATAAAATGTTTGATCACCATCAATGAACATTACTCAAATGTTCAACCAAAAACAAACATTTAAGTAATGTTTGGTCTCTGCTAACCAAACATTACTCAAATGTTTGGTTGCCACTGCCCCAACATTTGAGTAATGTTCCATCAGGTCATATGTGACATATTGAAGGCAATTTGAGGATTGAGGATGCTGATAATCATGATGGGATTGAATTTCTTATGAATCTCGATTTTGGTCATGATTTTACTAATTATTTTGTTATTTTGAGGAGATCACTCAAGAGCTTGAAATTCTTGGTTATGATTATAAGGATTATTAAATTGCTAGTTTTGATGGGTTGGTACATGATATTGAGTTATCGATGAATTATGATCAAGACCCGACTAATAATGTTGCTAGTTTCAATGGTTTTGTGCATAAAATTAGTCCAAACCAGGTTGAGAGCGTGAAGCACTCACTTTTAATCTTGTCTTACTGTAGAGGTATGTACCAAAAAAGGGAGAAAACATAAGATGATATGCAAAGTTTTGATTAATTTGCGTATAAGAAGTCCTAATCTTGGTAGATTTGTTGTGATGGTCAAAACAAAGTTGTCGTTATCCTAATGATGTTATAATTACATGGAGATACCCTTTTATTTTCAAATTTGATGAAAAAAATCCTAAAAAGTCTACATCATTGCTTTGTTAATGAAGTTAAATGGAAACTTAACAAAATTGATGATATTTTGTCCAAATTATTTATATACTTTTAACATACATACATTGACAACATTTGTAATAGTAAAAGCACACGATTAAATTGGTCTTCCCCAAATAATAGGTTGGTTAAAAAGTAGTTTCCCTTTGTTTATATCATTTAATTTTTTTTACTGGAATAATTAAATTGTAGAAAACCGATTAATTTGATTCGGGTTTTGACGGGTCAGGGATTGGGTTCGGTGACTCCCAATAGCGTAGAAAATGTTTACTAGTTGTTTCTTAATGAGTACTTACTACTTTAATTCAATATAAGTAAATATTAGGGAAAAAAGTAGTGTATAAGTTTGTGTTTAAATCGATGTAAAAGGATTTGAGAAATGAATAATTTTGAGTTGGCGACGTCAGCATGACTTGCTGATAACAGATGATGTTGGAGATGAAAGCAATTTTTAAGTGGACTATATTTAATACGTAAAACTTATGTTAAAGATAAGGAAATTAAGGTTAGGTTGTTTAGCAATAGCAACACCGAATCACGAAATCGAATCGAACCGATCGGTTTGGTTCGATTTAGATTTTTAAAAATATATAAATTGATTGGTTTGATTCGTGGTTTGTGGCTTTTGGTGCCAGATCTAATCGAATCAAATAGAACCACCATTTTAATATATATATATATATATTATACACGTATAAAGCTACATATTATAATTATTTAATAATATTTATTTTTAGTATTCTACATTTTCCAAAGTATTAACGAAGACCAAAGTAATCAAATCCTAATTACCATTCGCATATCACACTTCACACTTAGTCACACGCACACACCATGTTTGTTTGTTTGTTGTTAGTACAGTAATTGTTTTACGTCCCATCCCTTTAGTTGGGTCAACTAACTTAACTAGTTGATTCATTAAAACTATTTTTGGGGGCGTTGGTTCGATTTGTCTCTTTTGACCACTACCTTACCTGCTGCTACCTCTTTCTTTTAATTTGTTGTAGAGTTGAATTGAATCGAGTAAAATGTGATGTCATTTATAATAATCAAAATTAACGAGGAGATGATATGTAGCTAGGGCCCGGGGTGGGGTGCTTATTAGAATTTATCCAACGCTACTCAAGACAATAATTATGAAATAAATAAATAAATAAATAATGGAGTATTATGCAGTATTAAAGATGAGCACAAGTATTGTATGGGTGCATATACAAGTAGTATGAAAGAAAGAAATTGCATGGGTTGGTTAAAAAGTGTTTTGTTCAAATTTTAAAGCAATTCGGGGAGTGGTGATCATTTTATCTACTTTAATTTCTCTAATTCTCTTTGTTAAGTTTGATTGTTTAATTGAAGTCTTGAAAATGTAGTGTATTTCAATACTCAATAGCTAGAACCTAGAAGCTACAATATTCTTGATTCATTGTTCCCAATTCCCAATGCTAAAAAAACAAAAACAATTACTCCATTAATCTCTTCTTCTTTCTTTTGGTTTTATAACATTTTTTGTGATATTCCCGACCCAAATGCTAGTCACGAGCAAGGCACATGCCAGTAACAAGTGTCAGTCATGAGCTCATTAACTTGGGTTCCACATGTCTAGCAGAATTCCCGAGCAAGGATCCTCCAAACTTCCCATTTAAACCTTTCCGGACATAGGCTATGCATGTCCAACCAGGGGATCATTCCCGAGAGTTACACTTGTCATCTCATATACATGTCATTTCGCTGGGCAGGGCCATGCTCGCCCAGGCAAAAAGCCGACCACGGTCAACAAAGACTTGCTTTCCACGACAGGTCAAAGGTTTCCTTATACAAAGGAACGATCAACAGAGGCTTGCTTCTCTACGACAGGTCCAATATTTCCTTATACAAAAGGAGTTATTTCTTTATCTGCTCGACTATTACGCGACCAGCCGCATATCACGCCTTCAAGTTAAAAGTTTCCTCCTAAACCTAATTGGCAACAATGGAGATCAATCTTACACGGATTCCATGACATTGTGGGACTAATCTAGCCCTCCATAAACCCTAAATAAGGTACACACTTTCTACAGCCTAAAAACTCTGTTAAATTATCTTTTGACTCACATGATCCTTACTTTCACGCAAAACATTGCACTCAGCCCAGATATCCTTACATCAATTGAATGCCCAACATGGAAGTTTTTGCCACATCATTTTGGTTGTTAGATTTTAACATATATAGATCATATTAATAAATATAGGGCGAGATGATCTTCTGTAAGACAGGCTTACGGATCCTTATCCGTAAGACAGATATATCCGTGTTAAATGAGACAAAATTCAGAAATCTCAATGCAACCCCTTAGTTTTTGAAAATTACAGCGCTACCCCTCATGTTTATATATACAGAGTGTCACTTTTTACTATTGAAAAAGTCACTTTGTAATATAAAATGTGTCACTTTTGGCCTTAGAAGTGTCACTTTGCATTTCTAATGAAAATTGTAATTTTTTTCCCTAAAAAATGTTATTTTTTGTGCTTAAATGTGTCACTTTTAGTCTTAAATGTGTTACTTTCACTTTGAAAAGTGCCTAATTTTTTTATAAAGTGACCCTAAACGTAACACTCAAATCCCTAAACGTAGCACCATTTAATGTATAAAATAACCTAAGTACCCCTTTTAAAATTTATCAGAGATTCACTTGCGATACACACTAGCTTATGTTTTATAAAACATCCGCTAGTATGTAGCGGATGTTTTGTCTTAAATCGAAAAAAATACAAATTAACAGTTTTTTGTTCGTAATTAAAAAGAAAAAATAAACTGAATCAAAACCAATCCAATTCACATGCGATATCATGCCTTATTAATGGAAACCGAATCAACAATGACACGTGATCAAAATTACGTGAAGAGGGGAGGGAGGATGGGGGTAGTATAGTTTAAATATGGAGAGGGGTAGTGAAGTAATTTTACCCCTTAAATGGTGTTACGTTTAGGAATTTAGGTGTTACATTAAAGTATTCTGTTTTTTATAAATAAAAACCATTACGCTTGGCATTAAAATGTTACTTTATAACATTAAATGTGTCACTTTTTAACATTAAATGTGTCACTTTTTAACATTAAATGTGTTACTTTTGACCATATAAGTGTTATTTTGCCTTATAAATAAAAATCATCATTATTGACATTAAAAGTGTCACTTTTTAGCATTGAAAGCGTCACGTTTTAGTATTAAATGTGTCACTTTTGGCAGTCAATGTTAGTTTTAAAGAAACGCTTTTTAGTATTAAATTTGTCACTTTTTAGTATTAAGAAACTTTTTAGTATTAAGAAACTTTTTAGTATTAAGAGTGTTACTTAGTATTTTAATGAGAATTATAATAAATTTTCCTTTATAGTGTCACTTTTAACCTTAAAATGTGTCACTTTTGTCTTTTCAACGTGTCACGTTTAATTTTAAATGTGTCATTTAGTATTTCGTTAAAGTCTGTTAGGGTCCGTCAAGTATCCCAATGCAATTGATGCTAACGGATGCTAATGGCGTTGACAAATGATTAAGGGTTCGTTTGTCGCGGCTGATGGCTGATAGCTTTTGGCTGAATGACTTTTGACTGATATCCTGAATACTGTTTGTTTCAGCTGTTTAGAAGCAACTTACGAGTTGTTACAAGCTACATGTAACTGTTTGTTAAAAAAACTGAAATGACAGATTCATAATAAAATGACCAAAATACCCTAATATTTAAGTTGGCTTGCATGCATGATAACTATCAAATAACTACATAGAAATTTAACCATTTTTGTTTTTCTAAATTGCGTTAAAATTTAATATAATACAATTTTTGTATTAATACTAAATATTATTTTACCTATTCTTAAATCAAAGTGAGAAATGTAAATACAAAATATGCAGGAATTAAAGATATAAAAATCAAATTGTCTCATAATATTAGGTAATAAAGTAGTACACACTCATTCACTACCCATACATATTTGATAACAAATGTTATTTCTCACAACATTCATCTCAGGGTCTTCACTACCTAAAATAGGGCCACTAGGTTGGTGATTGGCTACACTAGGTTCATCACGCTGATTAATTGGTATGAAATCAGGTTGGTTATCATAATGTTGAAAGTCGTCGTCGGCAAGATTTCTTCTACGAATGAAATTATGAATTGACATTGTTGCAGACACAATACAAACTTGATCAGCATACCGATAATAAGGCATGCGCTCTAGAATTCTCCATTTTCCTTTCCAGACTCCAAATGTTCTCTCAATCACACTTCGTAATGAGGAATGAGCTTCATTAAACATCTCTTCTGCGTTTCGAGGCTGCTGACTAAGTTGAAACTCAGGTAAATGATATCTCTCCCCCTTGTATGGTGCAAGATATCCTATTTTATTAGGATATCCAGCATCAACCAGGTAATATTGAGCT
Organism: Codonopsis lanceolata; assembly: GCA_013146195.2. Classification (NCBI taxonomy): domain Eukaryota; kingdom Viridiplantae; phylum Streptophyta; class Magnoliopsida; order Asterales; family Campanulaceae; genus Codonopsis; species Codonopsis lanceolata. Next base: position 84,343,243 of record CM028377.1, on the reverse strand, counting down.
GCAATGAAAGTAAAATTAAATTCATGTAAAATAAATAAAATTACATATAAATATGTGTAATATTCGTATATAATTGACACATACGAGGCACGGGATACGGGAACTTTGATGATGGATCTCGAAGAGTATGTAGAAAAATACGTGTGTCATGAGCCGTTCCTTCCCATCCAGGCTTTACAAAAACGAAACACATGTCGAAATCACATACTGCCAATATATTTTGAGTTGCATATCCTTTTCTACCAATATATCGACCTTGCTCTTCGACAAAGTAACTTCGTACATGGGTGCCATCTATAGCACCAATACAATCATGTATGTTACAAATAAAGAATAAAAATAAAATTTCAAATTAAAATATAAGTAGTAAAATGTAGAGATAAAATTGTACCTTAAAATATGGCCAATATTTCTTGTTATTTCTAATATGATCATGTATGTTGGTGTTAGTTGAAGGCGCGATCAATCCATTGACATCTTCGTAGTAACACGAAGAACTTCATGAAAATACTTACTTACTGTTTCACCAGACTTTTGAAATAGCTCTTGAACAACCCTATGACATACACCGTGACCAACTAACAAGAGAAACATTGCTAGTTTAATTTTCCTCTGCTCTAACATGTCTACTATGCTTCAATCCATATTCATTTTGTAGCAATGTACACAAGTGTATGAATGATTCTCGCCTCATACGAAACATCTCATTAGAGCGTGTATCGGTTTGATTCAAGAATTTCCATAACAAACTTCCAACTGCAACATCGGATGGTCTACATGGTGATTTTTTGATATACGTATCAAATTTGTATTTTGCAATAGCTAGACTTGTTAAAGCAAGCATTTTCTTCTTGCGCGCTTGAGAAGCAATTTTTTTTTTCGATAGAGATTCTGCCAGCTTGAGATTGTTTTCCTCATCAGAAGAATATGAATATTCATCATTCACATTCATTTCAACTGCAAATAACATTAAATAAATGTGATAATGAAATTTATAAATTAAAAAACTCTTCAAATGAAAGAAAATAGAATAATTAAAAACATCAACGTAACATAGAGACAATATCTTAACAAAAACATGAACTGGATTTTAGAACAAAACACCATCCATTAGTAATATAGAGACAAATCATCTTAATTTAATATATCAAAACGTCGAATGTCATCCATCAATATAAAACAAACCAAACAACTTTTTACTTTTTGCTTAAAGCTTGTTCGACTTTCAACCAAATAAGACGAGCCTCAACAGCTTAGTTGGAGAAAAATCTCACGACTAACAGGACGGTGAAACAAATGAAGCGCAAAGGCGTACAATGGATCGCCTACGCTAAGCATATCATCCAAACATGCAAGACACTCCCGAATAGAAAAAGGTGGCTCAACATATGCGGGGGCAGATGTGACGCTATCATTAGTTACCGCCTCCACAATTTTGTCTAGTGCCTCAGTGAGCTTGTTGGAATCACTAACCCTCTTTGTCTTTGCCTTGCGTGGCCCTAATGTACCTACTCTCTTCCTTGCATTTGCCGCAACATTACTTGCATCATCATCATCATCAATTCCAATGTCTTCAAGGGGTTGCGCATTTTCATCATCGGTGTCTAAGTTAACCATGTGTGGTGGAAGTACACCAGAATTAGGCGTCCATGCATGTTCACCAGTAGCAACACTATCACAAAATATGGTTTGCAACTCTTTCCAATGGGCGAGTGGAGCAGTCCTAAACTTAGCTGCTTCTGGAACTATCTGCAATTTAAGTGATAATATTATACTTTCACCTAACGAAATAGATTAAAACCTTAAATGACATGAATTAGTATTATATATACCTTAAGTTTTTTGTCCCACCATTCATCAGAAGCATCAATGGTACCCAAATCATGATCCATACCTAGTCCAGTTTCTCCATGAGTCAACTGCCTCCATAAACTCAATCTTTTTTAATGCATCCCAATGATTCTTAAGCGCTTCCTTATATACTTTCTTCCAGTTCTCTCATTAAATTTTTTATCGGTTCCCCAAACCCATATTTTGATAAAGATGAATTTGGCTTATTTCACGACAAAACTAAGTCCACACATATAGACACAAATATCTCATTGGCTACGGGATCCCAAACAGCCTTTTCAAAGGGAATTTCTTCCTTCTCCTTCTCCTTCCCCTTTCCTCCCTTCCCTTTGTTTTGCATAATGACATATCGTGATTCCATCTGCCTTCCGATAGAGAGAGAGAGATAGAGTGAAACAAAAAAAAAAAAGATCATTAAGAAAGATAACTCAACAAGAAAATCCTAACAATTCCAACATTGTATCGGCATCTATCATATGAACAGTATGAACATTGAGTTATTCGCTAGTTGTACTAATATTATGGTTTTTCAGTTTTTCAGTATGAACATTGATGAAATTCGCTAGTTGTACTAACTTAACCAGTGCTTATAATGTGAAGCACAGATGAAATTGCAAATTTCTACTGTAAATTTTTGTTGCATTATAAGTTTGCCTGTGTAACCTGGAAAGGAGTTGTGAATATCAAATGAAAAAGAGCCAAAAAATCTTTAAAAAATGACAGACTTGTCTGTTACTGTCTAAATAAAAATATTAAAGATAGGTTCGCATCCTCTTTTTTTTTTTTTTTTTTTTTTGATAAGTGATAGGTTTGCATCCTCTACAGCGAGGCATGAGCAAAATGATGACCATGTTGACATGTGTTCATTTTTTGTAGTATTTTCAGAATGTTTGTCTAAGTAGGAGTTTGAATTGGGTCATACTATAGTCTAAATATGCAGCCAAAGACATGAAAGCCATCCTCTCCTAATATCCTGACAAGCTATATAGATAAGAGAAATATAGAAACACAGTACAGAATAATCAATGAATATATTAGATAGTACTACTTCCGTCCAGAACATAGTTACCCAACACAAAGCTCGACGAAATTTTGACCAGATTCGGTAATTTTATTTAAGAAAATCTAGACATATTTTTTTATAAAATCTGGATAAATCAATCCAAGGCCACACTTGTCATCTCCTTGAGAAAATGATCACATCAGTACCCTTTCAACTGCCAGAACCCTCCGAAAAAGATGCCACGCACGCCACACCGGCACTGGCACCTCAAAGTTGGTTGTCTGGTTTGAAGAGGATCTGGATGGTTATTGTTCATATTTTCTACAATAACCATTTACCTTTTGACAAATGAAAGAAACCTATCACTTTTCAAGAAAAAACTGTAGTTTTTGGTTTATATGACTTTCTGCTAAATTATAAAGACAGAGAGATGAAGGGATAACAAACCAGAAGATGGAGATAGCAGGTGATGAAATCCGCTTCGTTTCCGTTCGTCTCCGGCACCTCTCACCAGTCACCAGTTTGCTCCGACTTTCCCTGTTGTTCCTTTTTACGATAACAAACAGACATGGAGATAGCAGGTGAATAGAAGCTTTTAACTTTTCAGGGAAGGAGAAGGGTAGCTTGGGAATGTAAAATTTTCATTAATGTTGCTACCAGTCGCGTGTTCTCAAAAAGCTAAATTTTTTGGCTTTTTGGCTTCGGCTTCTTTATGCAAATGAAGGGTTGTACCTTACTTAATGGCTTTTGGCTTAAAAGCTAAAACAAACACTATAAATTTAACTTATTAAAAGTCAAAAGCCAAAAGCCTCCTTAAAAAAGCTGTAACAAACGACCACTAAATTGTAAGGCATGAGAAACATAAGAATTTCGATGGCAAATCTTGAAAGTGCAGGGACACCGGAGCAAAACGAGGAACTTCACATTAATGTGCAAAACATATTAATTTTATGGCTTATAGGAGTCAAGCCCAAGACCTCCCACCAAACCTTAAGTACCAAGTCTAAACCATCTTGGTTGACTTGTTTTTTGATTCTTAGTAACATGTTATTTATTTATTATGATATGTGAATTCCTAAATTGGGCTCCGTCTTACGAATTTAGGATCCGTATGACCGTCCAACACAAGTTTTTGCCATATAGGGCGGTCAAGTTGTTGGGTGGGTGGAAGGCTCATCACTCCCAGTGCCGTATATACATATTTTTATGATAATTATTTGTCGTTTAAACTATCTTTCTCTCTCTCTCTCTCTAAGAGACTAAGGTGCCGTTTGGCAGACAGGATTAAGACCAGATAGGATTAATAAGCCGAGTTGTATGATGTTTGGTACGCAATAGGTGGTCGGGACTAATAGCACGAGTTATCCGGATAAAGTCATTATCCCCTCACTATTAATACCAAGGGGGAGGGTAGTATTATTAGCGCCCTCACTAAAAAAAATTGGGATTAACATTTGTAATCTCAAAACTACTCCCGATATACAAGTGAGGATTAATAGCGAGGGTACTAATAGTACTGAGATTAATAAAACTGTTTATCCTTGTCCGACTACCAAACAAGCCCTAAGAGTAAATATATCACTAAAAACAAGTTCAATAGAATTAGAACATGCCTTCTGAGATCATCCATCCACGAGCACGACCCTTCCAGACTAAGTTCCATCCCATGATATTCCTTATGCCTTCCGATTTCCGGTAATGCTAGGATCAAAAAATAGAAAAGTCTCTAAATTTTGACTAAGCTAATCGGTGTTTCTTTATTCATCGTCTTGTTTAGACTGGGAGGATAGTGGTAGAATTGAAATTAAAGATACCTCAATTCCAACTTACGCCTAAATATTTTATTGATTTATTGATTATGATTTATGCCCATGAAATTATGTCGGGTGTTTTCCTTTCCTTTCCTACACAATTTCAAAATGAATTCGGATGGAACCCATCCATAAACCCGACATGGAAGTTGGGATTCCACAAATTTTGATAAAGTCGGTTTTCACCCGTTTTTGATTCGCTTTCATTTTAAAACAAAATATTGAAACAAATTTTTATCTTAAACATAGCGTTCTTGGTCTCCCTTTCCAAAACACACACTACACCAAACAAGTTATTAGATTATTTCATAATCATGATCACAATCAAACTTCTAAATGGCCCAAGAAATGAATTCCATTTTCTTCTACATGAATGCGAAACGTTACTGATTGCATATCTCTATCTAATTCCACGTTTTAGATGCGTTGTTTTTTTTTTATTTTCTTCCTCGTAACCAAAAAACAATAAAAAAAAATCAGTGCCTAAAGATTGTAAAGCCAATCAAAAACTACCAACTAAATTGTGTGGTGCACCTAGTAAGCATTTTTCTTTGGTTCAAGAAAACTACCTGTGATGCATTTATAATTTCCTTTGTGTGTGTGTGTGAGTAGTGAGATTCAATCATATTCATTTTCCAATTGAAAAAAAGAACAAGTACGAATAGAGGAAGTTATAATTCATTATTAAATTATCAACAAGTTTTCCATTTAAAACAATCTTGCTCCATGATGGTTTTTTTCTTCAATGTTTTAGATTACTTGATTAGATGAGTAGTACTTCTTCGGTCCAAAAATAAGCGTCTCTTATTAAATAAAGGCGAGTGTTTTTTATGTAATTTTTGTTTAGCGTCTCTTAATTTTATCACTAGTGATGTTAAATCAATGAGATCCCATTATTTTTCTCTCACAAATAATAAGAGTACAGTACATAATTGGAAAAAAAAACTTTCTGAATAAGAAACTGGCTAACTATTTGGGACATTACAAAATAAAATAATAAACACTTAGTTACCGACGGAGTACTACTTTCACACCATAGTTAGACTAGATCTATCATCTAGGAATTTGGATGATTCATTACAATTATCTAACAATTACCTTCAATAATCTCTCGATCTTTTTTAACATTAATTTACTTATAAACAATCGAATCTCTAGAAACTTTTAGTCAACATGGCCCTATTAAGTCCTAAAAGTTGTCAAAAACAAGAATAGCTATAAAGAATGATATTTAATAAATAAATATTATACTTTTTGAATGTATGAAATGAAAGAAGTATAATATATATCATAATTGAAAGGTAAAAATCTTATATATATGTTCAATTACTTAAAAGTTTTGAAAAAAGGATATTTGATAAGAGTATATGAATAGCAAAACTAGTTCAATTTTGAATACGTCTACTGCGATGAAACATTACAACATATGATGTCACGAGATGCACCAAATTTTGAAGGCTTAAATCATAATTTAGTCACCCTACTTTTTCACTTTTTGTAATATGAGGACTCTACAATTATTGTTTTTAATTTAATCATTGTACTTGACAACATATAACACGTTCATTACTCCATCTAATTTTTTGGATGAAAAGTTTAAAACACTTGTAGAAACTTGAAAATACCATTGTGCTTAAATCACAATTCAAGTAAATGCACAAAATACTGGAGAAATCGAAGCATATATGGGGTTATTGGGTTTCGCCGGAAGGAGGACGGTGTTGACGAAGGAAGGAGGCTCAGCCAGCTCTGTTAAGGGAAGGAGATCAGAGAGAGAGAGGACGACTGATTTGGGATGGTGAGAGGGTTGAGAGAGAGAATGTGATAGTAGATGCGAGGGGGATTTTGGCCTGAGACAAAACACGAAGGAGGCCGATGATGTTGGGTTAGAAAGAGATGGAGAGACGCCGGCAATGGTGGTTGGACTCGAGGTGGCCTTCAATTGAGACGAAAGCAGAGAGGACCCGTGTCTGGTTCGCTTGGTGTTGAGGGGGAGCGAACATGGGACACTCGATGCCTTCACCGGAATTTGAAGTAGGTGATTGAAGATGGCGTCTGGCTCTGAAGGGGTTACTGGGCTTCACCGGAAAGAGGACGGTGTTGACGAATGAAGGAGGCCCAGTTGGCTCTATTGTGGGAAGGAGATCGGAGAGAGAAGACGACTGATTTGGGATGGTGGGAGGGCTTAGAGAGAGAAGCTGATAGCAGATGAGAGGGGGGTTTTGGTCGGAGACAGAGCACGAAGGAGGCCGTTAATGTTAGATTGGAAAGAGATGGAGAGATGGCGGGTATGGTGACTAACTCGAGGTGGCCTTCAATAGAGACGAAAACAGAGAAGCGTTCTGACATAGATGAATATGGGGGTCGACGATAGATGAAGAATCGGTTGGTCGCTATGGGCTACGACGCTGGGTTAGGGGAGAAAGTGCGTCAGATCTAGAATAGGAGGGGGGATAACAGCTATTTTGTTGTAGAGAATGGAGAGAGAGACCCAGCCGGAGCGAAAACGCTGCTGGGTTTGAGAGAATTATACCATGTTAGAATTTGACAAGAAAGTGATGGATTGTCTACCTAAGATAATGTTTTATTAATGTCATAATACAATATACATGTTCCATAGAGATGGTAACTTTGTTTGGTGAATCCGATGGTGGTGGTTTTGACTATGTTAGTGGGGCTTGACCGATAGTTGGAGAAGATGAAACATTCGATGAAACATTCAATTGTCTACAAGGGATATTACTGTTTTGTTTTAAAAGTTGGATGGCCCGTTAACGGCATTGACCAAAACCTACCAACTTATTTAGTATAGTGGTCAATTTGTTAGTTATAAAATGTGGTTGGTCAAATCGGGTAGTTGGCAATGGTACGATGGTCAAAAAGATAATTTTCCCTCTCTTTTTTTGTAGAGAGCCACCTTATTGCAAAAGTGGGAAAGTAGGGTGACCAAATTGCGATTAAGCCAAAACAATTTGATTTTGTTCATAGGGTATTTTAGTAATTTTAACAATTTCCATCCAACATAACGAACGAAAATGGCTTGAGTGACCTTATTGAATGTTTAAACCAAGTACAATGATTAAATTGAAAAAAATAATTTTAGAGTCATCATATTGCAAAAAGTGAAAAACTAAGGTGACCAAATTGCGATTTAAACCAATTTTGAAATGTTTGATTGATGATAAGCTTTTTGTCAAGGTTAAAACTTAGGAAAAACAGGTTTTACGGATATTTTCATCTCCCTCCCTGACTTGACCAATCATGTTTTGGTGAGCTGAACTGCGGGAGAGTGGGGCTCCGTCATACAAATTATAATCAATAAGACAATCTTAAAAGAGACTACTCGAATGGGCAAAAAAATTAGGAAATAACGTTTTACGGGTATTTTCAGTAAAATGAATCTCATGGCACCACCCAACGTGTGTTGGTTGGCTGGGTTGTGAGGGATTGAAACTCCTTTGTAAGATATTATCGCAAGAGACCTACTCATTTAAGCGGTGTTGTTAGCTATATTTTACGGGTAGGTCTCGTGTAACACCGTCTTACAGATCTTAATCAACACAAGTGGATTGGGTAAGAAGGATCCGTCTTACAAAAAACATCCGTAAAACCATCTTACCCAAGTTTTTGTTATATTTTACAAGTCAAAGTTAAATTAACAATATAGTACTTCAGTTTGATCAAAACACTCAGTAGAAATCATCCGTGTGTAATTTGTAAACAAACTTAATTGCTTTGCATTAAACTAAATGAACATTACCTTTATAATTGTTTTTTAGGCGACTTTACACATTCAAGTTATGTTAATGACAGAAAAACTAAATATATTATAAGAGCATTTGTTTAGTAGATGGAATGAACATGAGAAATAAGAATATTCATCTTCAGCAAAATTTAATTTGTAAATGGAAAAAACTTAGGAAAGGTCTTCTTACGGTTATTTTTTATAAGAAGGATCTCCCTAACCCGACTCACGTGTGTTGGTAGGCTAAGTTGTGAGCGGGTAGAGCTTCATTTTACGAATTAAGATCTGTAAGACGATGTTACTGAAAACCTAGGCTTGAAAGCTCAAGACTAATCCCCCGAACCGGGTAGGATCATTATTTATTGAGCCAAAAGCCAAAAATCACTCTAAAAAGCTGATACAAACGAGGACTAAGTGGCAGTAAAAGAAGTTATCCCAGCATATCTAGGATATCTATCTATATTCTATAGTGTAATGCTCCAACCTCCAGACCCTAAAGGCTAAAGCTAAGTCAATTATGCTTGACTCACTGCCTATTAAGCATATATTATTAAAGAATAATATATTTATTATTCTTGTTTATTTATAATTATCAATTAGTGGTAATTACCTTGTATAGTTATTTCCTTATTATGTTACATTCCTTGTATTGGTTTCTTGTACCCTACTCAAAGTGTAACCCTAATTGTAACTCTCCCTATAAATAGGTGATTCAATCAATGGAAAGACTATGTCGTTATTCCTAAACATTATTAATTTCTATTTGGTATCATAGCTTTGCTCCTAAAACCTTCACCTTCTTCCTCTAACTGCCGCCCTTACCACTCTCCGCCATGGCTAACAGAAATTACTCCCTCGTCATTAAAAATCCCCTTGACCCCACACAAACTTTCGACCTCATCAACATCTCTCACCCCAACATCATCAAACTCACCCCCACAAACTACATAGCTTGGAAACTCCAAGTTGAGGCCACCCTCATTGGCTATGACCTATACAAGTTTGTAGATGGCTCACACCCATGCCTGCCTCCTATCATCCTAGCCAAGGATGCTCAATCATCCAAGGACGTTCACATCCCAAACACATACTACCAACCCTGGATTCGACAAGATAAACTCTTGTTCGGAGCTCTTATTGGTTCCCTCTATGCTCCCCTGGTTCCAATGATCGAACAGGCCGCCACTACCTGTGAAGCATGGGACACTCTGGTCACACCTATGCTCACCCAACTCGCGGCCACATCAAGCAGATTAACGACTACCTCAAATGGGCATCCAAGGGTTCTCGGTCGATCTCTGACTACATGCAGTCTGTCAAAAGTCGGGCAGATGAAGTTGCGGCTCTGGGCAAACCATTTGACCACGAGGATCTTATTGAGACCATCCTTCGTGGTTTGGATGATGACTATCGCCACATCGTGGATGTGGTGGAGGGCCGGGACACTCCCATATCGTTTGATGAGCTCTATGAAAAACTCATCAATCACGAACTGCTCCTAAAGTAGTCCTAGTCCGCGCCCTTCTCGCATCTTGTCTCTGCCAGTATTGATACCTCGAGGAACAATAGCTCGAATGCTCAACACTCCTCCTCGTAAGCTCGGGCAGCTCCTGCTCATCATCGGCAACCCTCTTAGCAGTCCTTGACTTCTACTCCTCATCAACAACGATCTTATCTTGGTAAGTGTCAGGGTTGTCGCCAACAGGGACACACGGTTGCTCGTTGCTCCAACTTTCAATTGGTCGCCACCACAACTCTGCCCATTGCCTCCACTTCGGCCAATAACTACTCAAGGCATCCACGGGCACACCTTGCAACCACAACTTACCAACGAACTTGGCAACCTCTATCTTCACTCCAACTATACAGGCACGGATGACATGGTCATTGGTGATAGTATAGGCCTACATATCTCCAAAACTAGTTCTTTTATCCTCCCCACATCTGCACACACATTTACTTTACAAAATGTCATGTTTGTTCCTATCATGAAATGTAATCTCATATCCATATCTCAATTCTCCATATCCAATAACATGTCTATTGAGTTCTTACCATCTTCTTTTCATGTGAAGGATCTACTGACAGGGAGAATACTACTGACTAGACAGTCTAAGTATGGTGTGTATGAATGGCCGACCACAGCTCCCTCTCCTCGTCCCCCTGCTTGTGTTAGCTCCAAAGTCTCCCACCAGGATTGGCATCATCGCCTTGGTCATCCGTCTGGCCTGGTCCAAAGTCAAATACTCTCTAGCCTAGCTTTAGCATTAGACATTGCTCGTATTCATATTCATTGTAATGATTGTCTTTTTAATAAAATTCATAAACTTCCTTTTCATCAAAATACTATTGTGTATACTCTCCCTCTACAAACTATTTATACTGATGTTTGGACCCCCCCTTCCCTCTATTGATGACTTCAAATTCTATATGATCTTTGTTGATCACTATACTCATTACATTTGACTTTACCCGCTCAGACTCAAATCTTAGGTCGCAACCATCTTTCCCAAGTTTAAAGACTTGGTCGAAAACTATTTTAAAACAACCATTGTCACTCTTTACTCGGACAATGGATGCGAATACATGGGGCTTGCCCGAGATTCTAGCTTGGCCACCTACCTGTTCGCCCATGACATTTCTCACCTCACCTCCCCGGAACACAATGGGTTCTCGAAACGTTGCCATCGCCATATTGTCAAAAACTGGTATCTCTCTCCTCTCTCGTGCATTTCTTCCGCTGCTTTCTGGTCATTTGTCTTCCAAACAGTGGCCTACCTTATAAATCGGCTACCAACACCCACTATTGCTCACCAGTCTCCCTACCATAAATTTTTTGGCTCTCCGCCCAACTACTCCAAACTTCGTGCCTTTGGTTGTCTTTGCTACCCTTGGCTCCACCCTTACTCCGCTCACAAACTCGCTGCTCGCTCCATTCCGTGTGTCTTTCTTGGTTACTCCCTCACTCAGAGTGCATATCTCTGTTATGATCTGAGCACCACCAAGCTGTACATTTCACGTCATGTTCTATTTGTCGAGTCTACCTTTCCAATGTCAATCTCGGCCACCCGCCCTGATTGCTCAGATACCTACATTAGTGTCTCTTGGCTACCTTCTCATGAACTGCTCGGTCACTCATACACACCGTCGGCTGTTCATTCCAGTGCCTCCCCACCAATTTATCCTAGCACTAATCAAAATGTGGTCGATCTCAGCTCGCCCATACACTAGCCTCAACCACCCTCTTTACTGCCTGCTACAAGTCCTGTGTCGGCTGCTCAACCCTCCTCGGTAACCAGCTTCATGCCTAAGGATAGCACTATGCCCACCTACCTCGTGCCAATTGACCCTGGTCCTGTGCCTGTGCCCACTAACCCTATTTTTGTGCCTGCTGCTTTTGGAACTTCATCCATAGTTACTCGCTCTAAGGACAACATCTACAAATCCATCACCAAACTGAGTCTTTCAGCTCAACTGGCAGCAGATAGTGAACCAACATGTGTCACTCAGGCTCTAAAAGATGTGAAGTGGTGTCAGGCCATGTCTGAGGAGTTTGATGTACTAGCTCACAATGGAACTTGGGATCTCGGTCCCTTCGGCAGATGCTCGCAATATTATTGGTTGTAAGTGGATCTACCGCATTAAAAGACATGCCGATGGCACTATTGATCGCTATAAAGCTCTCCTTATGGCCAAGGGATTTCACTAGTGACTAGGGGTTCATTATCACAAGACTTTCAGCCCGACCGCTGTTCGTCTTGTCTCTCGCTGGCTGTTTGTCAAGGATAGTATCTTCGACAACTGGACATGAACAATGTCTTTCTTCAAGGCAATCTGTCAGAGGAGGTATTCATGGCTCAACCACTTGGTTTCACAGACAAAGGCAAACCTCAACATGAGTGTCAGCTTCACAAGACTATTTATGGTCTCAAGCAGGCTCTCCGAGTATGGTACAATGAGCTGCATCAGTTTCTACTTGCATCCGGCTTAAAAAACTCGATGGTTGACACATCACTGTTCATCCTTCGTACTGCGGGCAACATCATCTATCTCCTTATCTAAGTGGATGACATCATCATCACTGGAACCAGCCCACTACAGTTCAAACTTTTATATCCTTGCTCGCTAATCACTTCTCGCTCAAAGACCTTGGTGATCTTTACTATTTTGTTGGGGTTGAAGTTGTTAAGCGCCTAAGTGGTCTTCTGCTCTCCCAGCGCGGGTACATTGTTGATTTCCTTGCTCGCACAGACATGACCGATGCTCGCCCAATAGTTACGCCCCTTGCTACCTTGCCTACCTTGACTCTTTATATGGGCACTACTCTCACAAATACAAAATAATTTTGAGTAATGGTTGGGAGTCTTCAATATCTGTCTCTTACTCGGCCTAATGTTGCCTTCGCTGTTAACAAACTATCTCAATTCATGCATAGGCTGACCACTGAGCACTGGAATACGATCAAGCGAGTTCTTCGATATCTATGTGGCTCTATTACTGCAATCATCCTCCTTCATCACCAGTCTCTTCCTGCTCTCTATGCCTTCACTGATGTTGACTGGGTTGGCAAAACAATGATGACTATACATCCACCAGTGCCTACATTGTTTATCTTGGAAGCAACCCGATTTCTTAGAGCTCCAAGAAACAACGCACTGTTGCTCGTTCCTCAACTGGAGCTGAATATCGGGCAGTGGCTGCCACTGCGACTGAAGTCACTACAAGAAAAATGATTATTTGTGACCCCTATTTTTTGGGAGGGCTAAAAAACGGTCACAAATACCTTTTTTTGGGAAGGGAGAATTAGCGGTCACAATTACGTAGTAATTGGGACTGTTGTGTAGTAGCCTTCCCAAATACCTGTTGTTTTGGGACGCTTGTGCAACCCCCGTACTAAATTTCCTCATTGGTTCGAAATCAAAGGTCAGTCTCAATATATTTCCACAGATATTTCACTCTCCCGCTGATTGATGTATTTTATACGTCGATTTTATATGCTTCTATGACTTAAATTATGCTATTTCACGAGGCTTTTGGCTACTAATATATGTTTTTGGTGAGTTTTGTAAGTTTCAGGGTTATTAGTGAAAATATGCGAAACTTCAGGGTTTTAAGTGCAAATTTCAAGAAGGGCTAAAGAGTAAAAATGAAGAAGAATCAAGGACTGTCGATTCTGGAGACATTGCGGACGCAAGGTACCTCAGACCTTGCGACCGCAAGGTAGGCAGTATGGGCAGAAAATCAAGCAACCAAAGGCCAAACACACTGGAGACCTTGCGGACGCAAAGTACCCAACACCTTGCGACCGCAAGGTGGTCAGAATGCGATATCTTCGGATTTTCACACAATGATTCGATTGGATTACAACTTCCGAGTATATATTGAAGCTAGATGCCGAGCCAAAAATAGAGAGACGGCTGGAAGCTCTCTTTAGTAGATTTTAGGTAGTTTTTAGATTGTATATCATAATTAGATTTTGTAATTTCAAGTATTGAAGATCAAATCATGTATCCGATCATCTCCATGTGTTGTTCATTGTCTATGATGAACTAAATCATCCATAATCTAGGAGGTGAGAGGTAACTTGTATCGAATTTATGTTTTGATTCTTATATATGATCATTCAATTCTTGTTGATTGTGTTGTTTATCAATCCCTATATTATTTTGCTTTGAACAAATGAATGTAATCGCAAATAATAAAGGCTTAGAGGTGCGGATAATGCATGACCAATGTGCATATCGTCAATCGGCTCACCAACACAATAAATTGGACCTATCGATGCACGAGAGTGATAAGTTAGGACGAGGTTCATACATGATCTAGGTGACAGATAGATCATAAATCTAGGTGACTGACTAGATTGACAGTTCTTGTGCTTAGGATATAGAATGGATGAATTTTGCGGGGATGGAGGCTGAACCAATTGTTCAACAGACTATATCTATCTTTAGTGAACGAACCCAAGAATTTGAATGATAATTATTATGAATTGAACGTAAAGGAGATACAAGTGAAAACTAGAATCCTAGATTTCCACCCACCATAAGATCTTCATATATGTTATTACTGCTAATTAGTTAAACATCTAAATATAAATAATAGTTTAGAATAGAAATAAATATAAAAACCCCCTTTAGATTAATAATTTGCTCTCAATAAATTGCACTGTTCGTGATCACTTGTCTCTGTGGGTTCGACCCTTGCTTCCAATACTATTCTATAATAGTCTTGTCCACTTGCAAGGAAAAAGATTAATTAAAACATCGATCACCCGCGTTCTTCTCATGCGTTCATCTCCCGCAATTTCCCCCAAAATTTCCACCATCGTATATAAGTTTTTCCCCAAATTCCCCCAGTTAGTTTTCCCCAAAATTTAGTCTATCGCACTCTCTCGTACTCTCTCTGGCTCGTGTACTCGTCCACATTGTCGGCTCTATCTGATTCCTCTTTGGCTCCGGCACATCTCTATCGATGTGATTACTCTCAGGCGCTTGTACGCTTCTCTTCTCGTTGTTGGTGATTACTCTCACATATCTGATTCATTCTCTATCTGTCTGGTGTAGGGGTGTAAACGAATCGAATCAAATCGAATATTACAATATTTGAGTATTCGTATTCGTTAATTATTCGAATATTAAAATTGATTCGTATTCGATTCGAAAATAATATTCGAATTATTCGATTCAATTTGAAATTTTATTTATATTTTTTTTACAAAATCCATTTAATAATCAATGATTCGAGTATTCGACTCGAAAATTCGATTCAAAAATTCGATTCAAGTATTTGAATTTTCAATATGAATTAATATGAATAAAACATCAATTAAATCAATTATCCATAACAAAAACCCATTACATTAAATATCCATAACAAAAACCAATAACATCCATAAGATCAAATATTCATAACATCCACAATAATTGTCAAATACATAAATAAATGTCAATTGTCAAATTCATTAAAAAAACACCAAATAAAAATTTGACTAGCATCCGCCATCCAACGATCATGTTCGCAATATGACATGAATCGGCTCGTCCTCCTCCTAAATTAAAATAAAACTCAATTAGATATCAATTTTATTGTCATAATCAAACAAATATGCAAATTTCTCAAATGAATTTAAAAAATAAAACTCACATGTGACATAATTGGCTTCTTAATCCCGTGAAGTTGGCGAACCCAATCTGCTCCACAAATCAAAACTTCTACCATATCAGAAGTTAATACACAATATTTATTTAATATATAATATTTATCTCATTATCTTCCACAAAAAAATCGTCTACTTGAGGTGTTTGCTCTAATATATTTGACGCATCCATATTCTTCCGAAATGACTTTATAACAAAGATTAATAAAATAATAATAATTAGTAATAAACATAACAATTCTAATAAAATGTGACAAAACATAGCAAAAAACACCTTAAATTCAACACCTCACCATGTTAGTGCAAGTAAAGAAGAAACTTTTCAAAGATTTGTATGCAACAAAAACTTTTCAACACCTCACCATGTTAGTGAAAGACTATGTCTCCGCAATAAAATTGGCAAACTGTGATGGGAGTAGGTCAACGAAACGAATCGCAGAGTTGAGTTTCAATCGTTGTCGCGTAACCTATTGAACGAAGACGAATTAAGCATGAATTTAGCATTTTTTTTGTAATTGTAAAAATCTAGTAAACAACAAAAACACATTAATTAAAATTACCGGCATCTTTCGCCTAGTAGTCGATGGGCCAACCTCGTACGTCACTTGTTCTCGCGGCGAGTAACTGTCTTCCATCGACTCGATATACTCAAACCTACTCGGATCACGTTTTGTTGATTTGTCAATTTTAGCCTTTTTTTTTTAGGCCGACCACGAATAACTTCCAAAACCTGAGGCTCAATCAGTGATGTAATTGATGGCTTCACACACTCTTTTGCTCTCTTCAACAGTGCCAACCTATCTGAGTCGGTTGAGGCATTGTTGTATATATAATGAATTTCTTCAACTGTGTTTTTCCATGCACAATCCATTTCACCCCGAATTCCATCACCTTCGCCCTTAACCGGTAACATATCCAACTTTCTCTAAAAACTATCAACTTGGTTAAGGGGAATTGGCCTACCCAATTTCACAAGCTCAATGATATCATGCACATAGGGCAAACCACACGTCTTTCTCGGTACACAACCACACAACAAATAATCCACAACAGTATCTTTGCCAACCACATATTCTACTTCATAAATTTTATTCAACGCTTGTATGGATACCATGCCTCGCAGATCCATGTATATAAATGATTTGAATTTGTGCATGGTTACATTTTTGTTATTCTCAAATGAGTATTTGATTGCGATGTGAGAAGTCTCAATAAGAGTGTGAATTTGTCGCCAACAAGTCTCAAAATTACCTTGGCTCGATCCAAGTTGTCTTTTCAATGGCGCATGTTGACTCTTCGCCCTGAAAGTACAAACAATATTCAGTAATTTGAAGTACGTATGTAACAAATAAACGAAAAGAATTAATACCTGCTTGTAGAGGTATTGTCATAATGCATGACAGTATTTGTCCAACATGACACAAATCTTTCTTTGTAGGGCTCAATCCATTGATACATCACATAGTTGATGTCACTTGGTTAATCTTTGAACTCAGACTGCAGTCTTCCCAAATAGTCATTATATTGCGACTCAATATCAGACTTTACCAACAAATTCCAAAACATATTAAACGAATCCCACTTTTCTTTCGTCGTTAAGATTTTTCTACAATTTGTCAAAACATTCTTATTGATGTGTCATCGATAAAGGAAATGTCTCGAGGTAGGAAACATTATCTCAATTGAATTCATTAAAGCTATTTCTCTATCAGTAACGATCATATTAGACATGCTCCATTGGTCCATCAATGATTTCAAGCATGAGCACGCCCACTTATAGCTGTCTGCTTTCTCATTCTCTAAATAAACAGCTGCAATTAAAAAAGTTATATTTGTAGATGTCATACCAACAATCTCCAACAAAGGTAACTTGTACCTATTTGTCTTGTACGTGCAATCCATTAATATGACTTTCGGAAAGACACGCAATAAATCAACACTTCCCGAGTGAGCGAAGAACAAATCCTTCACAATGTTCGTCTTCTCGCACCGCCAATGATGATGGACATATCCATGCTTCTCTAACATAAACATAAGCTGCTGCATTTGTGATCAACCTTCACGCTCGATAACTCTATTATTCAAACGTGCATTGTAGACCGTCCTTATTGTATATCTATTTTCTTGAAATTTTTCTTTCAAACGCGCCAAAATGTCATTTGGTCTACTATTGGCGTGTGTCATATCAACCACATATTCCTCCTTAACTTTTGATAATCGACTGACATATGAATGACTTTCTTTGTACGCTCTAAGTTCATGATTGTGGACACCACACTTTACAACCAATGACCATTCTCCAACTGACACTTCTCTGTCCCTCAAACTAAATGGACAACCAAGCTTCTTATATCCGGTTTCTTTCCGATCTTTTTTTTCCACTTTGATTTTCATCATTTGCTTGTGATTTCTTGCGTCTACTGTAATGACCAACACGTTCACAAGTCATTAATACCCGGAGTTTTTTCTTACCCACACCACTGTCCGACCTCCTAATTATTATTACCATTTCGTGCTTATTCCCTCTAGCACGTACCCAATCAATCAATATTTGGCGAGATGAAAACAGTTCATGCGTCATGAATACAACGGTGTAATCTGCCACAATATCTTGAATAGAAACTATCGCATTATTTTCAACTTCAACAATCTCATTATTAGCAGGACTATCAACACTAGTATTTGTTGATAACGTGTTTGAATCCTGTCATCAAATACAATAATTCATCAAAAACACAGTTTTTTAAAAACTGTTCGGTTAGAGGTGGTGGAACATTTACAAAATGTTCGGCAGGTGTTGGCTGAACAATGTTGATATCTTCACACCCAATGTTGAAGTCCTAGTTTTTTTTTTGGAAATTAAAGATTTTTGGAAGGTGATTTCTTTATAATAAAAGAAGAGGTAGATGAAGGAGAACAAAATATTGTGTTAGTAAAGATGTTTAGTTGATGAAGAAAAAATGTTTGAAGAAGAATGTATTTAGAAAATTTAAGGATTTGTGGGGAAAAAGATACGGAATAAGAATGAATGTGATGAAGAAAATAAAATTGGAAAGAAAGTATATATTTGTTTTGAGGTAAGAATTTATTTAGAGGTTGTTTGTTTTAGAAAAATAGAATGGGTATACTTATAAGGATAAAGGGTATAATTATTTTTGGACGTAGGGGTATTTTTATCATTAAAAAAATAAAATTGGGGGGGGGGTAATGTGGAGGAATTGGGGTCGGATTAGCGGCAACCCGATTGAAAATTACTCGAGAAACCAGCGCATCTGTCTGCAGGGTGGCATTTATCAAATATGGCCAAAAGACCCAGTTGTTAAACATATATGGCCTTTGACAAATCAACGGACCGTAAACGCTATGAATCGACCAAAATGCCCCTGCTATATCGCTATATCTAGTCGTAAGTCGTCAAGTCGGTCGACAAGTCGACCATCATAAAATTTTGAGGAACAATATTTTTTAATTACATATACACCGGTATACACCGTATATATCGGTATACACCGGTTTATTAGATAAACCACTTGACGACCACTTGGCGACTCTTGGTGAGAAAAAATACGTATACAATTACAATTGACGGCGATGATATACACTAGCCGAGTGAAAGTGAAAAAACACATAGTTCATTTCGGTGTGGTATACAGAGCCTTGTCGACCAAGACCCTCTCAACGATTTCCATTGATAAACCATTTGATTTCGATTAAAAGATCGGGAGCTCTCAATTATTCGAAACCCTAACTCGTTGGTGATCATCAATTACGATCCAGGTAAACCTCACATTGTTTTTTCGCTTAGGGTTTTAGTGTTATAGTTACGGTCGACCATTTTTGACGACCCCAACTTGTAAAACATTTGAAATGAACATAACGACTTGAAATAAACATGAATACTTGTTTATATTGAATTGTATTGCTATGTTCATGTTCTTATTTCATGTTCAAGGCAAAAATGATTTTATTTTACGTTGAATACATCTCGATTTATCAATAAACCATGTCAAGAAACCATGTACTTGGGTTTTTGTTTAAGGTTAGAAAATCATATGTTTTATAACCTTTGATATATGAATCAACCATGTGTAATTTCATATGATCGCTTGAATCAACCATAGAAGTAAACCTTGTTTTAATAGTTGTTTATTATAGTTCATTTTTAATGTTTAATTTATATTTCTATTACGGATGGCATATATTGTTTCACGTGATGACTGGTACAAATGCAAGGTTACTACAAGATGCAATTTGTTAATATTAGATGAGGTATATGAAGCATTAGATCGTGCTCATAAAACTATATTCAGGAAATCAGCCTTTGGTAAATTGTATAGGATGAGAAAAAATATCAATAAGAGCAATGTCTTTGATTCATGTTTTGGCACTTTTAGGATTGAGTCACCTACAAACAATAAAAATGAAATATGGTTACGTATAGGTGGTAAAAATGTTAGATTTTCTTTTCGGACTACACCTTAATAACGGGTTTAAAACACGGATTATTGGAAGATTATGTCCCCCGAAATCCCTACTTCCAATGCACTAGTAAAGAAATATATTCTGGTAGTGGAAAAGCAATGAAGCTTGAAGATTTAAGGAAAATATTTAGAGGTAAGCCGACATGGATGATAAGTCGAAGATTGGTCTTGCACTTATTTGGGAGTATGTGTTTGAGAGGTGCGTCACCTAATACCGGTATTGATGTGGGTGTTTTGAGTATAGTCGAGAACTTGGATTTGTTCAATAAATATCCATGGGGAACAAAGTCCTATACCCACCGGCCGAACTTCGATGATGAAGATGGCTAGTTACGGTGCTAAGACTTGTGCAACCGCTTTCCGTTGGCATTACAGGTAACCATTTGTAGCCGATTTTTATATTGAATGGTTAGATCATATTTTTTTTTCAATCTTATATGCTTCTAATATGTAACATTTTAGCAGGTTTGGGCATTTGAGTTGTTCCAAGGTTTTCTGGATTTATAGAATTGTATGGGCTATCAAATATCATCGATGAAGTGCCCAAAATACCAAGAATGTGCGATTGGAAGTCATTCCAAAATCAAGCTATGAGGAAATCATGGAGATATTGGATAACCCGAGGGTAAATGTAGAGTTTGATTAATAAAGTTGTGTTATTTAATCCAAACAATATTATTTTATAAGCAAAAGAGTGTCCAATATAGTTTATTAATGAAGTTGGTATTTTGCTTAATTGACAGGATGAAGTGCTTGTTCCATTGAGGCCCACGAAGCCGAAAAACAAAAGCGCTATGTTGTTGAGTATGAGCGTATGTTTGGGTGTTGGAGCATTGGACATCCTTCCATGTTGAGGCTGAACATGTTGAAGATGAAGGCCGTCGGTCCCCCACGCATCCTCTCCCGAACAAGTCCTCTCATCTCTGTTGTGACTAGCACTAGCACCCGGCGGCTTACCAGGCGACTCCTCAAATCACCGAGCGCAATTTTTGATTTATTGCATAAGATGGACGAAGATTGACCATATGGACGAAGATTGACCATATGGACCAAAGATTGACCATCTTAAGATTGAAGTGGTAAATATTTGACCTTTTTGATTTTGAGTAATTTGTTGAGATATTAATTGAGTCTATACTTACCTAATTTTGCTTACCTACTTGAATTGACGAAGAATGATCTAAAAACAAGTTTAGGTCACTGCTCAGGAACAAGCATCACCCCCCAACTTGACATGGACTCCACTGTTACTCTTCTCCTACTTTTCCAATTTTCTGCCTTTTCAGAATCCAAAATGTCGATCCGACCATCTCTACTACTCCCAACCACCACTCCATCTCTGTACTCTCCCTACAACCACTCCCATCATCTCTACTACTCCTCCCTACCACCACTCCCATCTCCACTACTCTACCTACCACCACCATCCCATACTACTCCCCACTACCACCACCTCCCATCTCCACTACTCTCCCTACAACCACCACTCCCGTCTTACTGCACTACTCCTACCACCACCGCCCGCATCTCTACTACTCCCCTACTTGCGGTCCATCATCTCTACTACTACTCCTGCCACCACCACTCCCATCATCTCTACTACTCCTACCACCACTCCCACCATCTCTACTACTCCCCACCACCACCACTCCCACCATCTCTACTACTCCTACCACCTCTGCATGTGTACTCTACTCCACCACTCCTCATCATCTCTGCTACTCCTCTGGCACCACTCCATCTCCACTTCCTGCCACCACCACTCCCCCCATCTATACATTTTGAGCGGTAAAAATGCGAGGATA
>CM028377.1:84174795-84321288 GCA_013146195.2 Codonopsis lanceolata | reverse complement strand
TAAATGATGATTTTCTGATGTGACTTTTAGCAATTAAAGATTCGGACCCTTGGTATGTTGATTTTGTCAATTACTGTAGTAATGCGATATCATTAATCACGATTTTGATCATTATGAAAAAGAAGAAATTTTTAGGTGAAAGCGAAAAATTTTTGGGAAGCACCTCATTTATAAAATTTGTTCTCGATTCTTTTAATAAGAAGATGTATTCCGTAAAAGACCAACAGGTATTATTCCATGGATATATTGTGGAGGTCATTTTAGTGGAAACAAAACCTAGAAAAATTCTGCAATCAAGCTTTATATTGGCCCACTGCTTTTAGAGAGATTGTGAACTATTTTATAGAACATGTGATAAGTGTCAAAGAACATGAATAGGAAAGAGAAACGAATGCCCTTGCATATTAATTTGGTTGTCAAATCTTTTGATGTTTGGGGTATTGATTTCATGGGTCCTTTTTCAAAGTCAAACAATTGTGAGTATATTTTAGTAGCAGCTTGATTACGTATCTAAATGGATTAAAGCAAGAGTAACCAAGACAAATGATGGCAAAACAAAGGGTTAAATTGTAGAAGATTTGTTTGCTAGATATGGAGTACCTAAGGCCATATATAATGACCAAAGAACTCATTTTACTAATAAGTTATTGAATAATGTCCTTAAGAAACATGGTGTAACTCACAAATTAGCTACACCTTATCATCCTCAAACATCAAACAAGGTAGGTAAGCAATAGGCAAATTAAAGCAAGACCGTGAGGCCTAATCGTAAAGATTGGGAATCTCTAAACTTAAGGATGCTTTATGGGCATACCGAATCGCTTTTAAAACACCCATAGAATGAGTCCATATAGAATGGTATATGGCAAGGCTTTGCCATTTCCGCTTGAATTGAGCATAAAGCCTATCGGGTCAAGTAAAGAATTAAACTTAGATTTAACTTCGTCGAGAGGAAAGATTGTTTCAATTAAATGAATTAGAAGAACATAGGTTGAATTGTATGAGAATGCTAAAATATAAAGAAAAGACTAAGAAATATCATGACATGGGTTAGCTAACAAGATGTTTCATCCAGAATGAAAGTGTACTTTTTAATTCTAGACTAAGGCTATTCCAGAAAGTTAAAATCCAAATGGTCCGTGGTTTTATAATCGCATGCTAATCTATCCTCAATGAGCCGTTGATATTCAAAATCCTAAAAATAATGAAATTTTCAAAGTTAATGGACACCGACTCAAGCCATACCTGAACGATGTCGATTGAACGAACAATTGAGTTAATCGTTTGGTCGACAATGAACCACCCCTGATCGGCTTGCGCTTGGTCGAGCCAAAGACGTTAAACAAAGGCGCTAAGTGGGAGGCAACCCACTAATTTGAATGTTACTTCTTTTGTAGTTAGTTTAATTATGCTATTCTCCGTTAAATGTAATTTTGGACATTTAATTTTTAATTAAATATGCCAAAATTCAAGTTTGGGGGAGAAAAAACATCTTAATGTTATATTTATATGTTGCTAATAATTTTTGTTTAAAGTTTTTGTTAAGATTTTGCAATACAGGAAAGTTAAGAAACATAATAGAAGTTAACAGAAAAGGACTAAACTGCAAAACTGTTGAAAAGAATGAAAAGAAATCAAGATGGACAGTTCTGGACACCTTGCGGATGCAAGGTGTGGAGGACCTTGCGACCGCAAGGCCCTCAGTAAATGCGAATCTCGTGCATCGTACCGTCAGAACATGGGGAATCAGCGGAATAACAAACGGTTTGACTGCCCACCTTGCGGTCGCAAGGTGTGGCAAACCTTGCGACCGCAAGGTCCCTTTATATAAGGCATTGCCGGGCCATTTGCAGAAAACACCAGAATTCTCTCCCTCTTTCAAACCAGCAGCGAAGCAACAGCCCTTTCTTCCAAAGATCCGGCGAAAACTCTTCAAATTCTTAAGGATTTCGGCTCCAACTCCCAAAGATCTTTTTCCCCCTTCATCACTCTTCATCTTCTACACCTCTCCTACAACCCCATTGCACTCCATGGAAGCTTGAAGAAACTTTGAAGAAAGAGGAAGACAACACCATTGTTGCCGACGCCACTCAAACTCCGGTTGCACTCAACTCTAAAGCTGCAACTAACAAGTAATCCTAACCCCTTTCTTTAATTTTTACGTCAAATCTTTGCATGCTAGGGTGTTAGATATTTTTCACATAGATATAATTTTGCATGCTTTAGGAATAATTTTTAATTCTAAAATTTTGAAATTTTATTTTTAAATACTTAGTTTTTAATTTTTCAAACAAAATGTTCCGTAAGCGTAGAAATACCGGTGCTTCATCCTCCCGCCATGTTCAGGAGGAGGAACCTAATTATGACCACACCCGATTCGTGTCCTACGAGGCCTCTAAAAAATATGCGGCCAAACTCTCCAAGTCCTTGGTTCAGAGAGGATTCAAGGTGAAGAATTTGGCTCTGTCTCAATTTTACGGCCGTAGGTGGGGGCGTTGACCAACTCTCCGAAAAGGCGGCGTGTAGTGCCTATTGTCAGATAGTTCTATGCCAATGGCGAGATTGGCATAGATGGGGGTGTTTAGACACGTTAATGTTAGGGACGTTGTAGTAGATTTTTCGTCCCAAAGCATTAACGAATATTTCGGCACCTCCAACTTTGCGGTTGGTGCCGATCATTATAGCACATACCTCCATCCCTCTATCCCTGTCGAGGTGGTCAATGCGACCATCGCCCTCCCTGGTGTTGAGTGGACCTACAACCGTAATCCACCCTTCGGTCCACGCACCATGGAGGAGTCCTTCCTTCTGAACACGGCCAAGCCCGTGTTCAAATTTATTTGTGGTCGTCTCATGCCCTCCAGTCACCAACATACGGTGACTTGGGATAGGGCTGCCTTGACCTACACCATTATGACCGGTGGGTCTGTTGATGTTGGCCGTCTGATCAACAGCCAGATCAAGACCCTTATTAGAGGTGCCACGAATGCGGGGTTCGCGTTCCCGCATTTGATCACCGAGTTGTGTAGGAGGGCGGCGTGAGATGGCCTGACACGAGGAGGCTTAAGGCTGGTCGGCCATTACTAGGGCCATTTTGTTTGAGCACCACCAGCAGCCGAGAGTGAGGGTTCCTCACGGGGAGGAACCCGAAGAAGAGGAGAAGGACCCGCTCGTAGGGATCTCCAATAGGCTAAAAGAGGTTTCCCTCGAAGCCCAAATGCCTAATCAACAGTTGGCACAGATACGTGCCGACCAAGAGCGATTGTTTGGATGGTTTAACACTGTGGGACAAAATGTCTCAAATTATTATGGGTTGCCTCCTGGCACGATCCCCGAGTTTCGTTCTCATTCGTTATTTCCGCCTGACTCACCGTGAGTCGAGGCCCAAGTTCCATCCTCTTTCGTTAGGTGGACCTGCTATGTCCTTTTGATATTTGTCATTCCCCATCAATCCACTCATATGTTCCTCAATTTTGAGGACAAAATAGAAATTAAGTTTGGGGGGGGGGGATTCTAAGCCCAGAGCCTTAGCAGGTCCTAGCCTAAGGAGGAATGGAGTTGGGCTATGTTTCTAGGGTGAAGAAAATTTTCTTTTCTCGATGACCATTTAACTCTTCACCCAATTTTCCTGTTTTTTTATTTTTTTTTATTTTTGGAGGTGTTGCCTTGACCAGAATACACTCACATTGGATGCTCGTGGATTCCTCTTATAGGAACCCATCATCAAAAGAGTCATCGTCATCATCTCCAATTTTCTTTAAATAATAATAATAATAATAATAATAATAAAAATTTCAAAATCAAAATAAAAAAATAAAATATTTCAAAATTTTCATCCTCAAGTTAGGTGTGGTAATGCTAGCCGTAGTCGATGAGAAGTTAATGCAATGAACCGCATAGCTAGTCCGTAGATCCCTTTGGAATTTACTTGATTTTGCGAAACTTTTACTTTTCTCCAAATTCTTCATGCACCCACACCAGTCATAATTATGGATTGATTAGAATAGTTTTATAAAGTTTATAACACCTACTTCTTTACAACAAGATATGCACAAGAATATGATGCATAGTCATTCGAACATAATTGTTGCATTAAATTGTGACTGAGGGTCAATTGCATGATAGTTAGATCCCTTGGATTTTTCTCATTTATATATCTCAAGCACACTTTCGAACCGTGTCTGCATGTTAGTCTCAATTGTCCCTACCATCTGTCTTAGCGAATGCTTATGTGAAATCCAGTGATGCTAAACATTCAACCCCACAATTCCCATAGTTGATATGATATTTTGTGTGTCTAACTTGCTTTAAAAACTACATGAGCATTTGGCATTAAGAAATGACTTAGGCCATCTTTGGATCGTTAGAGCCTAAATATTCCCTAACCTATACTAAAAATATCCCTAGTGTCCCCGTTGAGCCTAATGAAAAAGAATGGAGTGTGCTAAGCACACTATTTAAACCCCCATTCGCCATCGTTTCTATTACCCATATTAACTTAACCCTAAAAGCCTATACACTTTTAGTCTACCCTTTGAAAGAGTAGGATGTGGGTGGGGAAATTGATTTTGGAAGACCATTTCTTTTCAGTAGAACTGTCAAAACGGGCCTGCGGGGGCGGCAAAGCCCGCGGGCCGAAAAAGCCCGATGTGAAACGGGGCGGGGCGGGAAAGCCCGCGAATGTGACGGTCCTAAAAATTACTAGCCCAACCCGCCCCACGTAGGGCCGCGGGCAAAACGGGCTAGCCCGCAAAAATTGGGTTTATTTAAATTATTATTTACTTATTATCAATTATTTGAATTTTCGACAAATAAACCATTAAATTCATAATACTTCAAATAACAAAATTACATATCCATTAATATATTCAAAATACTTAAAATACTAAATAAGTAAATAACAAAATAACAAAATTAGTAAATTACATATCCATAATCCATTAAATTCAAAATACTAAATAACAAAATTACATAACCAATTAACTCGCGGGCTGCCCGCGCCCAACCCGCAAAAGCCCGCGGCCCGCACGGGCAAAGGCCGAAAAGCCCGCATCCTAACGGGTATTAAAAATACCAGCCCAACCTGCCCCTAATAGGTGGCGGGGCGGGCATGTCTGCGGGCTTTTGCCCTATTTGACGGCTCTACTTTTCAGTTAGGCTATTTTTCGGAAGACTTCTTCTTTCTATCGTCGAAAAAAAAAAACAAAAAAAAAATTTATGTATCGACGAAAAATGAAACGGAAGAAGAAGAGTGTAACAAAGATTCAAATGGAAGCACAACTTTCAAGAGAAAATATGTTAGAAAAATCATGCTGATAAGAATGATGTGATATTTTTAAAAGTATATATTGCCCAAAACAAGTTTGGGGGGGGGGGGAAAGAAGAAAACTGAAAAGTAACGAAAAGCACCCCTCCACTTGTAGTCTTTGCAGGTCCTAGCCTAAATAGGGAAAACTTCCTTTTGCTTGGAAGTATGAGGGATAAAGGGTAGTCTTACTCTCTCACTTTGAATTCCAATCTCTTTCCATCAAATCCCCCAACACCTTGGCCTTACATTACAAGCTAAATAAAGACCTAATGATCTTCTTGCCAATGTTTATGTTATTTCAACTGTCAAGTGAGTCATATTGAATTGATCAAACACTTAATGTTCATTATTATTCGCCCCAAAGCTCACTGTGTTAGCATAATCTTAGTTATTACAAGTCATTGGGATAGGAGAGCATTGTATGTCATACATAGAAGTGCATGAGATGGATGTATAAGTCTTTGAAATCCTTGGGACCTTTCTGTCTGTATCTGACCGGGTTTGGATGGTAGATCTCATAATTCATAATGCAAGATTTTCTATTAAACTTTGATTTTCATATGAATGTGGTGTTTAGCTTAATAAAACTGTTTTAGTTAAGATATTCTCTAAGACTGGTGATCACACACACACGGAGGAATTAAAAGTAGTAGCAGTTTTAAGAAAAGATCAGTTGGTTTTATGTGACTAAGCCTGCATATATGTGGTGAGCATCAAACTGAGACTGCTTTGTATGCCATACTTTTATAACTTGAGGTTGAAGCCAAAAAGATTTTTGTTTTATTTTAGTTAACTTTTATTTGCTTTTGTATTTCTCAGTTTTTGTATTTATCTGCTTAGTCGAGTCACTCGAAAGAGTCTCCTTGAGTTTGTGGGTTTATAGAGGAGTGTAAATAGTGTCACCCTCCAAAAAGATTTTCATTTTTAGTTATTACTGTTAGTTTTATGCTTTTGTATTTATATGTATTGTTTACTCGTGGACAAGCAAAGTTTAAGTTTGAGGGTATTTGATCGATGTATTTTATACGTCGATTTCATATGCTTCTATGACTTAAATTAGGCTATTTCACGAGGAGATACAAGTGAAACCCAGAATCCTAGATTGCAACCCACCATAAGATCTTCATATCTGTAATTACTGCTAATTAGTTAAAAATTTAAATATAAATAGTAGTTAGAATAAAATAATTATAAAAAACCCTTTTAGATTAATAATTTGCTATCAATAAATTGCATTGTTCGTGATCACTTGTCTCTGTGGGTTCGACCCTTACTTCCAATACTATTCTATAATAGTCTTGTCCACTTGCAAGGAAAAAGATTAAATAAAACATCGATCACTTATCCACTGGGCAACGGCCAACCTGAGGTCGGGAATAAGCAAGTCTTGGACGCTCTCAAAAGAAACCTAGAGGGGCGAGCTGGAAAATGGGCATAAGAGCTACAGTCGGATTTATGGGCGGTTAGAACCACTGTCCTGGGCCCAACAGGGGAAACTCCGTTTGCGCTCACCTACGGATCTGAAGCTATGATCCCCGTGGAAAAGGCCTTGCCTAACTACCGAGTTTCCCACTACAGCGAACAAAACAATGAGATGGCCCGTGCAATAGACCTTGACCTTCTCGAAGAAAAAAGGTTGGATGCACGGTTGAGGATGGCCAATTACAAGCAGCAAGCAAAGGCTCACCACGACAAAAGGGTCTGGGGAAGAGCATTTATGTTCGGGGACTAGGTACTTAGAAAAATCGAGGCCACCGGTCACCGGACAGAAAAGGGAAAACTCTCTCCTAACTGGGAAGGGCCTTTTCAAGTTACTGGCATAATTAGAGAAAGCACCTACATACTGCGGACACAGGAAGGCACAGACCTGAAGCATCCCTGGCTCGCTGATCATTTAAAAAAGTACTATCATTGAGTTAGTTCTCAATATGAAAACAGGTAAGACTCTTAGCCCTGTTGAGGGTCACTATGATAAATAAAAGGCAAGTTTCTTTTATATTTTTTTCATTCAAGTTATCTACTCATCATTTATCAATTATTTTCGAATTGATTGACTAAATTTGCTTGCCAGCCGAGCAGATAAGGTCGTGCCCGGTCAACCTTCCACTAAACCCGAGTATTTGTGGACATATCTTATCCTCTCCGTGAGCAAGATAGGGCCATGCCCGATTCACGTACTGGGATGCCCGCCAGGCGGTAGGGGCCATGCCCGCAAGGTAGCGGCTAACTACCTCAGATTACTATAGTGACCGAGCAACACTGTTAGTCGTATATCTCTAGACCCAGTTGATATGCTAGCAATAGCTTCGACGTACAAACGTCGGATAGGGTCGTGCCCGGTTGCTGGTTGCCGCTCAGAGTAGGGCCCTGCCCACTAGGCAGTCGTCAAGATGCTCGCTCCAGGGCAATAGGGGCCATGCCCGCTCAAAGCCTTGGTTAGAGCCAAGCACTTAGACCGGGTAGGCACGTATGTTATGCCCGCCCAAAGCCTTGGCCAGATCCAAGCTAGTAATTGTATGAGTTTTGCATGCCAAATTAGTTCTGTTTGTATTATGCCTGTTATGATCAGTTCATACACATATATTCTAGTGCTAAACAAAATGCAGGAAGAATACAAATAAAGATCAACTATCAAATAAAAATATTCTCTTTTCAAGATGTGCCAGAAATTATAATCAAGAGTCAAAAGTGACGCGCAGGCTGAACAATGAATGACACTCTTAGACTAAGCATGTACTAGAGGGGGAGGAAGATCCTTAGTGCTGGTCCGATATTGCATCTCATACTGAAGGTTCAACTCTTTCCGAGCAGCTTCATCTTCAGCAGCTTTGGCCATGGCATCCGCCTCCATCTGTTCGCTCTCTTTCAATGTCTCATCTTTAGACTCCAAGGTCTGGATTAGCGAGCAGACGTTCACATCCAAGGGAGTGGGCGAGATCCAAGGCTCACGCCCAGCCTCTGCGTCGCCCTTAGCAAGAGTCTCCAGTTCGTCCTTGGTGTAAGGAACCAGATGATGAAACTGGCGGGCAATATCGGCGTATGTGTCGAGCACAGCCCATTCAGCCATCATGGACATCCCTTCCCCCGCCATGGCCCACAAGCATCCTCAGAATGTGATCCATGTGCGAAGTCGGGTCTGATGGCTGCATCAACGGCATCCTCAAAGGCCGGGGAACTAATTAAAATGTTAAGTCATATATTTTTAGATCTATTTTCTTTGAATTTGTGTCAACTCCAGTGATTGATATCTATCAACAGGAGAAAGAGGGGCATTTTAGGAAGAAAAAAATGACTTATGTGGTTGGATAAAAAATATTGCACCAGAGAAGTTATAATTTTCAAATAAAGAACCGGCCCGCAATTATTCATTTTATTACTAATGGACTACTTTTTTTTTTCCTCTTTTTTCTTAAGAGGATCAATAGTGGTTCCCCACTTACCCCTTTGATGACTCGAACCCACGACCTATTAGGTATGGGTGAAGCGTCTTACCACTAAGCTGCACTTACTTGTCTACTAATGGACTACTAATGGACTACTAAAAGTATCATTTTTTGCAAAAGTATCACTTTCAAACAAGGACTTTTTACCCGGAACGGAGGGAGCACGTAATTAACATGGTATTTAATGATTTTTTTTGGGCCAATTGTACATATTATTACTATTTAGCGTTCCCTTTGTGTCCATCCAAAAATTATTGAAATAAAATCTTCATCCGTTTTTAAATTATCGTCATCCTTTCTTTTGGGACGGATGTAATAATGTTAAAGTTTGAATTATTTGATCCATGTCAAAATCATAGTGTGACTAAATAATCATTTTGGTGTTTGATTTTTTTTTTCAATTAAATAATCATATATAAAATTATGTTGTAGAAAATGATTAATTTTCAAATTCTATAATGACTAATCTTATTGTTATATATTTTTAGTTAAGGAGTGTCCCCTAATTTATTTTTTAATTTTGTATGTACAATTTAATTGAAAAATATATATGTCGTACGTTTTACGCACGTGTACAGACACTAGTTAAATATTAAAGATAAAATGGCGAACATAACGAAATGATTGGAAAGTAACATCATTGTTCGAAATAGAATGGTGAGTAATAACTAATGACAAATGATATTACGAGCTAGAGCTTGTGATATAATTATGAGCTTTAGTGTTTGAGACGTTAGATGATTAAGTTGATGATGATTTGGAATGTTCATATTATTACTTAAAAAAGAACATATTTAATCTAACGGTGTTAATATCTTAGGAGATTTGATTTAACGGCACTAATACTAAAACTTGTAATAATACTGCAAGCTTTAGCTCGTAATATCATAGCTCATAACTAATAAGCAATATATTTTTCAAGAATAAAGGGAGTATTATAGCTTGTTTAAGAGGAGGTGCAACTGATGACCAAAATGGGATTTTAATGGATTTGTTCTCCATAAAGGAGAATCATAACCATATCAATTGGAGATCTAGATAAGATCATAGGAGGTTGAGTATCAAGGAATTTGTCTTCCTAGCCATTGTGTGAAACTACCGTGTTTTAGCCTTTCAAGTATCAAAACAACGTCATTTTGCACATCTGGTTTTTTTTATTTAAAAAAACAAGTTTTCGACACTCCTGACATTGCTTTATACTTGTCAGGCAGTGTGCAGTCCCTTGAATTTTTTTTATTTCAACCCGTTTGTGACCATTTTGACACATTTTTTTCTTCTTTTTAAAAAAACAAATACACATTTTTATCTTTAAGTATGTGTTTGGTTTGCTTCATATGAACATCAATACAATTTTATCCAAAATTTGAAGTTTTACATAATTTTTTTCACTTCCATCACACTTTCCTTATTTCATATTTTTAATCTATAATTAAGTTGTTTAACTACCATAATATTATTCAAATTATAATAAATAAATAATATTTAATAATGATTATTAATATAATTTTGAATTTAATAATTTATGCAATATCAAATTTATTTGTTAATATAAATTGAAAGCAAATATAAAATTAATGGAGATAAGGATGGTGAAATATGTAAAATTGTTAGAGATAAAGATGGTGAAATATGTAAAATTATTGAAGTTTGTGCTAAGCTGTTATTGAAGTTTATTCCCACGTTTTTCTTCATAGTCCAACAGCTTCTTATATTTCGAATATTTTTAATGGGCTGGGACGTATTCGTTATTGCAACTTTTCTGTTAATCAGGCTTGCCTTGCTTGGTGGTTTGAGAAATCTAATTCTATCTTGCACTCTATCACCCCCATCTTCATTCTTTGGGAATTATGGAAGAATCGAAATTCTTGTTTGCAGAAAGGTATTCGTAAACCCCCTTGGATTCTGGTTGATCAAATTAAATCCTCTATTATTTTCTCTCTTAAGGCTTCGGGTTTGTCTCCCAATGAAGAAGCTCCTTGGGATGCCCTCTTCTCTACTCGATTTGGTCAGGTTTCCTCAAAAATCATTCGTTCTTTATGCTAGAATAAGCCCCCTACGGGTAAGATTAAACTCAATTGTGATGGAGTTAGCAGAGGTAATCCGGGTCCGGGATCGGGTGGAGGAATAATTCGGAATAGCTCAGGTGATATGTTGATGGCTTTTACTGATTTTTATGGGCAGTGCAATAGCTACCAAGCTGAATGTAAAGCTTTGCTGCAAGGGCTTCTCTAGATTCAATTAAAAGGGTGGTCTAATGCTATTGTTGAAATTGACTCCAAAGGTATTATTGATAGCATCAAAGGAATTGGAACTGTGTCATGGACTTGTATTTATTTGCTGCGTGCCATTAGGCAAATTATTCAAGACATGGAGATTGAAATTATTCATACTTATCGGGAAGCTAATGTTGTGGCGGATGCTTTGGCTAATTTTGGATGCGATCAAATGGGGGATTATTTATTTGAAGCGGCCATTGACCTTCCTCCTAAAATTAGGGGTCTTATTGCTCTGGATAAATTAGGGACTGCTTATGTTCGTCTTTATTAATTATTTTTTAGTTCCTTTTTTGTATCTTTCTGTTTCGAGGCAAGGCTCCTTTGTCCTCCCATTTATAAGGGCCAGACTGGTTGTCCTCCTCAAGTTTGTAATCCTTTTCTTTCTAATTAATAAAATCTAGCAGGGTACCGTCCCTGTTTCATTAAAAAAAAAAAAGTGCTAAGCTGTTTTAAGAGCATCTCCATTTGAGATTCTTACCAAAATTCTTATTTGGCTAAGAATACCTAACCATTTGGAGAACAATTCTTCTTAAAAAATTCCCCAATAAATTCTTGTTTAACCAAAAATAAGAATTTTTTGGAGGAAATGGAGAAACGGTCGCACAAGAAGAGAATAAGGCGCACTGCCCCCTTCAATCCATTTGGCGTGTGCGTCTCACACTCTGTCATATCACGTGAATTGGGGTTGCAACGCGGGTCCCACATGTCGACCACTTACTTTTGTTTGAATTGATTTTCTTAAAAATAAATTGGGCGTTGCTTGCTCATGCTTTTGGAAAAAGGGGGCTTGTTTCAATTGCGGTAAGGTGGACATAAGGCCATGGACTGCCCAGAACCACCAAAGGGTGGTGCTAATCAAGGAACAGGAGGGGAAGATAAGAACAAACCAAGAGGGCAGGGAAGGATATTTGCCATGACAGCTAGAGATGCAAGGGCTACAAATGGCGTGGTGGCGGTGCCGTCGGCTTTACTCTCGTGACGTATATGCATTGATTGATCCTGGTGCCACACACTCAATTATACGTACCACACTCGCACATCGTATGAAATTGTGTTCTCAAAGTCTGGAAGTTGACCTAGTTATAGACACGCCTACTAAAGAGTCCATTCCTGTAACCACAGTGTATAAGTCATGCCCTTTGAAACTGGAGGATAGAGAAATGCCTATTGATTTGCTACCCTTAGATATCCAAGACTTTGATCTAATATTAGGCATGGATTGGCTAGCGGCGTTTCACGCTAAGGTAGACTGTTTCGAGAAGGAAGTCGTATTTTGCATGCCGGGTGAGGCAGAATTTCGCTTTAAAGAGTCTAAACCAGCAGTTTCATCTTGTATTATTTCTTCCTTGAAGGAGAGAAGGTTGTTAAGGAAGGGCTGCCAAGGCTATTTAGCCTCCATTATCGATAGACGAAAGGAAGGGGTTAAGTTAAAATCCCTATCCGTGGTTAAGGAGTTTGAGGATGTGTTTTGAGGATTTAGGGTCTTCCACTGAGCAGGAGGTAGAATTTGGAATCGATCTAGCAGGGGACGGCGCTATTTCTAAAGCACCATATAGAATGGCACCAGAGAACTTAAGGAGTTAAAAGAGCAATTACGAGGAATTGTTGGAGAAAGATTTGATTAGACCAAGTGTTTCACCTTGGGGCGTTGTATTATTCGTGAAAAGAAGGATGGGAGTATGAGAATGTGCATCGATTACCGCGAGCTCAATCAGGTCACAATAAGGAATAAGTACCCACTACCTAGGATTGATGACTTGTTTGATCAATTACAAGGGGCGTGTTATTTTTCAAAAATTGATCTTCGCTCGGGGTATCATCAGTTGAGGGTTAAGAAGGAGGATATTTTGAAGACCGCCTTCCGAACTCGCTATGGACATTATGATTTCTTGGTGATGTCGTTTCGACTCACAAATGCCCCAGCTGCCTTCATGGACCTCATGAATAGGGTTTTCCAGAAGTTCATCCACCGGTGTGTGATCGTATTTATTGATGACATCTTGATCTATTCGAAGACCCGGGAAGAACACGAGCAACACTTGAGGTCAGTGCTGCAAATATTAAGAGAGGAGAAGTTGTATGCTAAGTTTAAGAAATGTGAATTTTGGATGGAGAAAGTAGCCTTCTTGGGACATGTTGTGTCCAAGGATGGAATTTCAGTCGACCCGGCCAAGATTGAAGCTATTGTGAGTTGGGAAAGGCCGACGACAGCGACAGAAGTGCGAAGTTTCTTGGGTTTAGCAGGATATTACCGTCGCTTTGTGGAAGGATTCTCAAAGATCGCGACACCTTTGACTAAGCTGACTCAGAAGAACATGAAATTTGTGTGGACAGAGGACTGTGAGTCCAGCTTTCAAGAATTGAAGAAGAGATTGGTTTCAGCACCAATTCTTACTTTACCATCGAATGACGGGTTTGTGATCTATAGCGACGCTTCTTTGAAAGGTCTGGGATGTGTTCTGATGCAAGATGGGAAGGTGATTGCCTATGCATCACGACAACTGAAGAACTTTGAGAAGAATTACCCGACTCACGACTTAGAGTTGGCTGCAGTGGTGTTTGCATTGAAGATTTGGAGACACTACTTATATGGGGTGACATGCGAGATTTACACAGATCATAAGAGCTTGAAGTACATTTTTACCCAGAAAGAATTGAACATGAGACAGAGAAGGTGGTTAGAGTTGTTAAAGGATTACGACTGCACCATTTTATATCACCCAGGCAAGGCCAATGTAGTGGCTGATGCCTTGAGTCGCAAGAGTAGGGGAACATTAGCGATGATGCTGACAAAGGAGAAAAGAATTCTCGAAGAGATCGAGAATTTGGGCCTAGAAGTGCGGGTAAGAGGAGGAAAAGGTTATTTGGCTCGTTTGAGTCTTCAACCGTCGCTACTAGAAAGATTAAAAACGGCCCAGAAAGCTGATCCAGAGTTAATGAAAATTTGGGAAGGTGTAGAGATGGGAGCTCAGATAAATTTTCGACTTGGAGGAGATGGTATTCTACGTTTTGGAAGAAGGATTTGTGTGCCATCAGATCCGGAGTTAAAGAGAGAAGTGTTAGAAGAGGTTCACAATTCAAGGTTTGCGGTACACCCTGGGAGTACAAAGATGTATCGAGACATGAAGGAGACGTTTTGGTGGGAAAATATGAAACGAGAGATTGCAGAATTTGTCGCTAAGTGCTTGGTGTGCTAACAGGTTAAGAGCGAACATCAACGACCTGGTGGAATGTTAAAGTCACTACCGATTCCCGAATGGAAGTGGGAACACATTACTATGGACTTTGTGGTAGGGTTACCTAGAACGCTAAAGGGGCACAATGCTATTTGGGTTATCGTAGATCGATTGACCAAGTCAGCTCATTTTCTTGCTTTCAAGATTAATGACTCTTTGGAGAAGCTAGCAAAGTTGTATGTTGACGAGATCATTAGACTACATGGGATTCCAGTTTCTATAGTTTCGGATCGGGATGCCCGATTCACTTCGAAGTTTTGGGGTAGCTTGCAGAAGGCCTTGGGCACAAATTTGAGCATGAGTACGGCTTTCCATCCATAGATAGATGGCCAGTCAGAACGGACCATACAAACATTGGAGGATATGCTTAGGGCTTGATCTTTGGATTTACAAGGGAATTGGGATGACCATTTGCCGTTGGTCGAGCTTACGTATAACAATAGCTTCCATGCGAGCATTGGTATGGCACCGTACGAAGCATTGTATGGAAGAAGATGTAGATCACCTACATGTTGGGATGAAGTGGGCGAGAGGCAACTGTTGGGGCCAGAACTTGTGCAGATTACATCGGATAAGGTACAATTGATCAAGAAGAGACTTCTTACGGCCCAAAGTAGACAGAAATCGTATGCCGATAAGCGTCGTCGCGAACTTGGGTTTGAAGTGGGAGATCATGTGTTTCTCAAAATTTCACCGACTAAGGGAGTTATGAGATTTGGCATTAAGGGAAAACTCAGTCCGAGATTTGTAGGCCCTTTTGAAATATTGGATCGTGTGGGGAAGTCGCATAGGCTTGCTTTACCACCTACGCTTCGAAGTCCACAATGTATTCCATGTGTCGATGCTGAGGAAATACGTCCCAGATCCAAGCCACGTAATTGCTTTCGAACCCTTACAATTGCGGGAAGATTTGTGCTACGAGGAACAACCAGTTCGTATAGTGGACCGGAAAGATCAAGTATTGAGGCGACGTACCATTCCGTACGTGAAGGTACAGTGGACTAATCACACCGAGAGAGAGGCTACTTGGGAATTAGAGGAAGATATGCGAAAAAGACATCCAAGCCTCTTCGACTGATTAGGTACGTTAAGTTTAGGGACTAAACTTCTTTTAAGGGGGTGAGAATGTAATACCCCGATAATTCTAGTAAAAATATTAATTTTATTTATTTAATATTACGACCGTTTTGTACCTACATAATTAATGTTATAATTATTGAGTTAAATTAATGCTTTAAACCTATTAAGTAACTAATTAAATTGATTTGGGCTTGGCCCACTTGTGACTAGGATTAATTATTGTTCCCTAATAATATTACCAATTAAAAGTTTGGCCCATTAAATTTTAGGTTAGAAAACCTAATAGGGTTCCTGTATAAATAAAGGGCTAAAGGAGAGAAAACCCTTTATCGTTAACGGAGGACAAAAAAAAGAAAGAAAAGGGCCGGAGAGAGAGAGAGAGCAAGGAGGCGGAGAAAACAATTGCGTCAAGGACACCGACTAGTCTGTAAGTTCTTTTGATTTCTTATTAACATTCAAGGAAGTCACTTTTCTTTCTATGGATAATATGACTTTTGTCGAGGAGATTGTTTAAGTTTGATTGTGGGCCATAGAGTGAGAAAAGAATTAGGTGAAAGAGAAGAAAAGGACGTGGTAGAGATGTTAGTAGTCATTAGATTTGTTTCTTTTTCTTTTTATTGATTAATATTATTACTTTGTCCTTTTCTTTTTCCATGATTAGCAATGGAAATAATTATACAAGAATGTACTGGTTGATGGTGATCGTGGAAATTTTTGGCTTAGCAAAGTAGGATCGCTTAGTGCCTCGGTAGAATTAAAGTGATTGACAAGTACACAAAAAAAAAAGGGTTATGAGCATAATTGCTAAATAAGATTAATAAACATTGTACTTATATATATATAATATATAATTATATCTATAATGTATAAAATAAAATACAAACAGTCTTTCCGTGTTTAAAGTTAATGAACTAAAAAAAAATTTAAATGATTTCTTTTTCTGTAAACAGTGTACTTTTATGTGTTTGTGCACTGTTTGTGTTAGTGTGTGTATTACTTTTAAATAATAATAATATTAATAATAATTATGACAATAAATTATTTAATAAAGTATTATATAATTATTGTTATTTAAATTAATAGGTTTTGGTTGGTACTTTTTAGTTAGTGATTATGATATATTTTGAACTTAGATTTGGGCAAGCAAGCTTAGGACGAACGTACGTGTTGCGGATATTACCTTCGCTAAGCATTTCGAGGTAAGGGATTATACCTCTTTTAGGTCTCTGATCTTTTATGTATCGTTCGTTAGGTTTCCATTAAATTTCTTGTCTTCGATATTTCTTGAAACGTACGCCGATTTTAAATCGGCATTTGAATTTGAACTCCGTCGTTTACGCTTCTTTCGAACTCATGACTTGATTATCTGTTATTCTCACATAATTATTGAATTCCATGTGAGATACCATTTATATGAAAGTATGATTTTTGGCGATGCCTAATTTTGTAAAATTATTTGATTGCTTGAAATTCTACCATGATCACTAAGTTGAATTTATGACACTATGAATTATGAACTATGATTTATGATACTTATGAACGCCACTTGGCCCGTGGCGTGGTTATCCGGATATACCAATGATCTATGATTTATGATCTATGAACTATGAACTATGATTTATGAATTTACTTGTGATCATGGGATTCTGTGAGTAGTCAATTGTCACTAATTGGTATGGGACGGTTAGTGATAGTTGATTACTCGAGTCACCTTTGAGCGTTATTTTCGTTTGGATTCTTGCTCACTTAATTCGAATTTGATATTCGCTTCCGCTTATCGATGTTTAATTTATGAATTTTGACTATTCGAAAATATATATTTATATATATATTCATCTCAGATTTATTTCTGGTCAACTCCTCCTTAGTAACCGGAGGAGTTGTATATGAACTTACTGAGCATTGTTCGCTCACCCCTTCATACTCTTCTTTCTCAGGTAATGAGTAAGATTATTAGAGGATTTTTGGCTCGGGTAGACCAAGATGGCGACTTCCAAGAATATTAGATTTGGTCTTACTTATGGAATTGTTTGACAATACTTAAATTAATTATGGATTTATGTCAAGTTTTTAGATAGATTTTGTATTTAATTAATTTGGGTTATTTTTTATTAAGTCAAGGATATTAAGATTTAATTATTACGAGATTAGAACATTATGATATAAGTTATGATTGTTGGTGACGTGGCCAAATTGTGGGACCGTGGTGTCGGTGCCGAATTTGAATTTGGGCGTTGTTGGTATCAGAGCTTAGGCCTTAGATCCGGATGGTCTTAAGATTTAGGAACAATTAAGAATAAGAAGTGATACTACGATAGGATTATGATATTAGTATTAAGTTGTGATTATAGCTAAGTTATGATCTTACTGATGATTAAGAAATTATCAATTTGTTAAACTAATATACTCGTGTTACTTGTAGGAAATGGCGCGTAACAATACCGGTAGAGCAAGGGTTGTTCCACCGTGTCACCGGGAACAAGAGTACGATGCACGCTAGGCTAGCCGAACTTGATGAAATTAATCATGTCTTGGAACAGGAGAACCAACTACTCAGGAATGAAAATCAAGTACTAAGAAATGGTAATCAGACGTTGGTGGATGAAAAAGGGGCACTATTAGAACGAATCAAGGAAATGATGAAGGCACTAGAGAAGGCGGAAGATGTCTTGTTTAGGCATTTTGACGAAATAGAAGATGCTAGGAGGGCTCACACGGAGGTTGGAGCTAGGATGAGCAACACTAACTTCTTAGCTAAGAACGTTTTGGACGCGGTCCAAATGGCCAAGAATAATGGACAACTGGCAGAAGAAAATCCAGAGGACATAGAGGAAGATGAAGAGGAGACAGAAAACTAGATAGAACATCACGCTAGTTATTTTTGTTTTATAGTTGCCACAGTCGTTGAGTATGTTTAGAGAATTGTTTTAGTTAAGAGACATGGGATACCCTGTGTACCCAAATTTTGAGGTGTTGGAAAAAAAATTTTTGAATTAATAAATTTGAGGATTTATTTGAATGTTCATCAATATTCCTTACAACTATATCTGTATTAATGCATGTTTGAGTGCTTACGATTATGAGATGAGTTTAGAATGAAAAGATGATATGTAACAATTATGTAAGTTGTTCCCATTTACATCATAATGAATACCGAGAAACCAATTTCAGTGTGATAAAGATTTTACACACTATTTGACACTATGCCATTTATATCTCAGTACCAAATGGCACGTGGAGGACGCACTGGAGCTCGTGGACATGGTAGGGGTACTAGAGCTGGTAGTCATGGAAGACTCCGCTTCTGGCAATACACCCGAAGTAGTCCAACCGAACGCAAATGTTAATGGACCTGTACCTACAGTGCCAGTAGACCCTACCTTATATACCTTGCTGCAGACTATAGCACAGGCCCTTGTGGGAAATAGGGACCAGGGAAACGCAGCACCGGCTCAACCTGTAGCTCCAGCTCAACCTACAGTTAAGGATCCGCTAGAAAGTTTCCAGAAACGAAACCCAAGGACGAGAGCACCGGCACGAGAAGCGATGAGTGGTTGCATCACATGAAGAAGATCCTTGAGACAATGACATGCTCCAAATGCTCCAGCGAACAACAGGTGAAACTAGCAACCTTTATGCTGCAAGGGGAAGCTAGTCAGTGGTGGGATTCTGAGAAGAGTACACTAGAGTCTCGGGGTGTTGAAGTGATTACTTGGGACATATTCGTGGAGGTGTTCAACAAGAAGTATTTTCCACCAAGCATGAAGGACATGAAGCTAGTGGAATTTCTTAACCTCGAGCAAGGGAAGATGACGGTTGATGAGTACAATGCAAAATTCATCGAATTGTCGAAATTTGCTCCCGCTCTTTTTGCTGACGAAGGTCAGAAAGCAAGGAAGTTTGAGAGAGGCCTGAATAGCCGGATTAGCTATAGGCTGACTCCTCTACAATTGCCAACCTATGCTGACGTGCTGGACAGAGCTCGTGTGATGGAGCTGGAGTCTGTCGAGTACCAAAGAAAGAAGGATGAGAGAAAGAGGGGTCCTGAAGAGAGTTCTGACCGAAATCATGGTAGGCGTCAAGAATGGAATGGCTATAAAAGAAGAAATACTGAGAACAATGATAACAAGGGGACCAACCCGCCTAGTCGAAGTTATAATCATGGCCATCAGCAGAATCAGTGGCAGAATCAGAACCAAAGTCATCAGCAGAACCAATGGCGTAACTTAACTGTGGACGGAATCAGAATACCAATCAGACTTGCGGTAGGTGTGGGAAGAACCACAAGACTGAAGCATGCTTTTGGACAAAGGGGGCTTGTTTCAATTGCGGTAAGGTGGGACATAAGGCCATGGACTGCCCAGAACCACCAAAGGGTGGTGCTAATCAAGGAACAGGAGGGGAAGATAAGAACAAACCAAGAGGGCAGGGAAGGATATTTGCCATGACAGCTAGAGATGCAAGGGCTACAAATGACGTGGTGGCTGTTTTACTCTCGTGACGTATATGCATTGATTGATCCTGGTGCCACACACTCAATTATACGTACCACACTCGCACATCGTATGAAATTGTGTTCTCAAAGTCTGGAAGTTGACCTAGTTATAGACACGCCTACTAAAGAATCCATTCATGTAACCACAGTGTATAAGTCATGCCCTTTGAAACTGGAGGATAGAGAAATGCCTATTGATTTGCTACCCTTAGATATCCAAGACTTTGATCTAATATTAGGCATGGATTGGCTAGCGGCGTTTCACGCTAAGGTAGACTGTTTCGAGAAGGAAGTCGTATTTTGCATGCCGGGTGAGGCAGAATTTCGCTTTAAGGGGTCTA
This sequence comes from Codonopsis lanceolata, assembly GCA_013146195.2. NCBI lineage: Eukaryota > Viridiplantae > Streptophyta > Magnoliopsida > Asterales > Campanulaceae > Codonopsis > Codonopsis lanceolata. The sequence continues at coordinate 84,301,109 of CM028377.1, read as the reverse complement.
AACCAGTAGTTCCATCTTGTATTATTTCTTCCTTGAAGGCGAGAAGGTTGTTAAGGAAGGGCTGCCAAGGCTATTTAGCCTCCATTATCGATAGTCGAAAGGAAGGGGTTAAGTTGGAATCCCTATCCGTGGTTAAGGAGTTTGAGGATGTGTTTCCGGAGGATTTACCGGGTCTTCCACCTGAACGGGAGGTAGAATTTGGAATCGATCTAGCACCGGGGACGGCGCCTATTTCTAAAGCACCATATAGAATGGCACCAGCAGAACTCAAGGAGTTAAAAGAGCAATTACAGGAATTGTTGGAGAAAGATTTGATTAGACCAAGTGTTTCACCTTGGGGCGCTCCGGTATTATTCGTGAAAAAGAAGGATGGGAGTATGAGAATGTGCATCGATTACCGCGAGCTCAATCAGGTCACAATAAGGAATAAGTACCCACTACCTAGGATTGATGACTTGTTTGATCAATTACAAGGGGCGTGTTATTTTTCAAAAATTGATCTTCGCTCGGGGTACCATCAGTTGAGGGTTAAGAAGGAGGATATTTTGAAGACCGCTTTCCGAACTCGCTATGGACATTATGAATTCTTGGTGATGCCGTTTGGACTCACAAATGCCCCAGCTGCCTTCATGGACCTCATGAATAGGGTTTTCCAGAAGTTCCTCGACCGGTGTGTGATCGTATTTATTGATGACATCTTGATCTATTCGAAGACCCGGGAAGAACACGAGCAACACTTAAGGTCAGTGCTGCAAATATTAAGAGAGGAGAAGTTGTATGCTAAGTTTAAGAAATGTGAATTTTGGATGGAGAAAGTAGCCTTCTTGGGACATGTTGTGTCCAAGGATGGAATTTCAGTCGACCCGGCCAAGATTGAAGCTATTGTGAGTTGGGAAAGGCCGACGACAGCGACAGAAGTGCGAAGTTTCTTGGGTTTAGCAGGATATTACCGTCGCTTTGTGGAAGGATTCTCGAAGATCGCGACACCTTTGACTAAGCTGACTCAGAAGAACATGAAATTTGTGTGGACGGAGGACTGTGAGTCCAGCTTTCAAGAATTGAAGAAGAGATTGGTTTCAGCACCAATTCTTACTTTACCATCGGGCACAGACGGGTTTGTGATCTATAGCGACGCTTCTTTGAAAGGTCTGGGATGTGTTCTGATGCAAGATGGGAAGGTGATTGCCTATGCATCACGACAACTGAAGAACTTTGAGAAGAATTACCCGACTCACGACTTAGAGTTGGCTGCAGTGGTGTTTGCATTGAAGATTTGGAGACACTACTTATATGGGGTGACATGCGAGATTTACACAGATCATAAGAGCCTGAAGTACATTTTTACCCAGAAAGAATTGAACATGAGACAGAGAAGGTGGTTAGAGTTGTTAAAGGATTACGACTGCACCATTTTATATCACCTAGGCAAGGCCAATGTAGTGGCTGATGCCTTGAGTCGCAAGAGTAGGGGAACATTAGCGATGATGCTGACAAAGGAGAAAAGACTTCTCGAAGAGATCGAGAATTTGGGCCTAGAAGTGCGGGTAAGAGGAGGAAAAGGTTATTTGGCTCGTTTGAGTCTTCAACCGCCGCTACTAGAAAGAATAAAAACGCCCAAAAAGCTGATCCAGAGTTAATGAAAATTTGGGAAGGTGTAGAGATGGGAGCTCAGATAAATTTTCGACTTGGAGGGGATGGTATTCTACGTTTTGGAAGAAGGATTTGTGTGCCATCGGATCCGGAGTTAAGGAGAGAAGTGTTAGAAGAGGCTCACAATTCAAGGTTTGCGGTACACCCTGGGAGTACAAAGATGTATCGAGACATGAAGGAGACGTTTTGGTGGGAAAATATGAAACGAGAGATTGCAGAATTTGTCGCTAAGTGCTTGGTGTGCCAACAGGTTAAGAGCGAACATCAACGACCTGGTGGAATGTTACAGCCACTACCGATTCCCGAATGGAAGTGGGAACACATTACTATGGACTTTGTGGTAGGGTTACCTAGAACGCTAAAGGGGCACAATGCTATTTGGGTTATCGTAGATCGATTGACCAAGTCAGCTCATTTTCTTGCTTTCAAGATTAATGACTCTTTGGAGAAGCTAGCAAAGTTGTATGTTGACGAGATCGTTAGACTACATGGGATTCCAGTTTCTATAGTTTCGGATCGGGATGCCCGATTCACTTCGAAGTTTTGGGGTAGCTTGCAGAAGGCCTTGGGCACAAATTTGAGCATGAGTACGGCCTTCCATCCACAGATGGCCAGTCAGAACGGACCATACAAACATTGAAGGATATGCTTAGGGCTTGCACTTTGGATTTACAAGGGAATTGGGATGACCATTTGCCGTTGGTCGAGCTTACGTATAACAATAGCTTCCATGCGAGCATTGGTATGGCACCGTACGAAGCATTGTATGGAAGAAGATGTAGATCACCTACATGTTGGGATGAAGTGGGCGAGAGGCAACTGTTGGGGCCAGAACTTGTGCAGATTACATCGGATAAGGTACAATTGATCAAGAAGAGACTTCTTACGACCCAAAGTAGACAGAAATCGTATGCCGATAAGCGTCGTCGCGAACTTGGGTTTGAAGTGGGAGATCATGTGTTTCTCAAAATTTCACCGACCAAGGGAGTTATGAGATTTGGCATTAAGGGAAAACTCAGTCCGAGATTTGTAGGCCCTTTTGAAATATTGGATCGTGTGGGGGAAGTCGCTTATAGGCTTGCTTTACCACCTACGCTTTCAGAAGTCCACAATGTATTCCATGTGTCGATGCTGAGGAAATACGTCCCAGATCCAAGCCACGTAATTGCTTTCGAACCCTTACAATTGCGGGAAGATTTGTGCTACGAGGAACAACCAGTTCGTATAGTGGACCGGAAAGATCAAGTATTGAGGCGACGTACCATTCCGTACGTGAAGGTACGGTGGACTAATCACACCGAGAGAGAGGCTACTTGGGAATTAGAGGAAGATATGCGAGAAAGACATCCAAGCCTCTTCGACTGATTAGATACGTTAAGTTTAGGGACTAAACTTCTTTTAAGGGGGTGAGAATGTAATACCCCGATAATTCTAGTAAAAATATTAATTTTATTTATTTAATATTACGACCGTTTTGTACCTACATAATTAATGTTATAATTATTGAGTTAAATTAATGCTTTAAACCTATTAAGTAACTAATTAAATTGATTTGGGCTTGGCCCACTTGTGACTAGGATTAATTATTGTTCCCTAATAATATTACCAATTAAAAGTTTGGCCCATTAAATTTTAGGTTAGAAAACCTAATAGGGTTCCTGTATAAATAAAGGGCTAAAGGAGCAGAAAACCCTTTATCGTTAACGGAGGACAAAAAAAAAAAGAAGAAAAGGGCCGTCGGAGAGAGAGAGAGCCGCAGCCGCCGTTGAGCAAGGAGGCGGAGAAAACAATTGCGACAGCCGTTCAAGGACACCGACTAGTCTGTAAGTTCTTTTGATTTCTTATTAACATTCAAGGAAGTCACTTTTCTTTCTATGGATAATATGACTTTTGTCGAGGAGATTGTTTAAGTTTGATTGTGGGCCATAGAGTGAGAAAAGAATTAGGTGAAAGAGAAGAAAAGGACGTGGTAGAGATGTTAGTAGTCATTAGATTTGTTTCTTTTTCTTTTTATTGATTAATATTATTACTTTGTCCTTTTGTTTTTCCATGATTAGCAATGGAAATAATTATACAAGAATGTACTGGTTGATGGTGACTGATCAGTGGAAATTTTTGGCTTAGCAAAGTAGGATCTGCTTCCGTGCCTCGGTAGAATTAAAGTGATTGACAAGTACACAAAAAAAAAAAGGGTTATGAGCATAATTGCTAAATAAGATTAATAAACATTGTACTTATATATATATAATATATAATTATATCTATAATGTATAAAATAAAATACAAACAGTCTTTCCGTGTTTAAAGTTAATGAACTAAAAAAAAAATTAATGATTTCTTTTTCTGTAAACAGTGTACTTTTATGTGTTTGTGCACTGTTTGTGTTAGTGTGTGTATTACTTTTAAATAATAATAATATTAATAATAATTATGACAATAAATTATTTAATAAAGTATTATGTAATTATTGTTATTTAAATTAATAGGTTTTGGTTGGTACATTTTTTTAGTTAGTGATTATGATATATTTTGAACTTAGATTTGGGCAAGCAAGCTTAGGACGAACGTACGTGTTGCGGATATTACCTTCACTAAGCATTTCGAAGTAAGGGATTATACCTCTTTTAGGTCTCCGATCTTTTATGTATCGTTCGTTAGGTTTCCATTAAATTTCTTGTCTTCGATATTTCTTGAAACGTACGCCGATTTTAAATCGGCATTTGAATTTGAACTCCGTCGTTTACGCTTCTTTCGAACTCATGACTTGATTATCTGTTATTCTCACATAATTATTGAATTCCATATGAGATACCATTTATATGAAAGTATGATTTTTGGTGATGCCTAATTTTGTAAAATTATTTGATTGCTTAAAATTCTACCATGATCACTAAGTTGAATTTATGACACTATGAATTATGAACTATGATTTATGATACTTATGAACGCCACTTGGCCCGTGGCGTGGTTATCCGGATATACCAATGATCTATGATTTATGATCTATGAACTATGAACTATGATTTATGAATTTACTTGTGATCATGGGATTCTGTGAGTAGTCAATTGTCACTAATTGGTATGGGACGGTTAGTGATAGTTGATTACTCGAGTCACCTTTGAGCGTTATTTTCGTTTGGATTCTTGCTCACTTAATTCGAAATTTGATATTCGCTTCCGCTTATCGATGTTTAATTTATGAATTTTGACTATTCGAAAATATATATTTATATATATATTCATCTCAGATTTATTTCTGGTCAACTCCTCCTTAGTAACCGGAGGGGTTGTATATGAACTTACTGAGCATTGTTCGCTCACTCCTTCATACTCTTCTTTCTCAGGTAATGAGTAAGATTATTAGAGGATTTTTGGCTCGGGTAGACCAAGATGACGACTTCCAAGAATATTAGATTTGGTCTTACTTATGGAATTGTTTGACAATACTTAAATTAATTATGGATTTCTGTCAAGTTTTTAGATAGATTTTGTATTCGATTAATTTGGGTTATTTTTTTATTAAGTCAAGGATATTAAGATTTAATTATTACGAGATTAGAACATTATGATATAAGTTATGATTGTTGGTGACGTGGCCAAATTGTGGGACCGTGGTGTCGGTGCCGAATTTTGGGGCGTTACAGGTGACACTGATAATATGTGAACTTAATTATTACAACTATATATACAAATATTTAAGCTCAATTCAATAAACAATAAAATAGACATTTAGACTATGATTGCTCTCAATTCATTATACATCTCACAGAGTATGATGTACTCGGCTACTCGCCCATATACATAATCACACCCCTCTAGAGTCATTGTACATGTTCCCAGAGCAATTAGACAACGATTTACCTGTTCATATTCATCATCGCTTTTCTACAATGTCAATGAGCGAAAATGGAATCCGGTAATGATGATGTTATCACCTCTCACCAGGTCCATGTTGATTTTTAAAAGTCCACTCATCCAGCATGTCATAACTATGATCCTACTTTTGCCGGTGAAATTACTTGGTTATAGGCAACAAAAGTGGTCACAAAACATTTATATTCAAGGAGGAAGCACATTTATGGCTAAGTAAGCAATGTTTGTTGAGTATCAAATTAGACATGTCAAACTTTAAAGATTCATAGTTGTTCATCAAATTATATTTCACTATATATTTGTTCTGTAGATTCTATGGATATAATTTGTCTTGACAAAACTCACAAGTAAATTAATATCAATATAGGAAGATCTTATAGTATAATGAGTTTTTAAATTGTTATTCTTGTTTCTCTTACATATTGGTAAAAAGAGAAAAAACATTCTCTCTTAGATTGATAGTATTTAATTTCTTAATAGCTTCTTATGTATTTTTATTTACTTATCAATACTTGTATATGTGTTCATATGTAAATATAATAATTATTTTGTAAGTAGTTACAGTGATTATCTAGCAATCTTGAGATAAACAAATTACATTTGTCATTATATATATCTTCAAATTTTTGGCAAGTGCATTTTGAAGGGATCTTGCTATATTTGGATGTGCTAATCATATTTGTAATTATATATATAAGAAAACAAAGTGTTTCAATTTTCAATGCCCTATTAATTTAATGTTTAGTATAAAAACTAAGAAAAATATAATAAAACAAAGTATTTCAACTTCCAATGCATATTTGTGTTTACATTTATAGAAAACATTTAGGCGGAAAAATCACGATTGTTATTATTATTATTATTATATATATATATATATATATATATATATATATATATATATATATATATATATATATATATAAACATGCCATATGGTTTTTTGCGAGGGTCCTCCATGTCGACTCAAAGTGTTTATTTTATAGATAATATAGCCAGATCCACCACCGACGACAACATCACCGCCAGACGGCAACTCCGGCGACCCACATACCTACGCTACCTTCGGCACCCCCGGTATGATTTATTTTGGAGACATCAGAAACAGTTTTTTTTAAAAAATAATCAATCTTCTATCTTTCTTCATTCTCTCTTCTAAAAATTCACGCTTTATTATCTCTTCTAAAAATTCATTTTTCATTATCTCTATTTATTAAATTATTTTATTTAAATATAGTATTTGAAATTACTTCATTAAAATTATAAACGAATTTATTTATAAAACAATATACGAATTAATTATTTTTTAAAAGCGTAAAAAAAATCGTCTAAATATAGTGGATGATTTGATACCGGGACCCATGTAAGAATGGAGTAAGAATGAAAACCACTAAGAAAATAAATTTTTAGAAATGAATATTCTTAAAATGTGCAGGTGGCAGTCTGACACACCTAAGAATTGGGTTTAAAATGAAAACCAATGAAGATGCTCTAAGAAGGTATCAATTAGATTTTTATAGGAATAATTGCGGGTCGATCCCTTTTCTAAAATTATAACCGCTTTAGTACCATTTTTTTTTTCAAATCTCATGTTTATTTTCGTTAATTTCTTTCTAAAATGCCCCTCCTCCTCTACCGCCCTTACTTCTCCAAAATTCCCATCACAGACATCAAGATCATAATTAGAAAGGGAAGAATATGGTACCCCTATATAAATGAAAAAAATACACAGGTAGTACCCCTATTCAAACCAAGAATATAACCTCTTAGGAAATATGATAATCTAGAAGGAGAGAAAGAAAGACGAGTGCACTCCTCTCCGATACAGACCAATTAAAGAGAACTATGATCATAAGGAAAATGTAGTAAAAAAGTGAATCTCGCGATTGGAATTACTAATTGAAGAGAGATATATCCCTTCTGATAAAAAAGAAAGGAAAAATAGAAGGTATGAATTCTTGGGTTGAGATTGGGAATTCTTGCGTATGAAGAGGAAGAAGAAAGCTGGGGATCCAAGTATCGTATTTTACAATGCGAGCATCAAAATTTGATTTTGGATTGCGATGCATCGTCGTGGAGGTACAGACGTCGAGGAGGATGCTTCTGGAGCAAAAGGTCATGGAATCATGCATATCAACATAAAAAGATTATTACCACCATTTCCAAAATATATATATGAACGATATGCAACGATATGAGTTTAGATGCAAAACAATCTTCTTATGCATGACGATGGTGTTCTGAGTGAGTTGTTTGTATAGTGGTTGAATCCAAATTCTTGAGCGTTACCTACGAATCCACATGCCCTTTTAGAATAGCAATATATTTTTCAAGAATAAAGGAGTATTATAGCTTGTTTGGTGGGGCGTTTTGGTCAAAACGCTGGCAAAAAAAAGTAGTGTTTTCTCTTTAAAAGTGTTTCAATGCAGCGTTTTAAAAATATATTGCGTTTACAACTACTTTGTTTATGAAAAATAGCGTTTTGAAATAGTTTTCCAAACGTGTTTACAAAAATAAAACTGCGTTTTAAAAACGCTGCGTTTAGAAAAAGTTGTGTTTTCTAAACGCTGCACCAGACGAGGCCTTAAAAGAGGTACAACCGATGATCAAAATGGGATTTTAATGGATTTGTTCTCCACAAAGGAGAATCATAACCATATCAATTGGAGATCTATATAAGATCATAGGAGGTTGAGTATTAAGGAATATGTGTTCGTAGCCATTGTGTGAAACTACCGTGTTTTAGCCTTTTAAGTATCAAAACAACGTCATTTTGCACATCTGATTTTTGTATTTAAAAAAACAAGTTTTTGACACTCCTGACATTGCTTTATACTTGTTAGGCAGTGTGCGGTCCCTTGGATTTTTTTTATTTTCAACCCGTTTGTGACCATTTTTGACATAATTTTTTCTTCTTTTTTAAAAAATACACATTTTTATCTTTAAGTATATATTTGCTGATTAAATATCATATAATAGAAAAAGGCAATAATATGTACAATTGGCCCAAAAAAAGTCATTAAATATCATGTTAATTATGTGCTCCCTCCATTCCGGATAAAAATCCCTTGTTTGAAAGTTATACGTTTGAAAAATTCAGCAGAAACCTAAGCAGCAATAACCGCCAAAATCGCAACCACCTAAATTGAGACCTAAGAGCATCCCCATTGTTCATTTTGATAAATTCTTATTAAGAATGCACAAATGAACAATGGGGGAACAATTCTTAACAAGCCAACTAGATGCAATGTAGGAGAGAGGGAAAATAAAATTCCCAAATAAGAAGTTACTATTCAAGTTGGGAAATGAGTCGGGTGTGAGGGGGAGGGAGAGCGGCTGGTTGGGGGGAAGGGGAGGGGGGCGGCTGTCAGAGAGAGGAAGAAAGTGGGTAGTCCACTTGTGGGTTGTGTGTGGGGGGGTTGAAGACTTGAAGGGTTTTGTTTTTAGTAGATGATGTTAAATTTAATATTTTTTTTGTATAAGAAGTTGTGTAAGAAGATTATACAATGGGAAGATATATTTTTAAGTGGATAAGAAGATAAAAATGTGTAGGTGGTAGTGGAACCCAGGTAAGAAGTTGTATTAAGAATATGAACATTGAGAATGCTCTAAGTTGCTAAAACAAACCCATTAACTCAATCTGCAAAATATTTGAAAAATAAGACAGCATTTGACACATGAAACCGAATTTTAACTTATTAATTAAGCAAAATTAAAGTATTTTATAGCTGATTTTCCTTCGTTAATTCGATTCGTACAGCAGCTTTAAGTATAGTACCATCATGTATGATTTTCTTGAATTTCTTAGCAACTAAATAGGGGAATAGCTTATAGAGCAAAGTATAAGGGGAAAATCACCTGAGGAACATGAATTCGGAAGTTTCAGCTCAAGGTTTCCATTGGAGAGGAGCTTGAAGGTGTAACTTTTTGCTTGCCTAACAAGACATAAGGCCTCTTAAAGCGGGTTGATTATTAGTGTACGGAATTTAGAACATACTTACAAAGGATACTGTTAATGTCACAATTTTATTAAACAAACCTATTGGGTAGTTTTGTAGATGTAATATATACGACTACGACTAACAATGAGCATATGAAAACCAAGGTGTTGGTATCTTTTTGATACCTATCCCTAGCCTTCTAATGCGTGTATGCATCCTCTTCTTTTTCTTCTTTTTCCGTGGCATTAGTCAAATATGACCATTTGACTCGGTTGATGAATATATATAACATTTGACTATAGTGACCTGATAAACCAGTTGTCGGCCAAGCACCTGATAAACCACTTGTGGTCGACCTGATAAACTAATGTTTGTACATGTGCGTAAAACGCACGGCATATATGTTTTTCAACTAAATTATACATACAAAATTAAAAATATAAATTGGGGGACACTGCTTAACTAAAAATATATAACAATAAGATTAGTCATTATAGAATTTGAAAATTAATCATTTTCTACAACATAATTTTATATATGATTATTTAATTGGAAAAAAAAAAGTAAACATCAAAATGACCATTTAGTCACACTATGATTTTGACATGGATCAAATAATTCAAACTTTAACATTACTACATCCGTCACAAAAGAAAGGATGACGATAATTTAAAAATGTATGGAGATTTCATTTCAATAATTTTTAGATGGACACAAAGGGAACGCTAAACAATAATTTTGGGTCGGAAGAAGTATATATTTGCTGATTAAATATCATCTAATAGAAAAAGGCAATAATATGTACAGTTGACCAAAAAAAAGTCATTAAATATCATGTTAATTACGTGCTCCCTCCGTTCCAAGTAAAAAGTCTTTGTTTGAAAGTCATACTTTTGAAAAAAAAAGATACTTTTAGTAGTCCATTAGTAATAAAATGAATAATCGCGGGCCGGTTCTTTATTTGAAAATTATAACCTCTCTGGTGCACTATTTTTTATCCAATCGCATAAGTCCTTTTTTTTCTTCCTAAAATACCCCTACTTCTCTATGGTCGACAACTGGTTTATCAGGTCGACCAGTGGTCGACCAAGTGGTTTATAGTCAAATGTCATATATGTTCATCAACCGAGTCAAATGATCATATTTGACTAATGCCACGGAAAAAGAAGAAAAAGATGAGGATGCATACACGCATTAGAAGGCTAGGGATGGGTATCAAAAAAATACCAACACCTTGGTTTTCATATGCTCATTGTTAGTCGTAGTCGTATATATTACATCTACAAAACTACCCAATAGGTTTGTTTGATAAAATTGTGACATTAACAGTATCGTTTGTAAGTATGTTCTAAATTCCGTACACTAATAATCGACCCGCTTTAAGAGGCCTTATGTCTTGTTAAGCAAGCAAAAAGTTACACCTTCAAGCTCCTCTCCAATGGAAACCTTGAGCTGAAACTTCCAAATTCATGTTCCTCGGGTGATTTTCCCCTTATAATTTGCTCTATAAGCTATTCCCCTATTTAGTTGCTAAGAAATTCAAGAAAATCATACATGATGGTACTATACTTAAAGCTACTGTACGAATCAAATTAACGAAGGAAAATCAGCTATAAAATACTTTAATTTTGCTTAATTAATAAGTTAAAATTCGGTTTCATGTGTCCAATGCTGTCATTTTCGTAGTCCTTTTTAACCTTTTACAATTATTTTTCAAATATTTTGCAGATTGAGTTAATGGGTTTGTTTTAGCAACTTAGGTTTCAATTTGGGTGGTTGTGATTTTAGCGGTTATTACTGTTTAGAGGATGAGTTAATGGGTTTGTTTTAGCAAGTAATTTTTATCTTTTCGGTCCATTTCATCAAATGACTCATTATTAAAATTATTTAATGCATCTTTTAATGAAGGTGCAACTAAGGAATAAGCAAAGACATTTAGATTATCATTATTAGCAAACTGTATAGGGTTATTTACATTATTGAGGACCTGGGGTTTGAGATCCTCAATTTTAGGGAACGGATCAGTAGATGACCAATCCGTAAAGCTATAGGAAGGACGGGGAATAGTATATCCGAAGCGGTTCAACAGATCTGTGGTTGTAAGGAGCGGGCCGGTCGTAGTATACCAATTCTGCAGAGGCTTATCAGCAATAGACTCAAACTCAGCAGGGAGCTTTTCATACTTAGTGCCCCCATTTATCATACCCAAGAAACTGTCTTCCAGACATTCATCATCTAACAGGGTCAGAGCATAATCGTCTTGGTCTATAGACCAAATATTTTCAACTGTGATGGTCTTATATGCAGTACTATGGGGCTCTAGGGTAACCTGTTTCATTTTATCTGTGATGAGACTGACATCTTCAAAGATTTCCCAACCAGGGTGTCTTTTCCTATTTTGGTCTAACCAGGGCTCAGGAAACATGAGATAGACTTATGTTTCCCCATTCCTTACAAAGTAACCATTTAAGGTCTTTCTATATGGTTGGAGAAGAGGATATTTGTAAGGACGTTTTTTCTCTTTTTGTCTTACTTTTCTCACGCTTCTGTTTCATAATTGCGGCTATTTCAGCTGGAGTAGGTTTGTATCCTAGACCGAAAGGAGGGATACATTCCTTGAGTTCATCTTGGACTAGATTAATAAGTCCCTGCTGGTTTCTGCCGAGACCTAGACCAGGCATATAATTCATTTTTCGAAGCATGTTTAAAGGGATCATGTTTCCTAGAGATGTAGTTTTTTTTCTGGTGATGTCAGTTTCTCGCACACATTCAATGGCATTGACTCTAGCTTGGGGGATAACCTCAAAGCCACTAAGGAATATACCAGTGTCATCATGTTCTATCTCGAGGATTGGGATGTCCCCGTTTTCCTTGTTTTCCATGATCTTATCAGCCAAAATGATTACTATATGATCATCGTGGATAAATTTGACACGTTGATGCAGCGAGGAGGCTACCCCTTTTACCCCATGGATCCAAGGGCGTCCCAGTAACAGGCTGAAAGTGGCTGGTATGTCCAAGACTTGAAATTCTACTGGCATGGTTAACGGCCCAATAGTCATCATTAAGGTGACCACCCCTAGGACACATCGACTAGTGTTGTCGTATGCCCTTACTGTCTGCGATGAAGGAGCAAACTCTGATATTTTTGTTCCCAGTTTGGCTAGCGTGCTAGTGGGACATACATTCAAATAAGAACCATTATCTATCAGAACTCGGGGAACCCTTTTTTCCATGAACCCCACAGTGATATGGAGAGCATCAATGCGGTTGGTTCCTTCCCTTGGCAGATCTAGATCAGTAAACATAATCACGTTCCCAAAGTGTATGTTTCCGATCATTTGAGTGAGCTCATTCGGGGAGGTTTCGATAGGAATGACCGCTTGACTCAAAGATTTTAGCCAGTGTATCACGGTGGGTTTTTGAAGCACAAAGCAAGCCCCAGATAGATATGTTGGCTTGAGTTTTCTTCATCTGAGCCAACGAGGTATCTTCTATATTCTTAGCCCCAGTATCTGTTTCTTGATCTTTGCCAGAGTGGTCACCTTTTTCCAGGTTTGGCTGGTAGGCTCGACCAGATCTAGTAAGGTGGCTGACATCCCCATCGACCCAAGTGGCTTTTTTAAGGTTACAAGTATTTTGGCTACCTAGGATAGTGTCCCAAAAGAGCATATTGCAACTAGGCTCTTTTATAGATAGAGATGGAGAGAAAGGAACAATGATATATGGTAAGGGATGTTTATTTATTTCGAACTTGGGTACACAGTCTTTTTCATCAACCTCAATCATATTGATTTGAGGTAGGGGTTATTGACTATATTTGGTCTGGGGGGAGGCTTTTCAATAACCTTATCATCTATTAGGTCATGGATAGCGTTTTTGAGCACATAGCATTTGTCAGTTAGGTGACAACTGCAGCGATGATATTCACAGTACTAGGCATGATTCCATGTGTTGGGCAGAGGATTTGGCGGCTTATAGTCTTCTAAAGGCTTTAGCACTCCCTGTGCCATTAGACCTTGCAGTATCACAGACTGGGAAGCTTGCAATTCATCATAGTACATGTTTCCTCTGTTCTGAATTCTGAAATTCCTGTTTGGGCCATTGTTTCCCCTTACTGTGTTGACAGACCTATCTGATCTGTAGGACCATGGAACAGTGATATAGTTCTGGGTAGGAAAGTTGGCTGACGCATTTCCTACCATATTAATGGCTGGTCCTGATGCGGCTGCCTTTCCTTTAGAGTATCGGAAAGAGCTGAAGGGCGTATTGACTTTTAAGTGCCTAGTCTGTATATCTTCATCAATACGGACTTCTATCTCCACTATTTCTTTGAAATTGCTATAGGGGAGATACCGCATGTGTTCCAGGTAAATATGTTAGAGATTTTTGATAAACATCCTGGATGATTCAGCTGGATCAGGTATGTCGAACATCTGAGCAAATTTTCTTTTCCACCTAACTGCAAACTCAGCACAGGTTTCTTTTTCCCTTTGGGTGCATGACTCAAGATCTCTTTTGTTTTCAGGAGTGGTGTTGTCCTTGTACCTTTCTAGGAACCCTTCGGCTATTTGGTCCCAAGTACCCATGGTGCTATTGTCTGACAACATTAGCCATTGCTTGGCAGCCTCTATTAAGGTGAGATGGAAATTGGAAGCCATAACTTCAAAGCTAGTCCCTCTTGACTACATGCCAGTGGAATAGGATTTTAAGTAAGATATAGGGCATCCAGTCCCATCGAATTTTTCTATGTCGGGTATTTTAAATGTTGAAGGCAGTACTGCTGAAGGTTGTAATGTCAATGCCCGCGTAGAAAATTCTCATTTGTTCAGAACTTTGAGCATCATACTTTTCAAATTTTCCATATCAGAATCCATTTTTGTGGGAGGGGGAGTTGGTTTTTGGTATATGCTAGTAGGATTAGGAAAAGCTGGGTTAATTTCTGGCTGTGGTATTTGGTAAGGATTTTGGGTAGGATTTTGGTAAGGATAGGGATTTTAGGTAGGATAAGGATTTTGGGTAGATGGGTTATGGGTGGTTTCGGTTTGGCGGCCGGGATCATTAAGAGGTAAATAGGTTGTAACTTGGTCTGGCTGATTATAGCTTCTTGGGTCCATGTGTGGGCTATTTTGGAGTGGATTGGTGATGGAAAAAGGGAGGTCATTTGGATTCTGAGGGATATTGGTGCTTGGGAAAGGATATGGAGGGTAGGATGAGAAAGGGTTAATATTTGGGTAATAAGGATTGGATGAGGGATTTGAATTTGGGGTAATGGTGGTATTTGGTAGGTTGGTGTTTGGCTGGGAGTTTGGGTTTGGAGGAATATGGGAGGTTGATGCTTCTTGAGGGACTGCAGGGAAAGAGGTTCCCTCACCACTTGGTTTTAAACTTTGTACCAGATTAGCCATCTGGCTCATCATACGATCAGCCTGTGCACCCAAATTTTGATCTAGCCATTGTTGCATAGTCAGAGTCGGAGCGTACCCTGGAGCCCCTGTATCTGTACCCAAAGCAGACTGCTCACTTTCTGCTGCCATACTCTTTAACTATGTACCCTCTGCACTGATTCTGCCCTTTTCTGATCTGACCCCAATACCTTCTGATCTGATCTCTATGCATGTATCTCGTATCAACCGACCAATACAATCTCTGCCTTTTCAAATTCGAGCCAGGTTTCTGAGGAAAATAATGTTTGAAGGCATCAGAAAGGGTTGGTTGAAGGCTTTCTGGGCTCGGAGTACAGTGTGTCTTTATTAGTATTTTTATTATTATTATTCATTTTCCTACAATTGATCGGACAAGCACCTGCTTTGTTTTGACAGTCTCAGGACTATTCCTGGAATTGTGGATTCTTTCTCTAGAGTATAGGACATTCATATTCCACCTGCCTTTTGACTCCCCAAGATTGGACTGATCTTAGGCGAATGGCCTATACTCTTTCCGGGATCCACCATTCAAAATGGCCTAAATCGAACATCAAAAAATAATCAGTCAACCCCTGTGTATATTTATTCATATTCTCTTTTTTTCTTTTTTTTTTTTGTTCTGATTTTTCTTTTCTTCTTTTTTTTTATTTTGCACAGGGGCTGACCAATGATTCAGAGATACAAAGACCGATCGGTTCATGAAGTGTCCTGAGAATCTATATGCAATTTAACGTTGGCTGATGCAGGGGGTAGGCTGGCCATGGTGTAGGGTAGCAGTTCGGAATATATCTACATGCGTGCGCGTGTATGTGGTATCTAGAAAGTAGTAAAAGTCTTTCTTTCAGATATGAAGCAATAAATAAAGCAGATATGGTCTGTCTTGCTGTTTTCTGTGGATTTTCTCGGTTTTTTAGTTTGAGCGCGAGCAAGCAACCAATCACATCAAGAAATAGAAAGAAAAGTAGAGAATTTTTCTATTCCTATTAATTGCATATTTGTCCTAATCCCCAAAATAAAATGACAGAATGAAATAAAATGTACATATCTTGTGCGATAAAAAAAAGCATGCAGAATAATAATATAAGGCAGAAGTAAAGCAATAATAAAAATAAAGCCCCAGGCCCCAGCCCTTTTGTTATGTTGTCCGGAAATATATTTTTATTCTCTCTTCTTTTTTTTGAAAATATATCTGTAATGGTGACTGGAACAAAATTGCTGCAAGATGAAGTATCATATCTACAAATATATACACATATATATATAGGAACGCAATATTTAAAATGCTAAAGAAATATAACAAGCATATTTTAGCCAGAAACCAAGAAAACTGATTTTTTTTTTTTTTTGTAAAAACTGAGTCTAGCCCTCCATTTATATTTCCTTTAAAATAAAAACGACGCCCCCAGCAGAGTTGCCACTGTGGGTGCCCCGGAAGATTCTCCAGTGCCCCGTGCTTCCTTTTTTAGGGGAACGCGACATGCGGAAGGACATCACTCTTTCCATTTCATCCTCCCTTATTTAGGGGAAAACGAAATTAAAAGTGCAGAAAGAATGTTGTCAAAAGCGCGTTGAATACGCCTCGGTCACCTTAGTGAGCTTTGGTCCATTATGAGAGCTTTGGATTTCTCTGTATCTCACCCTCCCTTGTTTAGGGGAAAATAAGATACAGAAAATGCATCGCCCTTTTCATTCGCATCGTCCCTTGTTTAGAGGAAAACGGAAAAGTGTAAAAAAAAAAGATGTTGCGAGGGCGCGTGGGAACACGTCCTGCCTCACAATGAACTTTTCAAAAATTGCCTTGGTCATTATGAGTGTCTGGGGTTTCTCCGTATCTCACCCTCCCTTGTTTAGGGGAAGACAAGGCATAGAAAATGCATCACCCTTTTCATCTTCATCGTCCCTTGTTTAGGGAAAAATGGGAAAGTGCAAAAAAAGGATGTTGCGAGCCTCACCATGACCTTAGGCTTACTTTGGATCGCTATGAGTGCTTTGGGTTTCCCCGTATCTCATCCTCCCTTGTTTAGGGGAAAACGAGATGCAGGAAATGCATCACCCTTTCATTCTCATTCTCCCTTGTTTAGGGGAAAACGGAAAAGTGCAATAAAGGATGTTGCGGGCCTCACTATGATCCAAATTTAAAACAGAGTCGTCATCTTTATTTTAAGGAGAAATAAAGAAAAACCAAAAATAAACCAGAGTTTGTAAAAAGGGTTCGGAGGCTAAGTTACGAGGTGAGAATGTGTTAGGCACTCGCCCTTTCGGTCTCAAAACAGTTTTTTGCTAAAATATGTTTTTTTGTTATATTTATCTTAGCAAATGAAATAAAGCATTAAAAAGAAAACAGATATATCTGTATTTACATTATTTACAGACTTGCAGCCGCCTCCTTTCAATAATTACAAATATATTTAAAAATATTTGACCATAATAATGGCTTTTTTTAATGCTATTTTCTACATAAATCCGGGCAGCACAACAGCTTATATTTTTTACATTGGGTAGAATAACTGCTTCCGAAAGTTGCTTCTGGGCACCGTAACACGGGCGGAGCAACTGCTTGCGTTTTTGCTGTTGTTTGCTTGCTGCTGGCGGAAATCGGGCAGAGCAACTGCTTGCTTCTAGCGGATTTGGCCTTTGGATTCGGGCAGAGCAACTGCTCTTTTTGGGATTTTTGGACTGAGGGAATAGGGTGGAATCCTAGCTAGGGGGCTAAGGCTCACTTTGACCGGTTGGTTTGTGTTTAGAGGAGATTTGGCAGAGTTTCAAGGCTTCATAGGAGGAGGGAACTCTCTCTATCTCATGATCGCTCTCTACGGCGTAAAATAAACGCACAGCGTAATAGTGAGAAAATTTCTCAACCCCTAAAACTGAAGTTGGACACCTCTATTTATAGGTGAGAGGAGGGACACCGCTGTCTTTAAAATTTCTTCTTTGTGTTTCATTAGCTTGTACCGTGCTCTTGAGAGCTTGTACTAATTCTCAAATCGTAATCACTGTTTGGGCTCTGGGCACCGCGCCTGGTTCCCTTGGTGGTGGCGCCTGGACCCTTTTTTAGCCTCCTTTTTGACACTCTGACCCCTGCATTTTACTGTTTTACGCATCATGTTTTGTTTTTTGCATTTTTTAAAACCCTTTAACTTGACATTTGTTAAGTTTTAACAGGTCTTGCTATCGCATGTCATGTTACATACCAGGGGGTACGAAATTGGAGTGTCTACACTAATACAATTTTCCCAAAATTTAAAGTTTTATTAATTTTTCTCTCTTCCATCTCTCTCCTAATTTCATGTTTTCAATCTATAATTAAGTTGTTTAATTACCATAATATTCTTTGAATTATAAAAAATAAATAATATTTAATAATGAATATTAATATAATTTTGAATTTAATAATTTAGGCAATATCAAATTTATTTGTTAATATAAATTGAAAGTAGATATAAAATTAATGGATATAAAATTAATTGAAAGTAGATATAAATAGAATACATATATATTTGTTAGATAATAAAAATTGCACAACAAATTCAAATGATAATAAACCAAAGAAAAACGGCTCAAATTACATACTTCCTACGGTCATCCCTCCCCCAAAATGATCAAAATGTCCCCGACTCAAAAACTTTTTCAGTAATAGTGCACCCAAATGAGGTGACACTGATAATATGCGAACTTAATTATTACAATTATATATACAAATATTTAAGCTCAATTCAATAAACAATAAAATAGACATTTAGACTATGATTGCTCTCAATTCATTGTACATCTCACATAGTATGATATACTCGATTATTCTCCCATATACATAATCACATCCATCTAGAGTTATTGTACATGTTCCCAGAGCAATTAGACAACGATTTACCTGTTCATATTCATCATCGCTTTTCTACAATGTCAATGAGCGAAAATGGAATCCGGTAATGATGATGTTATCACCTCTCACCAGGTCCATGTTGATTTTTAAAAGTCCACTCATCCAGCATGTCATAACTATGATCCTACTTTTGCCGGTGAAATTACTTGGTTATAGGCAACAAAAGTGGTCACAAAACATTTATATTTAAGGAGGAAGCACATTTATGGCTAAGTAAGCAATGTTTGTTGAGTATCAAATTAAACATGTCAAACTTTAAAGATCCATAGTTGTTCATCAAATTATATTTCACTATATACTTGTTCTTTAGATTCTATGGATATAATTTGTCTTGACAAAACTCACAAGTAAATTAATATCAATATAGGAAGATCTTATAGTATAATGAGTTTTTAAATTGTTATTCTTGTTTCCCTTACATATTGGTAAAAAGAGAAAAGACATTCTCTCTTAGATTGATAGTATTTAATTTCTTAATAGCTTCTTATGTTTTTTTTATTTACTTATCACTACTTGTATATGTGTTCATATGTAAATATAATCATTATTTTGTAAGTAGTTACAGTGATTATCTTGCAATCTTGATATAAACAAATTACATTTGTCATTATATATATCTTCATATTTTTGGTAAGTGCATTTTGAAGGGATCTTGCTATATTTGGATGTGCTAATCGTATTTGTGTATATATATATATATATATATATATATATATATATATATATATATATATATATATATATATATATATATATATATATAAGAAAACAAAGTATTTCAATTTTCAATACCCTATTAATTAAATGTTTAGTATAAAAACTAAGAAAAATGTAATAAAACAAAGTATTTTAACTTCCAATGCATATTTGTGTTTACATTTATAGAAAATATTTAGGCGGGAAAATCACGGTTGTTATTATTATATATATAGATAAACACGCCGGATGGTTTTTTGCGAAGGTCCTCCCTGTCGACTCAAGGTGTTTGTTTTATAGATAATATAGCCAGATCCACCACCGACGACACCATCACCGTCGGACGGCAACTCCGATGACCCACATACCTATACTACCTTCAGCACCCCCGGTATGATTTATTTTGGAGACATCAGAAACAGTTTTTTTTAAATAATCAATCTTCTATCTTTCTTCATTCTCTCTTCTAAAAATTCACGCTTTATTATCTCTTCTAAAAATTCACTTTTCATTATCTCTATTTATTAAATTATTTTATTTATAAATAGTATTTGAAATTACTTCATTAAAATTATAAACAATTTAATTTATTTATTAAATAATATACAAATTAATTATTTTTTAAAAGCGTAAAAAAAAAAAAGTCGTCTAAATATAGTGGATGATTTGATATTGGGACCCATATAAGAATGGAGTAAGAATGAAAACCGCTATGAAAATAAATTTTTAGAAATGAATATTTTTAAAATGTGTAGGTGGCAGTCTGACACAGCTAAGAATTAGGTTAAAAATGAAAACCAATGAAAATGCTCTAAGAAGGTATCAATTAGATTTTTATAAGAATAATTGCGGACCGATCCCTTTTCTAAAATTATAACTGCTTTAGTACCATTTTTTTCCAACCTCATGTCTATTTTCGTTAATTTCTTTCTAAAATGCCCCTCCTCCTCTACCGCCCTTACTTCTCCAAAATTCCCATCACAGACATCAAGATCATAATTAGAAAGGGAAGAATATGCTACCCCTATATAAATGAAAAAAACACACAGGTAGTACCCCTATTCAAACCAAGAATTTAACCTCTTAGGAAATATGAGAATCTAGAAGGAGAGAAAGAAAGATGAGTGCACTCCTCTCCAATACAGACCAATTAAAGAGAACTATGATCATAAGGAAAATGTAGTAAAAACGTGAATCTCGCAATTGGAATTACTAATTGAAGAGAGATATATCCCTTCTGATAAAAAAGAAAGGAAAAATAGAAGGTATGAATTCTTGGGTTGAGATTGGGAATTCTTGCGTATGAAGAGGAAGAAGAAAGCTGGGGATCCAAGTATCGTATTTTACAATGCGAGCATCAAAATTTGATTTTGGATTGCGATGCATCGTCGTGGAGGTACAGACGTCGAGGAGGTTGCTTCTGGAGCAAAAGGTCATGGAATCATGCATATCAACATAAAAAGATTATTACCACCATTTCCAAAATATCTATATGAACGATATGCAACGATATGAGTTTAGATGCAAAACAATCTTCTTATGCATGACGATGGTGTTCTGAGTGAGTTGTTTGTATAGTGGTTGAATCCAAATTCTTGAGCCTCACCTACGAATCCACGTGCCTTTTTAGAATATGCATCTCAAACAGGAAAGAAACTTTTGGTTTGAAATGTGGAAGAAGAAAATGATTAGACAAAAAGGAAGGGGAAGGGAGAGAAAGAAAATAAATCGTGAGCATTCGTTTTGCTAGATGGAGGAGAATTAATTGCTTGGTGAGTTGGTGTTAGTAAGAAGTCATTGGAAGAGGAGTCATTAAATGAGGAGAAAGAAACATTTAATGGTATAAATTGATTAGTGATTGAGAAAGAGCTTAAACATGGGGAGGGACATTGTAATTTGTGATGCATGCATCCGATTTTACGATGCAAAAAATATCTATGCACAATTTGATTGTCGATGCACAATTTGGGATTACCGATGCAGGAAATGGGATTGCGATTTATCGACTTTTGAATTGTCATGTAGCACGTCTAATTGGATTTCATCAAAGGTACACTCGTCTTTTCGCCGTAAAAAGTATCCTTAAGCGGTTAGAAACAAAAATAACAGACTTTCGTGGTTGAAAATTGTTGAAAATAGATCGACCCAAGTCATTTTTAGTGAGTTGAGCATCAAATGAGAAACAAATTAGATACTTAGTTGTAAAGTGTTCTTCCTAGTAGTACTACCTAAGGTTGCATACAAATCAAAAATAAAATTATTCGATTTAGTATTCAAATTCAATATTCGGTATTCGTATTTAAAATATTCGAATTCGAATTCTTATTCTTTTTTTTATTCGATAAGAATTTGAATACGAATACGAGCGTGATAGTATTCGATTTAAATATTCGTGAATATTATCGAATAAATTATATATTTAATAAAAAATCTATAGTTAAGTTATTATTTAATATATTTAATAAATATATATAGTTAAATATTATTTAAATAAATTATATATATAATGTATTTGATGTTATGGATGTTATGGATTTTTATTATGGATATTTGATGTTATAGATGTTTTATTTATATTAATTTATATTGAAAATTTGAATATTCGGATCAAATATCCAAATAGCATCAAATCATTATTCGATAAATAAATTTTATAAAAAAAATATAAATCAAATTTCAAATAAAATACGAATCAATTTTAATATTCGAATAATAAACAAATACAAATAAGAGTATTCAGAATATTATCGTGCTATTATATTCGACTCTATTCAAACCCAGTACTACCCTGTAGCTTTCCACCGGATGTCTTTGTTGACAGCGGAAAAAAAAAAGAGAACAAACAAACAAAAAACTCCAACTCAGGGCAAGTTTAATGGTGGTACTTATCTATAGGTATCAAAATTAAATTTTGATACTGGTTATTATTATTAATGAGTATCAAATGATCATCTACAACATAGATACCAAAATGAAGGGTATTAAAAGTAAGTGAGGTACTAAGGAGGTATCAAATTTGGTACCTTCCCTAGTACCACACCTAATTTTGATACATTTTACCTTAAGTATCACCTAATTTTGATACCTTCTACTTTATCTATCGGAGAAACGGATACTTTTACATAGTATCAAAAATTTGGTTTTGACCCAGCATTGGACTTGCCCTCCTCAGAGAGAGAGATGGCGGAGGAGGAGAAGAGGAGAGTTGTGTGCGTGACCGGAGCCGGTGGGTACATCGCGTCGTGGCTGGTGAAGCGTCTTCTCTCCAACAACTACACTGTTCATGGCACCGTTCGAAATCCTCGTAAAACTCTTCAAGCCCTCGGTTCTAATCTATTTCTATTCTCTGTTTTGTGTCTCTCTTCTCCTTTTCTTTATTTCAATCCCGCTCAAACTATTTTCTTTTTATTAATTGTAATCTCAGTTTCTTTCAAACCAATTCCCTTCAAACTATTACTCACGAGATACCCATTTTAGGGACTAAACATTACTTTTAAAGTGAGACTTGTTCAAGTGTTTGCTTATTAAATCATGTTATGTGCATCAGCTTAGATTACAAGGTAGTAATTTGCTTTTTCAGTTCTTTGCAAGTGATCAGTTTCTTGCACCCTTTATTTCCTTGGGTTGTCAAGCCATTTTCTTCATGTGGTTACTTCTGGGATTTTGTTTTTGCAGATTGATATAGTCAATTGTTTTTGAGTGGCCCTAAATGCAACACAAAAAACACTAAATACCACATCCATTTAAAAGTTTAATTACTAATTAATCATTTTATAAAAAGGAGTTACAATTAACCCGAAACTCTAATTACTAATTAATCCTTATCATTTTATATAAAGGAGTTTTAATTAATCCTCTTATAAATATATGTCAAACCCTACTTTACAATTAACTATAAACCCTAAACTTGTTCCTTTCCAACAATTTATTTAATGAATTCCGATCCGAATAACAACGTTCATGATGATTCTTCGGATTTTTTTTTACGGGAAGCTGTTACCTACATTGTACTCAATATATATATTTATTTTTTTTTCGATATTAAAAATCATGTTTAAAGAAGAAGAAAAAAACCGGAAGAAGAAAACGGTACGAAGTTGGCGTTTTTTTTTCAGACCTGGCATTTTTTTTTTTTTGGCTAGCGATTTTTTTCACTATTTTTTTAAACAACCTGACGATTTTTTTCAAATTTTTAAAAAAAAACCTGGCGATTTTTGTATATATTTTTTTAAAAAAAGTGGCGACTTTTTTCAAAATTTTGTAAAAAACATGGTGATTTTGGTACATGAAATTTCAATAGTACATGCCAACATAAATGAACTTGATCCCGGAGCAAGTCAAGAATAGGCAGACTTTGGAGCAAAGTCATAATTGAAATTTCAATAGTACATGCCAATTGATGTCTAAATCACCTTTGGATCAAAAGAATAGGCAGACTTTATGTACAAGAAAGAAACACTGTTTCAACCAAAAACTTAGAACGGACGCTGCCAAAGCCGATGATGTCGTCCTCCTTCGATTTTTTGGGTTAACGGTCGCTGTCCTTCAATTTTTTGGATTTTAGGGGTTAGATTGATCAGAATGTCTTTTTTTTAATTGTAATTTAATTGAGTTTTTTTTAAAAAAAAATGGAAGGAGTGTAGTTTGGTAAACAAAGCTATTTTAAAATTTAATATTTTTTCTTTTAAAATCAAAGGAGGATAGTTTGGTAATTTAACCTCTTAAGTGATGTTGCATTTAGGGTTTTTCGTTGTAACATTTAGGGGTTCTATTGTTTTTTGTTCCTTTCTTCTAATTGAATTAATTACTTAGTTGTTGTTACATCGCTGGAGCCTCTCTTTTTTTTTTCTTTTTTTTTTCAATGATAATAGTTTTCCATGTGAATTTCTTCCACTCAATAAGCTTGAATTGATTGACCGATATCCCAATGCTTAGCATTTTCTGCTTGAGCTGAGTGTCACTGAAGACTTCTTGTAAATACCTCAAATGTCTATATCTTGCAGAGGATGAGAAGTATAGTCATTTGAAGAAGCTTGAAAAGGCATCTGAGAATCTGAAACTGTTCAAGGCTGACCTGCTAGATTATAGTTCTCTTAGTGCAGCCATCACAGGATGCACTGGAGTATTTCATGTTGCAAGTCCAGTTCCCTCCACCTCTGTACCAAATCCGGAGGCAAGATTAAATCATGCTTTATTCTTCTTTATTGAAAACTAAAATCACACATGTTATACAAATAGGTGTACCATATGTCCTCCCCATAAATTCTTAGCTCTCTTTGATTTGTTCTGTTGCACATAACACATAATTGCTCTTGTGCAGGTAGAACTGGTTGAGCCTGCTGTTAAGGGTACACTTAATGTACTTAAGGCATGTTCTGAAGCAAATATCAACCGTATTGTGTTTGTATCGTCTGCTGCTGCTGTTGGCATGAAGCCCAACTGGCCCGAGGGTCAAATCCTGGATGAAAGTTGTTGGTCTGACAAGCAATACTGCAGATCAACTAATGTAATTACCTAAAGCATTCTACTGTATAGACCCTGTAACTATGAGAGTTTCAAGCATTCCATCACATGCATTTTTAGTAATAATCATGTTCTATGCTGAAGGGATTTTCTTTTTCTCACATTTCTAGCTGCCTAATCTTCTCTTTTTGTCAGAACTGGTACTGTCTGTCCAAAACAGAAGCTGAAAGTGAGGCTTGGGAATTTGTGAAGCAAAATGGGCTTGATATGGTATCTGTGTGTCCAACAATTGTTTGGGGACCAATGCTGCAAGGGACAACCAATGCTAGTAGTTTGGTTCTAGTTAAACTTCTAAAAGGTTTGTATTGTACTTGTTTGCTTGTATGCATATATATATATTGTGTGTAGCAAGTGATTTTGAAACCCTAATTGTATGTTTGGAAAAAAAAAACCTAATTATGAATCAGAGACTGATAATCTGCATTCTCCTTGTCATACTGAATTCAGGCCTCTCATCCTTATTCATAAGTTTGGGACTCATCTCTTTGGGAATTTAAGCCCTTCTTTATAGTGCAATTTCTAGTTGTGGGATGTCTGTCAGAGGATATATTGGCTTAGGAGGCTTGCTCTCTGGGAAACGACCTTTAAAAGGCACTGAAAAAAATGAGATACTTGGTAAGTGTTACATCCAGTGCTTTTCCATGTGTTAGGGGGTGAAACCCATGGGAAATCATATCCTGCTTATACTTCAAATCCAATCCGTACCAGTGACCTCCTATGATGCATGGATACGTTAGCCAGCTAGTGTTTTGCTTATCCGATATGTTCCGGATACGCCCGATAGGTGCTTGGATATGTACATGGGGCGAATTGGCAATTTTTCGAAGTTTGGATACGCGACTCGGATACGCATACCCGAATCCGGACAGGTCTCTTCAAAACAAAGGCGTTTTGTCTTGAAAAAGGGGGTAAATCGAATTCAGTAATTCTAATTCACTTAACCAAACCTACCTTGACCTTGTGACCGGAGAGAGAGTGTGCGACTGCCGACTGAGAGATCGAGGGACAAACAATTTGAGTGAGTGAGTGACGACGATTACTGCTGCCTTGCTCTCGCGTCGCCTCTGGCCCTCTAGCTCGAGCCCTAGCCACCGCTGCTTCGAGCCTTTGACCAGACGACCACGATGACTAGTCGAAGCCTTCTTCTTGACTTCTTCTCTTCGAGGTAAGTGAACCTTGAACAATTACGAACTCTTTTAAACTCTGTCATCAATTTCGAGGCTTAGTTGTTTTATATTGTTTTTTTGTTTACTCTACTTCACGCCTTCTCTGTTGTGGACCACATACTCAAGATAGTCTGTGTTGTATCTATCATCTATATATAATATATCTATTTACATTTTGGTCCTTATAGTTTGAATATTTACACTTTGGTTTTTATAGTTTGAATATTTACACTTTACCCCCACGTATCCGTATCAGGGATTTTTCAAAAATCTCGTATCCCGTATCTTGTATCTGCGAATCCGTATCCGTATCCGTGCAACCTAGGTGACCTCTACACCTAGAGTTGTGGGTTGATTCTCTGGGATTCAGAACATCTTATCATGAGTAGGTCTCCTGCGAGACCGTCTTACGGATCCTAACACACGATAGGTCGGGTCATGAAGATTCGTCTTACAGAAAATACCCTTAAGACGGTCTTTCCTAAGTTTTTGCCTCTTATCATTGGAGGGTAGACCCCCATGGAGATCGTTTTCTGAATATTGACGTTACCTAGTGCCTTGTTTTATTCCCCCACAAAGATAGGGAACTTTATAGTAGTATACCAATGCCTAGGGATTGCAACACAGAACAATCTATTTTTCACTCTTGTTTTGCAGCTGTCAGTGCCGTGACAACATGTGGCGTCGTGTCTCACAAAGATACTAACCAGTGCAAAAAACCTAAGTGACAGAATCAGATACTCCTAGTCATAATGGGGCATAGGCAGCCCACACCTTAAGGGATTGCACCAAACTTTACACACTTGCTATTTGAATCACAATTAGAGGGATGAGATGTTCCCAAATATGTGCCTATGCTTGACATCGGGTGAGTTATGAACCATAAAAGAAATTCATAGCATACAATCTAAAATCAATTGGTTTGTAGGTTGAGGTATTAAGCTAGTCTGGTTAGGGACAAGTACTTCTCCACACATCCCCTTGTGTGACCCAGAGACTGGTTGTGGTTGTTTGCATATGCCCACTTCACCATTCTACTATGATACAGCCGTAAGCCTCAACCTCGGCTACCAGTGAAGGGGTGTGTTGAAACCACCCACCCGACATCGGGTAAAGAGAAGCCTTACATCTAAATAAGTTTCTGGGGCCAATCCACTGAGAAACTAATTATTTGATAGGTGGAGTTGCCCCTCATGGTCATAAACTAGCCTGTCTACCTTGTAGGACATATTTCTGTGCTACTCAACACCCAGAGATGTCTTCCAACTCTCAAACCACGTCTTGGACCATGCCGAGTGCCGCTAACCGATTAATTTTTCATGCCTGCTCACTCTTCGATGAAATGCCGATACCTAATACCCCTGATCGTACGTTTGGCCCATGGCTACTCCCACACATGCATTCGAGGTTATCTTAACAACATCCACGACATCAAGACTATGCAGGGCTTAACTCACTTTGACACACCTAAGTACTCCTCTTTCATACCTACCAATCTACTATCTCGGCACTTTATCATAGATTATTTCTTAGTAAAGAAAAGCCTCTCTATGAATATAGATCTACCACGATGAGTTTTACTGATCTGCATCTCCCTTGATTTTAGTTCCGAATCACTGAAGAACAATAATAATTATAATAATAATTACAACTTTGATAATAATAATAATGACAATAATATTAATGATAATAATAACAAAAATAATAATCTCAACATTAATATTAATAATAATTACTTAACTAATCAAAAAAATTAATAATAATAATTATGATTTCAACTTGCACGCATGCGTTGGGTTGTAAAGAATCTGATGCGTCGATTCACAACACCCTCTTCCAGGTAAATGTAAAGTAGCAATGCTCCAATTTTGGTGGTGATGAGAATTGTGGAGTGGTCTCTCTCTCTTGACTTAAATTTTCTAAGGTTCTTGTTCCATTTCTTCCTAGGAGATGTCTAGTAATTTAACCAGAGCTTGCAGTCTTGTAGGGGTAGACATGTTAAGGCGTACTGACCTTATTATCACTGAGCAGCACAAAACCACTCCACTGCTAGCATAGGCAGATGACGCTCGTATGTTCTCGAGCATTTATATATTGAGGAGAGACAACTTGTGAAACCAAATGGGGAAAATTCGGTAGGTTTTTACTTGTTTGTTTGTTCAAGTATATTGTGGCTCTGCACTTCTGCATACTCATCTTTTCACCTTGTTGCCTCCAGGTAAAATTGAGTCAGGGATGGCTTTCTATATAGAAAGTCAGCTACAGCCTTTAGTAACTGAATATATTCTACTTCCAGTGAGAATTCATTTTCAAGCTGGTCTGATCAAAGTGACAATTTTTAAAATGAATTTCCTCTTATTTTGAGTGCAGAAGGCTACGAGGAAATGGAAAATAAGTCCAGGAGGATAGTGGATGTACGTGATGTAGCTGAATCACTGCTGCTTGTATACGAGAAACCTGAGGCTGAAGGAAGATACATATGCACAGCTCACCAAATTAAGTCGCAGGAATTGGTGGAAATGCTGAAGAAACTTTATCCTAACTACAATTACCCAAAGAAGTATATATCTTTCTTTATGTACATTCTGTTAAAATAGTTTGTCTGCCTCGGTGTCTGTTAGCGAATTTCTAGTTAGAATTGTGAAAATCCCTTCGGGTTTGCCTGTTATCTTGTTACATCATTCAGTATTTCTGCATAAGATAACCCTACAACAGAGAGCTCCTTCCACTTGGGATTTCTTGGAATATCTTATGGTAAAAAGACCAAAAAGCTGTAAAATTTACTCACGTCAATACTTCAGAATCCTTTTGTCCCTATTATCAGTGTGAAAAATTGGATACAACAAATTTTCATACAAAACCTGCTGACAACGTTGAATTGGTCGTGTAGTTTGTAGGCCCCACTACTAAGTGATGGGTCTTGCAGTTTTTACCAACCAATCAATGGTTGCCAACTGGTTTTGCATCCACATTTTGTCCCCTTGGGACTACTCATTATCAATTGCTGGTCTGTTTGTAGTTGTTGGAACTGATTTTGTTTACTATATTTAATGACAGGTTTACTGAGGAAAAGGAAGCAAGGTTGGTTACCACTTCAGCAAAATTGCAGAGGCTGGGTTGGAGTTTTAGGCCACTAGAAGAGACTCTTGCTGATTCTGTTGAAAGCTACAAACTGTGATTCTTGAGTGACGTGTGCATGCTGGAATTTTGCTTTTTCTAGCTTTTGCATTTCTGCCTTCATCAAGCATTTGAGAAATCCACAGTATCCTTGTGTAACCACTTCCAAGAACCTGTGTAAAGTTAAGATGAAAATATGGCAAAGAAGCCATTAACATGTACTATTGTGTAGGGCATGTTTGAATAAGGACACAGGTACATCCATGTATCTGTTACAGTCAGATAGTTTTGACAGTGTTCTAACACGATATATAAGAAATCTATAGTCTTGTGTTTTTGTCCCAAGAAGGTTTACAAAATATAGCATCAACTATGGAAATCTTTGTGCCCCTTTCGAGAACCTGCCTTTGGCTTGACAGTGAACGCTTCAGAACATGCGATGTCGGATAGAAAAGAACAACTGCGGCACGAAATAAAGGGGTCTCTCAACCTTCATCTTCATCAGCTAGCTTGCTAATCCACACATCCTTAATCTCCAAGGTCAACACTTGTTCAATCATCAAAATTTAAAATGGTTCTAATACCAGCAAAAGAAAAATCAATTTAAAATTGGTTGGCTGGTTTGATTTATTTTTTAGAAACTAGTTTTGATTTAGAATCATTTGATTGATCTTTAATCAAAATGCCAAGTATTTTAATGTTGGCATTTCCGCGGCTAATGCAGAAAAAATGTGTACAAAAGTACCGGTATGAGAGTAGTGATATATGAATATATCTTCAAATTTTAGTACTTATCAGTTGAAAAGCTTTGAACTCTTCCTCCTCCAGAACCACTGAACCAGAGTCAGAAAAATATGCTAGTATTCGATTCTTTTGTATGGAACCTGGAAAACGAATAGGTTGCCTCCTTGATTGACCAAATATTCAGACTACAACTGTCGATAGATCAAAAACATAAAAGTTGATATATCTGATGCATATTTCTCTTTCCCTTGTTTGGATAGATTTCAATTTCATAGCAATTGATCTTTGATATTATCAACAAAATATACACCCATGAGATTGATTAGGGTACACGATACATTCCAGTTTCCAGGTGCAAACCTACAACAAAACCCCCCAAATCCCCAACATAAATCTCAGTTAAGTAAATATACACCTAGGGCATCTCACCTTTTCACTATGTTAATACTAGTATTGACGCTGATTTCCAACCTTCCCTGCATATGTCAAATGATCAGAAGTTACTCGCTGTGCTGCAAGGCAATAGCAGTGCACCAGATAAAATCTTTATCGAAACTTCGGCTAAATTCTCACAACTGTTATCCTTCTTCATCTTCACTAGGGTTCTAAGATCTCTTCAAATTGGTCGGTAGACTCACTTTCTTCGACTATAATAGAATCCACCGCCTGTATGATGTGGGTATCGATGACGTGACCCTGAACCCCTACCTCCGTGTCCTTCCCACATGTGACCTCGATGAGGCACTCTGCTTCCCCCACTCTGGATCCAGCTTAGCGGCTGAGTCCCCAACCCGTTAAGCTCCTCCTCTTCTCTATCATTATACTCCAAGACCAACCTCTTGATATCTTGTTTCTCTTCTAACTCTGCGGCTTCCTTCTGTTTTGTGCTCTGCACAAGAGAGCAGTCCCGCGGAATGTACATCTGTTTCGTTTGTTGCTTACTTCCTCGTTTTACAAGAACTTTCACCTGAACATCCTTGCTTCCCTCAGCCTCCTCATTCAATGCCTCATCACCACTTTCTCCTTCAGCACCCCTTCCATGGTGATCCCTCATGGGTCCCTCGAAAACACTCATTGGTATCACCATGTTCAGTGTTGGACGGGCCCGTAATTCCAGTTTCCTCGATTCCAAGCTCTCCTGTATCAATTATCTGACTCCATCACTACCATTAAAAATATATATCTTCATATAAGCATATAATTGACCTCACGTAAACACATTTTAAATATCTCAAGAAAAAACAAATAAAAATTATGGAGTCACTTTCTAGTTTCTATTAATGATTGTTCTTTTCCTTGGCCATAAATCTGAGTTCAACTAGGCACCTAGTATGTGATATCCTGATGGTTAAAAAAATATATATATATTACTATAAAAATACCAAATCCCAATTTTACTTGCATTTCCATAGGAAATTTTAATACAAAATACAGTCACTATTTTACCTGCATCAGAGCCCTAAACTCTCGGTCAAAGTCAGCTTCTTCCTGAGGGTCCACATTCATCACCTTCTGGCGGACGTGGACTTCGTCCTCCTCATCAGAAGCATGCCTATCCCGGTCATCGTAATCATCCTCGCTGTCGCACGCATCATCATGATTTTCTTCATCCAGCTCCTCCTCATCATCATGCCCATCTGGGTCCATGGTGCTACTTCCCGAGTAACTGTCAGTATCCCCAGCGGCTTCTTCACGGACTGCGCCATTCTCCTCTACACCATTTGCCAGACTTCGCCCATTCACTGAAATGCTTCCGGAAGTAGTCCTGCTTGGAGGTTTTTCTTTCCCCAAGTGCTTCTCATTATTGACCTTATCAGTGGAAACAGTACGTTCATGCTCCTCGAGTTCGGTAAGAGCTGCATTAACTTCTTCAATGGATGAATACCGGGTCATGCTGGGGCGAAGATCAGCAAACAAGTCCTGTAAATGACCATTTAAGTTACCAAACTTCAAATTCAAGGTAACATGATGTCATAGAAAACATGGCTGAGTTAATATAGATTAATATGTGAAAGTTACAGTACAAATCAAATCCAGCTAATGTAAATTGGTGGAGTTGAAGAAAGAGGACAAAGTTCAAACATAGAACACAACTTATCCAAGGAACATATCTTTTTTTTTTGATAAGTAAAGAGTATTATATATCAGGCACCAAAAAGGTGGCGCGACCTTGTACACAGGGGGTATACAAGACAAAAGTATTATACAACAAAAGACCTATACATTGTATATACAGAAGAATCCCCTGATCTGGGAACAACTTCTAAGCAACAAAATCTATGGGTCTGGAGAAAAGCTTCCTTGATCCCTCCTATATCAGTCTCAACGTTCTCAAAGATCCTTCGGTTCCTTTCCTTCCAAATGATCCACCAAACCGCTGAAGGAGCAAAGACCCAGAACGTATTCCTGTTTCTTCTTTTGTGCAGAGACCACCCACGCAGAAGCTCACAGGCCGAGGCATGACCCAGGAAACCCCAACCAAATTGAAGAACATATTCCATAACTGGCCTAAGAAATACTAGTAACCGTGGCACAGGTATTACTTGTGAACAAATATTTATTTTATTATTTTTATTTTACTTAATTACAAATATATATCTTATATTTATTTTAAATGATGATAATTTTAGGTAACTTAAATTTAAGAAGTGGAAGAATTTGGTAGTTAATTCTAGTAAGAATCAGTAGTTATTTTGTGGGTGGTAATTCGCATTAAGATTAGGGTTACTTTGCGCAAGTCAAAAATGTATGACATCGCTTCAATTTCAGCCTTCCTGCTTTATAATAGTATAGATAATACAACAATAGGAAATTACAAATGGCTTAATCATCAATGCTAGTCTATCAGAATAATGTTAGCAGGGAAACTAAGCTCAATAAGATCACTGAATGAATGTAGTGCCAGATTTACCCAAAAAAAAATTCTGTTCTTCACCTTCTGATGAATTATTACTCTGCCTTATGCTACAGCCATTCTATAGAAGACCAGCCTCATCATCTCTCCCAATTAGAAATTTGATCCGAGTCTCATGCCATCATGAGCATTATCTAATACAGAAGTGCTCAAATTTTAGATTCTTCTGCTTTTGGTCGGTAGCGCTAAACAATTAATCAATTACAGACCTTTATCAAAAGTCTGTAGCCTTGTGGCTTCATGAACAGTGAGTACGGTATTGCAGCTTGGTGGGGGCTAACCACACCCCACCCATTTTAACAAATTTAACACACTACTCTCTCCACCCCACCCTAACTCCCCATTCCACCCCTTCCCTCTTCTCTCTACAGCCTTCCCCTTCTCTCTTCTCTCACGTACTGACTACTCACCATCTTCATCGTCATCTTCATCTTCCCTCTCCAACCTCCATGGCCGCCGCCTCTCTCACCATCTTCATCTTCTTCCCTTCCGTTTCAAAACCCTAATTCCCAAATCCCAACTCATGAAATCCCCAAATCGAGCAAGCAATTGAAGGACCTGCAAAATTGGGAGCAAGGAATCAAAGCAATCTTCTTATGCAAAATCGAACAAGTAAGCAATCGCCTCCTCTCCCTCTATGTGTTCATCGCTTCCTCCCCCTCTCTCAATTTGTTTCATCTCCAACTCCGAAACATCTTCCTGAACCAGATGGGAGTGTGCGGCTAGGGTGGTGGCCGAACAGACGACCCTCTGTTCGGACCGGGTTATATGCACACTTTAGGGAGAGTTCGGCCGGGAGTGGCTGCAGACAATGGGTTGTGTGCAACTGAGCGTTGCCGCACACAATGGGGTGTGTGCGTGTGTGCAGCTGAGAGTTGCCGCACACAATGGGGAGCGTGCGGCTGAGGGTGTTGAGATTTGTCCATGGGGCTATATCGGCATACCCGATGGCATTTTTGCAATTTTTTGTGGGGTGTAGATAGTGGAGTTTGGGGTGTGGTTAGCCCCCGCCTTGCAGCTTTTGAGAAGAAAAACTATGGCACGCGACCAATTACTAGAGCATATTTAAATTCTATAAACAATATATGGCAAAATATACAGGTGGTACACCCTCCAAAAACCCACATTCACAGGATGGGCCAGTTCTCTTACCCTTCTATTTCCCTTTTGTTGTCTTTTTTTTTTTTAACTTCTCATAATTCGACCTTTAGAGCAAGGCCAATGGTTTTGCCAAATCAAGTAATAAATCAAACACAACCCATTAAAAATCAATAAAGTAATCCATTTGATTCAAAACCAAAAAACCTTTCCAATGGTGGCACAAACTCAACACTTTTACACTAGGTTGCACGGGCACTCCTTTAACCTAGCGTATCCGGCCATATCCGTGACACAAACACTTTCGGATACTCTAGGTTGAAGGCGTGTCCGTGCAACCTAGCTTTTACATACCTCACCATATTTACCTTCAAAATATATTTTGTGTCCAAGTGAAGCAAACCAAGTCTCTATTTATAGATAAAAATGTATACTTTTTTTATAAAAAACATTTTTTGAATTTGCAAAAAAGCCAAAAGGGGATAAAAATCAAAAAGTGGTGGATGATTTGGTTTGATTTGGGTTCATCTCTTGATTCTCAAATCAATAAATCCTAACTTGATTCAAATTTGATCCTTCTTGATTTGCCATTGGAAGGAAAGATTGGTGTTTGATTTGGTAAAAATCACCATTGTTCTTGCTCTTAAGCATTAAAAGTGAAAAGCTTATTGTGGACTAGTCACTTTCCTCAAAAGCAACTTCCCTATCCAAAAAACCACAAAATATATTTCTCCTATCCAAAAGGCAAAAGCCCCAAAAAATAAAGTTTTCATAGCAAAAGGTCCAATGTTTAACTAAAGACTAACACCACTAATTATATTGAAACCATTAGAGTTGGTCATTATAACAAAATTGCTTGAGCATAGCCAGACAAGATGTTCCCAACACTCAAGGATGGTAAATTTGAAAGGTTATTAAGATTTTAGGCATAATTTTTGGAAGTAAACTCTTTAACTAAAGCATCTCAAAACAGAATAATGGACTGTGCATGGCTCGGCCGGAGTATCATTCACAGGATAGGACAGTTATCTTACACCCTTCTGTTTCCCCCTTTGAGCATAGCCACTGGTGTTACAAAGGGCACCAGCAGCCGGATTTTTCAATTAGAGACATTCACCTAAGGTTCACACACAGCCTTCTTCATATTTTGTAACCAACTTTATCGTTATATCTCCCATGTCTCCAAAAGAAACAAATTCAAAAAACTACACCCAATCTACAATATTGATAACTAGGCTGGCAATCTAGGGTAAGCAAACATCAGTTGTACATTCATTCAAGATACGACAGTTCTCTTACCCTTCTATTTCCCCCTTTGAGCATAGTCACTGGTGTTACAAAGGGCATCAGCAGCCAGATTTTTTAATTAGAGACACTCACCTAAAGTTACACACAGGCTCCTTCATATTTTTGTAACCAACTTTATCGTTGTTTCTTCCATGCCTTCAAAAGAAACAAATCCAAAAAACTACACCCTATATTCAATATTGATAACTAGGCTGGCAATCTAGGGTAAGCAAACATCAGCTGTACATTCATTCAAGATCCAAAAATGAAATTATATACAAGAAAGGATTTGGAAGACTGACCTGTAGGTCAAATTCAATATCAAGGGGCAGTGCACCTTTGCTAAGTATGTATCTTTGGAAATGAATCAAAAATCGATCAAGTTTCCTCTTTGACGAGCCCCGACCAAAATAGTGCCCACAAGTTTCAAGCAGTGTAATAATCATCCTAATCCGGAAACAATCCTCAGGTGGATCCTGTTCATCTTGCTAGAAGCACGAAAAATAAAAAAAGTATCATCAGAAATTCAAAAACCCTCGAATGAGTTCTATTAGATTATTGGATAAATTATTAAACATGATCTCAAAAATCACACACTTATGAAATGACATGATTATGATAAGCTAGTTACCTCCTTAATTGGCTAGTATATTATCAACCGGATACTAAATTCAATAAAAAAGTGTCCAAGGAGAATGCAATTAACACTTTTCTTTGCCTCGTACTCGTGTTCACAATCTCTATGCAAACATGG
The DNA here is from genome assembly GCA_013146195.2 of Codonopsis lanceolata. Classification (NCBI taxonomy): domain Eukaryota; kingdom Viridiplantae; phylum Streptophyta; class Magnoliopsida; order Asterales; family Campanulaceae; genus Codonopsis; species Codonopsis lanceolata. Next base: position 84,265,040 of record CM028377.1, on the reverse strand, counting down.
TTAGGTGAAAACTCGTTAGTGCAAGGGTTGACCCTGGGTGTGCGTAATGATGGAACCACCACTGATGTAATTTGCAGAAGTGGGTGCCACACAACATCAACTGCTTGATAACTACCAACACCAGTGCATAAGTTCATTACAACTTTAACCATCCACTTAACAAATGAATGCCAATCCTCTTTTGCCTCGTCAGGGTGTATTATGAATTTCACAGTATATCACTGGAGTCCTGAAATTCCAAGGGCATTGATCCTCTACTCCTACTGCTTAATTAAAACCATGTAGTTCTATGCTTACAACCTCAGAATCAATTGAGGCCTGAACCTGACCTGGAAAATGGCTGGAAACAGCACCCGAGCCAAAATCTTAAGAGCTCGTTCAAATATAGATATATCAACTACTCTCTTGCACGAATCAGTAATATATTTGATCAAAAGTGGAAGGGATATTATTACTGCAGGCCTTGCAGAGACAGAAAATACTATCTATGAAGCACCAAATTCAGGTCATTTTTAAATAGCACAGGCGCAACACATCCTGAGTTCACTTCTCACGATAAAGACTTTACAATCACATGTACTGAAAGTGAAATAGCATATTACAGATTTGACTTCGTACCTCCGCAGTCCCATGGCCAAAAAGGAGAATCAAATAGAGGGTATCAAATATGACAGAAGAATCGACATGTTCATAGTTGTATAGCTCTCCTAGGAAACGCATATGAGCTATCCGTCGTTGCTGCATTCCATGTTCGTTCAGCTCCAATCCGAGCCTGATTTCCTCCAAAACCTGGAATAAAAATTGTTACAAGAGCTAGTAGAATGGCTTGAAATTTTGTCCACAGCAAAACACCTATGTAAACTGACAAAACTGCAAACAGCAACCTAATGATCTAAATGCTGTCTAGATATGCAAGGTCCCTCTTTTTTCCGCGTTGAAATTAAGCCAATTCCTCTCTCCCTCCTTCTGAAATTAACTTTCTGTTAGCTTCTTAGGGGTTGTGCCGACATACAGTTTAATGTTAGGTATATCTATACTGAAGCACCCACTAGAAAACCCCAACACAACCATGTTCAAGTTGTATAAATTCATTGCATAAGAAATGTTATCAAATATCAATCCCATCACACAATGTTATGCAAGGAATACAACGAAGAGAGAAAAGAAAGTAAGAAAGACTCTCTGCAACTTTACTAACAACGAATTACATTGGCGGGCCCAATCTCCAACAGCTTTAAGCTTTAGATGAGTTTGTCACTAATCATGGGCCAAAGCTATGTTCTGAAAGATTACGTGTTCTAGTCACCCCCATTACAGTTTGTTTTCCCAAGTCTTGCTGGTGCACAAGCTGGTACCCTATTTGATTTGTGACGCACCTTGGTTAAGCTCTCAAATGTGGGTCACATGTGATGGGGAGAGTTTTTTTTCCCTTTTATAATAAAAGAGTATTATATAGATAAGAATAGAAAGGTACAAGAGAGAGAGAAGGAAGGCATAGGCTCTCATTTTGAGTGGGACTTTAGCTTTCACAAATGGATGAAGATAGAGGGAAGGCAGGCAGGCTACATGAAGAAATCAAAAGGGAATAATAAAGAACCAGAAGAGTAGAACAAGATTACCACCAATAGCCAAGATTGAGATATGAAGCTTCTTGAGAAATACCCTTGAAAGAGTAGTAAGTTCAAGTTAAGTAAGAACGTGCTTAACCTCCCCCCCCCCCCTCACACACACAGATCACTTCACTAACTTCAGTCAATGTCTCCAGTAAATAAAAGAAAATACTATCTCATTTACAGCAACAGCACAACAATAATTGATAGGGGAATTCACGACAAATTTGTTCAAAATAGACTTATAAATAATCTTTCTGAATCTTCCTGCAAAGCCAAAGAAGACATACTTTATGGGTCACAGGGAGTAGCATGGAATTTGACGGGACTAAGTTATTGGCACAGGACTAATACAAAAATGTCTTGGAAACTTTACGTTATTATACAACAAAAGGTACAGTTTCTTAGGGAGAAGAAAAACAATAGGAAAAAAAAACTCGAATGGAAAAGAACAAACCTCATCAACAACACTAACTGCGAAGTCGTCATGATAGCGACTCAGACCAGCAGTAAGTGAAGCGATCAAGTGGATCTGACCATACTTTCCCTTGTGAACCTTCATAAAGCATTTTAAAAGATACGGCTCACATTCATTCCATGGTAGTTTACGAAGTTGCCTCAGTACATGCTCTATAGAGGACTTGTCAAGATCTGAAAAAAGTAGCTTCCTCATATACTGCAAAATCCATTTAAGGGAAAAGGTCATGTAACCTGCCTCATCAAACAAGATGTGAGAAATTACAGAAGTTTAATAAAAATCATACCTGATGCAGGGGAGGACGAATTTTAGAGACTCTTGCAGATTTTTCAGGTGGTTTGCACAGGTAATAAGCATTCTCAACAAGTGTGCTGTGACGAGGATCCAAATTTTTTACATTTTTCAAACGCATCAAGATCTCTAACATGTTTGCCATGCGTACCGTAGTTTCAGGAGACCGGTAAAGGAATCGACCACATGTCTCAAGAAGATTGCAAGCCACATCTATGTTATGATGCGTAAAATCATCTAAACAAGCCTGTTAGGCAGGAAAACGAAGACTTCAGCCAGTAGACAGAGCAAATCTGGCTCAAATGTCTCAACTAATAAAGAACTTCTCTTTTTTAAGTTTGGGTGAACACTATGAACAGTTTCAACTAAACTTTAGTTCATCAGAAGACTAGTTTAACTAAGAACATTACGGATGGTCATTATAGCCATGAAGCTAAGAACACAGAATACGCCATGCCAGTTCAACATAATTAGCACACGTGGATGTTTAGCAAGTAACCAGAAAGAATACTATCTCTATTGAAGATCATGATACATAAAGGAGGACACCTTAGACACCAAATATAAGATTTATGAGGCAGAGCACTAAAGCCGTCCTTAATTTCTTATAAAGGCATTTGGAACAACAGCGGAGGTCTAGCTTCAAGTCTTCAATCGTACTAGTGAGAAAGATAGGCAAAGTATAATAAACTTTATAGCTAACAAAACCACTTGGATACAGTTTTGGAGAGATTTGAAAGACGCTTGGCAGGTTGGAAAAAGCAGTTGTTATCGAAAGAGGGCGGCATACCCTTGTCAAGAGCACTTTGTCAAGCTTCCCTACATATTTTTTGTCTCTCTTAGTGATGCCTTCTTCAGTTCGTGGCAGACTTGAAAGGTTGGAAAAGGACTTTTTGTGGGAAGGTTCGGGTGAGGCTTGAAAGTATCATCTAGTTAAATGCGACGAGGTTTGTGCTAGTTGGAGAGGAGGATTAGGGATCAAGAATTTGAATTTTAATGTTGCCTTGCTTGGTAAGTGGTTATGGAGGTACATGACTGATTGTGATGGTTTGTGGAGGAAAGTGGTAGGCTGCAAATATGGGGAAGGAGTTAATAAATGAACTCCGAACAGTGTTTCAGCTGCATACGGGGTGGGGGTTTGAAAAGGGATTCGTATAGGATGGGAAGCTTTTGTGAGACATACCTCCTTTGAAATAGGGAATGGGTCTTCAATCCGTTTTTGGAAAGATAGATGGTGTGGGGAGGTGAAGTTGTGGGGACTTATTCCCAACCTTTTCAATTTGGCTTCCGATAAAGATTGCTTGGTTAGCGTGATTCTTCAAGTACATGGGGATAATGTGGTTAGGAACCCTACGTTCCAAAGATGTTTTCAAGACTGGGAAATGATCTCGTGTGGAATTTTTTGAAAAGTTATATGATCAGCAGGTGGACAGAACTAGAGAGGACTCAGTTTGGTGGAAAGGAAGTAGAGGCAGAATTTTCTCCGTTAGTTCCTTCTATTCCGTCTGTTGAATGAAGGAGTTAGTAGCTTCCCTTGGAAGATTCTGTGGAAGTCTAAAGTACCCAGTCGCGTAGCTTTTTTTGCTTGGGAGGCTAGTCATGGAGCCATCTTAACTGGGGACAACTTGTGGGCTCATCGCAAGATCTACTTTAATTGGTGCTATAAGTGCAAAAAGAGTGATGAAAGTGTTAACCACTTGCTTCTTCACTGCCCCATGGCGGCAGAATTGTGGAATTGGATTTTTGGTCTGTTTGGAGTTTCTTGGGCTATGCCCGGATCAGTTTTAGAATTATTCTTGAGATGGTCCCTTTATAAAAGGAGAAGGAGAAATTTCTTATGGGACATAGTCCCGTTGGCGGTGTGTTGGATCATTTGGAAGGAGAGGAATAGAAGGGATTTTGACAATGAGGACAGGACTTTAGAGCAGCTTAAAGACACTTTTCTGCGCACTATGTCTTTTTGGTGTGCCGAGTTCGCGGATCTTTCCCAGTCTTCTACTTTCTCTCTTGCAGAAATTGTGAATTCCTTCCATCTAGAGTAGCTTGAGATTTTTTGTATATTCTCTCTATTGCACAAAGGACGCGTCACCTGTCTTGACGCTATTCGTATATAGTACTTTACTTATAAAAAAAAATAAACTTTATAGCTAACATGTCAGAGTTCAAGAACCTTATTCCTATTTGCCATACCTTTAGACAGCTAAAAATGAGGCCAGCAGGAGCCATTTTGAATTTGCAAAGTTCTCCAATAAATCGAATGTTCCTGATCTTTGTTTCAATGTTCATTTGATCCTGTGTCATATTCATATACAACATGTAATTAACAGCCTACATTAATGTGTGATTTAATCATAAACAATAACAAAATAAAGTCAAAAATACCTTCTTATTTATCAGAAAGTTGAACTCTTCCTCCAACAACTGTAAGAGCATGGACGATACATCCTTCATACAAATTGATAAAGTGGCAACCATGCGTGAGTAGTATGGGAGCAGCTCTAAAGATGTCCTAGGGACATTAAACAAAGCCCTCACAAGCTTTTTACGAGCTGACTTTGAATTTAAATAACAAAACTCTACCTGAAAACAACGGAGAAAAAACAAAAGCTATTGAATAATAAAAGCAATGCATTCATGCCAAGAAAAGAAAACTAGATACAGGAAGGAAACTGAAACATCAAAGCTCGAGCAAGAACAGTGTGATTACAGTCAACTGATCGATTAGGTCACGGCTCACACAGCCCGGAAGTCGCTGTAATAGGCTATCCAAGTTGGTTCCTTCAGGACCTCTAAGTTTCTCCTTCTCAGCTTCACCCTTTTTTTCAGTATCCTTCTCTTTCCCTTTATCTTTGTCGGGGTCTTTTGCCCTTTCTTTATTGTTTTCCTCTTCGTCCTTTCCCTTCTCATTTCTCCCTTCCAATGAAGTCCCAATATCTGCACAAATCTCTGAAGCATCATGTGTAGGCATGTGACCTTGATCTGGTTCAAGTGTTGAATCCTGTATAAGAGACATCAATATCAATCAACAGACCTCAATGTACAAAATGTGAACAAGAAATATTGTCAATAATTCTCTTATGATAATTTTCTCAATGATAGATGAAATTTACACAACAACAAAAATTCTAGATGTTTTTTTAGACTAGCAACTCAATCAGATTGTAAGAAAACCTTGAATCTGGGTAAATTCTAGAAGTAGGAGAATACTACAAACATGTTTGCATGTTATCGATACAGTCGTAATCAAAATTTGCTAGTCGATAAATGGGAACGAGCAGTCAAATCAACAAAGAAGCTACTGGATAAACAGTTTGGTTTATAGGGCAACATCTCAGGCAACTTAACTGAGAATAGTTGCCTGCTTTAAGATAAAGGCCTTCATGCACCGGAAAGTGAGCCTCTCTGTTCCATAACACCGACTTACTGGAACCAAATTCATCTGTATCACCACTATTTACTGTAATTTTCTCCCATTTTTATTCCCATCTCGATCCATTACATATAAGTCTGCTCCTATACAAGGGCTCACAATTATGAGCCACAGCTTAAATCTAGCATAGACACAAAAGAGATAAATTCTTCTCAAATACATGACCAAGATCAATCCGGGATGAACGCATAACGCACATGCAGCCAAATGACATGGCTTAACCATACTAACAACTCTGGCAGCAAATGCCCCAAAACAGAGAGCTGAGAATTTCATTTTCTGCAAGGATAATTGAGACATCTATCAATAATCTCACTCTTTCTAACATCTAATTTGGCCACAATGAGGTGCTTTCACATGTTAATTTAAGGGAATCCGTATGGATTATGGATGAAGAAAACAAATATGTAAATTAAAGGACGGCCAAGTGCCCGAGGCTCACGTCATTACAGGGCTAGGAAGGGTCTAATGTAATCCATCTTAACCCCTCCACCCAAGCTTTTCCGTAGTTCGAGCCCGTGGAAATCAAAGCTGTAAAAGCTTTGATTGTACGTGAATGGGAAGTGCTTTCAAATGGTTTTGATCTAGTATCCATATGGATGAAGAAATCATATGTGAACAGTGATGATGAATTTTTTTCTCTTCATTTAAGAAAGAAACATGAAAATCATCCATTCAGTTGCTATAACTTGATTGCAAACCATTACTGAATAGTGACATTGATATATATATATATATATATATATATATATATATATATTAGATATCAAGGTTCAAAAGAATTCGGAACTACAAAACAGATTCTTGGTATGAATGCAGGGGGAGATCACGAACCCACTACACTGCAAATGCATCCATAAATTGACCCAAAGTTCCTGTTTAAACCATGGTCGATAGCAGACATCACTTGTTGCTCTTGGAAACTGATACAAGTAGCCTACACGAATATCCCTATCAAACTCTCCCCATAGTCTAATCTGCTAGGCATATAACAATCCCATTCCAATCCTCTTAGGCTAGTCTCAAAATAAATGATAATCAGACACAAATGATTTAAGTTTCATCAGAAAACATTAATAAAATATAACCCAAGTGCAGGTGAACAAAGATCCACAATGCCACCAACAAGTGACAAATTTTCCTAGAGGCAAGGGATTATGAGGAGGATGAGTCTTGATGCAAGTCTAAACAATACTGGAAGTTCTTTTCAAGAGAAACTTTAGTAAATTAGCCGTCTGATACTCTAATATAAAACTTGAAATAGTTAAGGCAGGTAAATCAAGTCTGCATTCGAAGATCATGGTGATGGGCTGTGAGAGATAGGTGTGTATACCAGACATTGGCACTCCAAATGTAAACTATGATTTTGGGGCACCTGGAAATGATCAGAGAACAGATTTTGAAAAATGGAATTCTGCAACAGATTGCTTTACAAATATGTGGGGAAGAAAGAGGCTTTCTTTTATCTTTTCATTCAAGGATGGGATTGGGAAGAGAAATCGGAAAGATTCAGTGACGAAATTCTGCACCAAATTGCTTTAACATATGTAGAAAAAACAGCGTTCTTGTTTTTTTTTTTTTTTTTTGGTGGTTGGGTGGGAAGGAGAAGTCAGGAAGCAAGGAAACATATACTCTCATCCTGGAAGTATTTCTGCATGGTGCAAATATGAGATGCAACCTTTAGAGCAATATATTTCTGAAAAGAATTATATCATATTAGGTGCATACCTTCAGTTTTCATTTCTTTAAAGGCAAAAATTAGATAATAAGGAGCTTTTTGAATCCTCTTTTGCAGTCTTGCCCTTAGGTGAGTTTCATTGATCAGCGTTTCGGAATCTTCAAGTGTTGGCATGCTACTATGTCGGTCCTTTTGTGCATCTGGTCAATTAAGTTCATGTAGCAAGCAAATCATTGCATGATTACTTATTAAGGAAACTCACCAACAAAGATTGTAGGCAATGGAGGAAGCTTTACTAAGCTTTCAAGTCTTTGTGTTCAAGGCACACGAGCGCATTCCTTTTGTTTCTTCACAGTAAGGTGTGTCACTCATGGATCTCAGGCGAGATTGGAAAGCAGTGATCCATTAGCTAGCTAGCAGCTAGTTTGGAGGCTTTTGCATGTTGCACTACTTGTGGGTTTGTTTTAGTATTTAGAAGATTTTTATTTTTCTTTTTTCCTGTTTTTATTTATTCTATCTTTTCTCTCCGGGTGGACAGCTGCTCGTCATGCCTTGTATCTTTCCTCATTTCCAATAAATTCTTTTATAAAAAAATGTAGATACTTTGGCATAGCAAAGGATGCCCAACTTTTTTGAAGTGTGTGGCGTTCACTGTACTTTGGTTTATTAGGACCAAATATAATGCCAGAATCATCAACTATCGGAGCCCGTCCTTTGTTTTCCTTTGGGATTGTGTGCTAGATTTACTTGCTTTTCTATATGCCAAGGCATTCTTGTTAGTGTAGTTTCCTTGCTTCTCTCTAGGCCAAGGCTATGGGGGCTACTTAATCTGTTTCTTGAATCACTGTGTTCAAGCTATCCCCTCTGCTCTTTGAAAAACTTTACTTATTTATCAAAAGAGAAAAAACTGAACAGCAAAGCAATTTCGATTCTACAGCAACAAAAGAAAAAATAATACACATACAGAAAGCATGAAGTTAGTTCCTTACAGCAGATCTTTCCTGTGCCTTCGGAGAATGATCATTCACTTTGGGCTCCACTTCTCCCAATAACACTGCAGGAACAAATGCCCTGGCAAAACCAAGAAATAATGTCCACAATGAGACGATTATCCATATTACAAACATAATTGCTTTTAGACTAACTTTTGACTTTTATATTCTAACCAAAAGAAACCTGAGATCAGGTAAACATTCATAAAAACTCCTGGTATCTTCATCGTCCCATATTGCTTCATGAGCAGAAGACTCTTTCCCAGCACCAGGAGATAATACTTCATCCCCTGTTGTGAGCCTTGTCGTGTGACCATCCTCTGGCATCACTGGTGGTTGCATATCGAGGGATTCTGCCAAACTATGGCACCAATATTTTAATAGAGTTAGCAATCAGCAGGACCAGAGCTATTGAGAATCATACAATATAAATTCAAATCAGATAAGTTTTTCCCCCCTCCTCACAGAAGAAAATTAGGGGTGGGGCCAAAAAACGGAAAAACAAGAGAGAGTATTAACTATATGATACTAATCTCTCATAGCAAACATAAAACTATAGCTGATCAATGCAAAATCTCAAACCAGGTATAACAAGAAAGAGGTGTTGTGAAACATTCACCAAGAAAAACCCAAAAACAAAACACATGAGCCTACAACTTCATGCCCTTCACCCAAATCACTTAACCTTCTATTAAGTTTGAAGGATGAAATCGGGACTCGATGGCTACCTGAGGGGGTCATTTCTCATGTGACCTATTGAAGTCAACCTAGGTGAACCTTGTCATGTTACAATTAGTAACTGATTTTCATATGCAATGAATAGCCATTCCCGCAGCTTCAGCTACATGTACAAAGACCTGTCTAGTGTTTCCCCCAAATCAGGCTTGCTTACTAAACTGCACAATGTTTTCATGTGCATGCTAACAAAACTTTAAAGGAAAACACTTTTACCACTTTACCCTTGCTGTTTCTTCCTACTGTATTATGTCCAAAGCACAAGGGCGTTAAAGGAAATAACTTATTATACCAATATTTATAATAGGATCAATTAGTTTTCTTAATCTGTGTCCCCAATCAAACAGAACAGAACAGTTATTTAAAAACAGAGGGAGTAGTAAATAAAATAAAATAAAAATTGTTTTTATATCCAAGCCCAAACCTGCACCATTCCTAGTGGTTGGCTGGGATTTCTACTCAAACCATCAGCTGATGATGCAGAGGAATCAGCTACTATTTCTAGACAAGTGGTGAAGATGTAAATAGTGGAAAAAGCTGTTGTGAGCAGAGACAGTTGCTGCTCCTATTTCCAACGTGCCTTCGGTTATGACCAAGAGCAGCTTTATACAGAATTTTTCCCATCGGCATACTACTGAAAATTTCATGGCCTAATCTTTCTGGCAGCAGTTATAAACTGGAGTAAGCATGGTGTGCAATCTTCAGAAATTAGCTATTCATTGTAAGAAGATAGCAGGTCCAAGAGAGTTGTTAAGTGACCAACTCATCTAAAAGCTTAAGCTGTTAGATAAGGGCTCAACAATGTATATCAAGCTTAACACTCCCCCTCACGTGTGACTCGTCCACACGTGGAGAGATACACAAACATGCCTCACCAAGGGCATCACAAACCAAACTCAGTGACAACATGCACTCACAATATTTCGGGTAACAAATGAAAGCGGGATGATTCGAACCCACGACCTTGCCAAACCAAAGCTCTGATACTATGTTAAGTGACCAACTCATCTAAAAGCTTAAGTTGTTAGATAGGGGCTCAACAATGTATATCAAGCTTAACAACGGAGCATTGTTCGATCAAGAAATGCGAAAGTTGCAACAGGAGGTACAACGCTTGACTAAGCAGCTACAACAGTAACGGGAGACGCGGCTGCCACACAAAAATGTGGTGAAGAAGGGAGCATCTTCAAAGGTGTTTTATGGTTCCAAATCAAGTTCTAAGGCTGCAAGTTCAAAAGGGTTTTATGACTATGATCCAAGGTCAATTTCCATTGTCTCTTCTTATCCTTTTGATTGCTATAAATGTGAAGGTAATGGTCACCCCTCATCCGAATGTCCTTTTGGAAAAGTATTGACGTTGGAAGAAATTGATGAGTTAAAGTTAGCAAAGGAGAAGAAAAAGAAGAAGAGAAACGAGCCAAAGAAAAACATGAGAAAGAAGAAGAAGAAAGACGTGCAAAAGAAAAGGTTGAAAAGGAGCAGCTTGAAAAGATGGAAAAAGAAGAAAAGGAAAAGCTTGCCAAAGAAGAAAGTGAAAGAGAAAGACATGAAGAGGATGAGAAAAAAAAATCAATGGTGGTTCGTGGGGTATTGAAGCAAGTGCACGTGTTCGAAAATCCGTCTGACCATAAAATTCCAAATCCTTTTGTATCAAGGATTCCAAAATCTGATTTGGAGGCAAGTTTGTTTGAAGATAGGATGGACGTCTTGACACAAGAAAAACAACCTATGGCCGACATTGAAGACAAGTATGGAGAGTTGCAACTCCACGAAATTATTTGTACCAAGGTATGTGACTTTTCCATTCAAATTCGTGTTCACGGACAAATTTTTATAGCAGCTTGCAAGGCATGGAAGGAAAAACGTGAGTATACACCAACATAGAGCTCTTATGGTTACAAACCACCGTGGAAGGCTGGATGGAAGTTTTAAAAAAATAGACAAAGGGGCTGCTTTAAGAAAACAGTTTATTGTATGGATTGACAAATGGCTTGGGGCTGTTTGGGTACAAGAGAAAAACCATATACAAGCTGTTGGTGACGAAGATGGAGAGCAATTAAAAATCAGACCTTCATCACTTATAGAAGAGGACATACTCCACAATCGATCACAAGGAACAAATCTGGTTGCAAAAAGGGAGAAAGACAAAGCATGTGGGGCTGACTTATACAAAGGCATTATGTTGGGGGCTGCTTCAAATTTAGCAAACGACATTGAGGCTGCTTTCAAAGAAACAAGGTTCGGAACTGTTTTGGTTGAAGATATAAAAATTGAGGCTGTTCAAGATGAAGGTCGCGGGGTTGTTTTAAAACAAGAGGGCAGTCACATGGGTGTTATCAAAGACGTGGTTGGAAAGCTCAACACGAAAACAACAATGTTACCCTTCACAAATCGGGCAAGCGCACAAATTGGAGCAGTTTTAGAAACAAAGAAGTGGGCTGAAAATTTCGACACAATTGCAACAAGGGTAATCCCCACAATGCTGAAGTGGAAATACAAGAGTTGGATTGTAAAACAAAAAGAAGTTGTTGAGAGACCAAAGGGAAATCTGTTCATACAAGGTAAAGGAGGAACATATGGGGAGGGTTCTTGGGCAGCAAGGATCCTAAAATTTGCCATGATGCAAGCTCACACGTTGGGTTGCAAGATGGTTGGGGCTGTTTCTATAAGGAAGCATAGGGCTGTTTCGGTGGAAGGATTCAAGTTGGGTGAGAAGTTAGAAGATGGCAGAAAATGCAAGGTAGAAACTACCCAAGAGAGGCAGCAACTAGTGAATGAAGGCAGCAAGGCACGGGCTAAGACAAAGGCAATGGGTTGCGAGCTAGTGAAGGAAAACGGGTCCATGGAAACTCAAGGGAGCGAGCAATGCTCAACTAAAGGGGTGCACCGAGAATGAGGGCCAAGGATTGAGGGCAATCCTTCCAAGCCACGTCATGGTGGGCGGCCACCCTTCCAAGCCACATCATGTTACAATTAGTAACTGATTTTCATATGCAATGAATAGCCATTCCCGCAGCTTCAGCTACATGTACAAAGACCTGTCTAGTGTTTCCCCCAAATCAGGCTTGCTTACTAAACTGCACAATGTTTTCATGTGCATGCTAACAAAACTTTAAAGGAAAACACTTTTACCACTTTACCCTTGCTGTTTCTTCCTACTGTATTATGTCCACAAGCACAAGAGCGTTAAAGGAAATAACTTATTATACCAATATTTATAATAGGATCAATTAGTTTTCTTAATCTGTGTCCCCAATCAAACAGAACAGAACAGTTATTTAAAAACAGAGGGAGTAGTAAATAAAATAAAATAAAAATTGTTTTTATATCCAAGCCCAAACTTGCACCATTCCTAGTGGTTGGCTGGGATTTCTACTCAAACCATCAGCTGATGATGCAGAGGAATCAGCTACTATTTCTAGACAAGTGGTGAAGATGTAAATAGTGGAAAAAGCTGCTGTGAGCAGAGACAGTTGCTGCTCCTATTTCCAACATGCCTTCAGTTATGACCAAGAGCAGCTTTACACAGACTTTTTCCCATCGGCACACTACTGAAAATTTCATGGCCTAATCTTTCTGGCAGCAGTTATAAGCATGGTGTGCAATCTTCAGAAATTAGCTATTCATTGTAAGAAGATAGCAGGTTCAAGAGAGTAATTTGGACAATGTCAAAAAAAAGAGCATTGGAATAGCAAAGATAAAGACCAATAAACTGTTGCACTCTGGCGGCCATAAGATTAAATAACCCTAACACAATGTTTTTTCTGTTAACTACTTCAATGCTTACCCTCAGAAAAAAAATTAAAAAGAAAAGAAATAATATTGTAGCTAACAGAAAGGAGAGAATGTACAATTACGTTACATCAAAAAATCAATAATACTATCGCAAGATACTCATTCAATCTGCTCTCTCCTTCGCCAAACAAAGATGAAAAGCCTGTACCAACTTTGCACTTCCAAAGCTCTTGATTTTCAAATTTATGTCAGGTTTTCTCCAACCAATTGAGGAAGATTTGTCCATAACAAGCTTACATACAAATAGTTCTCCCTATAATACTTATGCAGTTGGTCCAAAAAAAGAAGTAAACTTTTAGATTTATTTCCAATCAATATGCTGGTGCTCAGCTTCATGTATTGGTTTTTCTAGTTTTTGTCAGGATTACCGTATAAGGCTTGTGAATGTATCGTGAGATTCTCCCAGTTTCAAGTCAGTCAATGTTATCATGCAGGGTTCATATCCTATTAGGAGACAGGTGAGCAGATCCTTAATTGATAGTTTTAGCAAGTCTCTGTATAGGGTCAGCCAGCCAGGTCAAAGCAGATTGTTTACCACACACGAAATCAAGGTCTATTGTATTTTGGAGTACTACCATGTCATATAAATGGTTGTAATATATCTTGACGGAAAAAAAGAAGCAAGCATTACAGAAATATAGCAGATATAATGTTTTCTTTAATTTATATGAAGCAGCCCAAATTAAAATACTGATGCCTAGACCTCCTGCTTTTTATTCTGTTTTCCTTGCCATTCTGCACTTAAGACCTTGCAATACGGCTGCCTAAACCTCCTGTCATTTTCCTTCCCGAAAGTCCAAAGAACAATCTAAGAAGGACAAAGGCCCTAGGATGTTACAAGTGATAAATGCCAACCATTTGAGCTTATATCATCCATCACTGTGACCTCAAAAAATATGGGACCGTTACAAAACCTACAAAGAGCACAAAGCAGAATATGTATCGATTTTGCATTAAATGCAGCACAAACTCAATAGATACATCCAACAGAATAACAAAAACAGGGTAACAGCATGCAGAGTTAAAATATATTGTATGCTCTTGTGGTTCATTTGGTTAAACCAACACAACACAACCTCACTCAACAAGTCTAAGAAGTAACATGGTAAAAACTTACGCCGAGACGCCTCGATACAGGTGGTCGAAAGACTTCCGCAACTTTTCATATGAAGCAGCATTTTCCTCACTGAGCTCACCTTTAGCATTCAGTATCTTAGCATTTTCATGTTCCATTTGGCGCAGTGACTTCAATTTTGGGGTGAACAAAAAGGAAAAACATTCATTTAAAAAGACTATTCGGTGCAAATGAATCGATGCACCTAAAATAGATATAGATGACAATATAAAAAGCCCAACTTTTCTGAAGGTGCTATAACACTTACAGTATGTTCCGACCGAAGTAGTTCAGCAGCCGCATCATAATATGAATGAAATGCCTTCTTGAAGAACTTCTTCTGATCGGCAGTAATATTAAGGCCCTTAAAGAACTGTAACAACAGTAAACAGCATATTAATAGAAAATGGAAAAAAACCATCTGCAAAGACAAGCATCCATGAACTGGCAGCAAAAAGGGATAGTAAAGAGAGTTTTACTTAGAAGCAATATATTTGCAGGGAATGAGGAAACTAATAGAAACAGGTTATGCAAGATGCGGGATCAACTTCATAAAATTATTAAACAAAACTGTATTTACCATAAGTAATCAAAAAGAGTTTATAGAACCTATTGCCGAATTATTAAACCACAATTAACATTTTGTCAATTTATGACAAATGACTACCCAAATGAAGATGATTCTTACCATGCCCGTCATGGATGAAAATGATGAGGAATTTCAAAAAGCATTTCATGAGAACTGTTCAAAGTTATCAGCAACTTTTATACAAGATTGAAGGGCGACTTATTCCTGCAAATTTTACAAAGAGCAAAAATAAAGGAGAAGAGCCTGCACCTCTTCATAAATTTCTTCTCCAGTTTGTGGAAGCCCTAGGAAGCACCTTCCTTGTCGAGCAAAACAGGCAAGAAGGGACAAATTTATATGAGCTGCATCTCGGTCCTTTAAGTGCTCTAAGCTTGTAAGATCCTTAATGATACCAACAAAAACGCTGCTGTCTTCTATAACTCCATCAAAGAATAGTTCCAGGAGGAGTTTTAAGGAACTTCGCTTCTTCATGGCCTTCAAATTCCTGTCGGCATCTAAGTCCTCTGCAGATTTTCCAGGAAAGAAGGTTTTCGTGAGGCCTTGAACCAAACTTGGCGAGAAGTCTTTGTACCTTTGATGCAGCAAAGAACAGATCTGAATTGAAAAACATTAAATGAAAAAGATAAGATCGTTTGGTTATATTTACACTTTATTTATCAAAAAAAAATGAAAAAGATAGGATGGAAGTGTAGGATTACAGGAGGCCACCAAATAACAAGAGAGGTACTTTATGTAACTAATTTATTCTCAATTATGCAAATAATTAAACGACACAAATATAATAAAAGATACACCATCATAGAAGTCCAAACATCAAAATCATATGCAAATCCCCTGTACAGTAGGAGATCCAAAAAATTTGCAGCAAGCACTTATTGGCCTATAACAGCTTTGTAAATTCACACATGCACTAAAACTTTGAAGGTTTGCCTCCTAAACAATCTTTTATTTTCATACCACTTTTCAACTACTCTGATCTGAAGAGGTACATTTCCTTTTCTGGAAACTTTTCTTTAGCCTAACTACTTTAATACTCTATGAGTTTGTGAATGAGAATAGTCATGGCAAACCAACTAAAGCAAGTTGAAATTGAGGCCACCCCACTATAAATACAGAAAAAACTTTAAAGATGACTCCACAAGATGGCATATCTTTCAATGTTTGATTTGGGGAAGCATTTCATTACGACACGTGAGGCCCTATATGACCACGTGTTCATATTGGACAAACACCATTTACTGGGGAAAGTATGTGCACAATAATATACTTTTCATTGTAAAAATATGTTTCATCCATTGTGGATGATAAAGATCTAGGCAAACAAAGAGCAAAATATTCATATCAACAAGGGGTCACACTTACCTATCAAAAAAAAAAAAAAAAAACAGCAAAATATTTTTATTTTTTTGATAAGTAAAGAACAAACTTTTTTTTGACAAGTAAAATAAAATATATATAAATAGCATCAAAACAGGTGATGCGGCCTTTGTACACTAGGTGTATACCATACCAAAAGAATTATCCACAATCAATATTATTAACAAAATCTACAAGAGTAGTGTTAGGACAGGAAGATGAATGAGCTGCCTCGGAGCACCAAAAATGCAGAGTGTGAATCAAAACATTCTTCAGATCCGGGAGACATTTCCGCACTGTCAAAAGCCCTATGGTTTCTCTCCCTCCATATAGTTCAACACACTCCTTATCAAGAATCGACCTCCGCCTAACCCAAGTCACCTTAAACAAGCCCAGCATGAAATTCCATAGCTCTTCGGCAACTTGCCAGTGAAGAAGCAGATGATTCACTCTTTCCTCGCTAACCTTGCACATAAAGCACCTATTGACAAAAACCATGTGACGTTTCCGCAAATTATCCCCGGTAAGAATAGCCTTGTAAGTCGCTAAGCCACTCTCTTTGGAGCTTGAGAATTCCAAACTGCTTTCCAAGGGAAAGAAGTTCTATCACTGTTTAGGAGCATGAGGTAATACGATCTGGTAGAAATGGTAATACCCCCTTTTCCTTTCCAGACCACCTTATCCACCCCGCTGTCTATATTCTGCTCTTGAAGTCTCTCCAAATGCTGCTCTACTTAAACAATCTCCCAATCATGAAAATTCCTTCTAAACATGGGGTTCCAAACAGGTATCCCACCCTCCATAGACAAAACAGAGCTTGCTCTACAATCTTTGTCCGTGGAGACCTCGAATAATTTCTTGAACACCTCCCTCAAGCTTGAATTTCCACACCATCTATCTCCCCAAAATCTCACGGTAACCCCGCTTCCAATCTTAAATGCAAATATGCGATGAATCTCTCAAAGGAGCTCCACCCTTCCTTGATGCCCCTCCACACTCCCACCCCAAAAGTAGAATTAACCTCATTAGGGAACCAGCAATGGTCCCCTGCCCCACACTTACAAACCACCACTTGCCTCCAAAAAGCTTCCTTTTCTGTGAGATACCTCCACAACCATTTCCCCAACAATGCCTCGCTAAAGAGTTTTAAGTTTTCTAACATTCAGGTGGGAGAGGGCCTCCCACCCTGGAGCAAAGTCAGCAAACTTTCTCCCAATTCACTAAATGAAACGTAAAACCCTCCGACTGCCGTTCCCACAAGAAGTCTCTTTCCAATTTCTCTAATCTTTGCCGGATAATAGCAGGGATACAAGAAGAGATAGAAAATAGGTCGGCAAATTAGAAAGTATTCTTGATAAGAACAACCTCCCCCCCCCCTTGGCAAGAAGTTGAAAACGCTCAAGGATTCCACAACGTCGTACTTTTATATGGGGGACCAATGGGAAGGCCTAGATAAGAGGGAAGAAAGGCAGTGTTACACCCAAAGAACGTTGCTAGATCCCCGAAATTATCCACAGCACCAACCGGAATAATTTCGCTCTTGGAAATATTAATTCTTAACCCCGAAATTGCTTGAAAAAATAGTAGAACCAAGCGAAGATACCCCAGCTGAGCCCTATCTGCCCCCCAAAACACTAACGTGTCACCTACAAAGAGAAGATGGGACACCGACATCTCCCCCTCCCCTCTCCTTCCCACCTTAAAGCCACTGGTAAAACCTCCCAACACTGCCTTCTCTAATAATCTGCTAAGAGCCTCCATAACGATAATAAACAGGAACGGGGACAAAGGGTGACCTTGGCGTAGGGCCCTCGAGCTAGAAAAGAACCCCGATGATTCCCCATTCACCAACACAGAAAAGCGCACCGTAGAAATGCAGAATCGAATCCATTTAATGCCAAACCCCATCCTTTCCATTATATAAACAGAAAAACCCAATTCACATGATCGTACGCCTCTCTCGATATCCAGCTTACACATTAACCCCGGAAAACCACTTCTCAATCTGTCGTCCACTACTTCGTTAGCAATAAAAGACGCATCAATCTGATTGTTATATGTTAGTTTATTCAACACACTAGATAAGATAGCTCCCTACCAGAAAATTTCTCAAATAAGAAATTAGTGACTATCAAATAACGTTTTATTATATAAAACTTTGCAGTTGTGTAAGTGCATGTTACAATCTTGTCAACAATTACAGACCACTGTATCACTCTTAATTCTGCTAAGACATCTATTCCGATGACTTTAAATGTACTACATTTCTTCCATTAATCTTCAATAGACAACTCCAAAAGTTATCAGTTGGTGAACTTGTAGTCCATCTATAATCTCTCTTTACTACTCATTTGCCAGAATCCATACTTCCATAGTGAAGTCCATCAAATTTCCAAGAATGGCCTATGAGAGCACAAACTCATATCCAACTTGGAAGTTCCAACTTC
Source organism: Codonopsis lanceolata (assembly GCA_013146195.2). Classification (NCBI taxonomy): domain Eukaryota; kingdom Viridiplantae; phylum Streptophyta; class Magnoliopsida; order Asterales; family Campanulaceae; genus Codonopsis; species Codonopsis lanceolata. Next base: position 84,246,525 of record CM028377.1, on the reverse strand, counting down.
CACCACAGTTTCGATAACAGCCACTTTCACGTGCTTAGGTTGTAAGGGCCTAGACTTTTAGGTGTATTTTAGGTGTTTTGGGGGTGCCCATCTTGGGTGGCAGCTTTTACTTTTGTGGTTTTGGGGGTGTAAGGATGCAAGGAAAAAAGTTCTTTTATGACAACAAAATTATGGGCTTCAATTTATGGGTGCTTTCAGAGGCATCTTTAGCATGGATACTTTCAGATATTGCATGCAAAATTTCAATGAAGGTTTGGATACACTTTTTCTGTTATGCTTTGTTAGGTAGGAGGGATGGAAAATGGAAGGATGAACTTTCTACCCCTAGGGAATTGAAACTATCGTTTTTTTTTATAAGAGTGAGTAATATATAAAATATAAAGCCTCAATAGAGGAGACGCAACCTATGTACATAGGAAGAATACACATAAGCTAAGATATTCACAAAATTACAAAAAGGACTAATACCCTGCGACACCTCCTCGTAACCCCAAAAAGACAACAGATGGAGAATTTGATTCTTAAGATTTGCTCCTTTCTTCGTTCTCAAAAGCTCTAGCATTCCTTTCTCTCCAAATAGTCCAACTCACTGCTAATGGCACAATATCCCAAAAGGAATTTCTCTTCTTCCGTTTATACAATGATCAAGCCCGAAGCAAATCAACGACCGTATACGGCATCACCCAGGACACTGAAGAATGAGATGATTAACACTTTCAGCATCCCTCTTGCACATGAAGCCCCAATTAGTGTAAATCTTGCTTCTCCTCCTCAAATTATCTCCTTTCAAAATGGCTTCGTTGGCTGCTTCCAACATAAAGAAACCCACCCTTGGAGGAGCCTTTGTTTTCCACACGTTCTTCCACAGAAGAGATTTTTCCACAATCCGCATTTTATGATAAAAGGACTTCACAGAAAACGACATGTTCTGCACCTCTTCCCACAAGGCCGTGTCCTCAATATCCTTGTTGATCTTCTGATTGTACAGATGTTCAAAAAACCGCCCCAGAATATCCACTTCCCAGTCTAGCAAATTCCTTCTAAACGACAGATTCCACGTAGAAGTATCACCAACGAAAGATAAAACTGAGTTTACCGTCTCTTCTTTGTTAATCGCCAAATTAAACAGAGAAGGAAAAGCAAGCTTTTACTCCAAGTCCCCACACCATTTATCGCTCCAGAATTTGATGGAGTTCCCTTTTCCAACGGCAAAAGAAATGAACCTCATCATCAAGACCCATTTTTTCCAAATACCTTTCCAAACCCCAACTCCGAAAGAGATGTGAACGTCATTAGGACACCACACATGATTACATGTTCCATACTTAGCCACTACAACTTTCTTACAAAGCGCTTCACCATCCCTCAAATATCTCCATAGCCATTTTCCCAGCGAGGCTGAATTAAAAACCTTGAGCTTTCTCACCCCCAAGCCTCCTACTATCAAACTGGAGCAAATCGAATCCCACTTAACCAGATGATACGTTTTTACCTCCGACTAACCTTCCCACAGGAAATCTCTTTCCAATTTCTCAAGTCTCTAGGCATATCAAACGCAAACATGAAATACATAGGCAGATTCGAGAGGGTATTCTTGATCAGAGTAAGCCTACCACCCTTGGACAGATATTGTTTTTTCCAGCCTGCTAACCTGTGCTCAAACCTCTCGATAACCGGATTCCAGATATTGAAACTATTTTTCTCTTGAATTGTTTGGTTAAACATAAGGGAAAATAGGAGGGAAAACTTACATATACATGTAATTTACAATTATGTCCTTTCAATTGATATTAAATGTCTTCATTAATGGGTAAAATAGACTTTACATGAATCTGCACTTCATTTCACTTTTCACTCCACTTTTCTGCCCCAATTATTCTTTTAGGCTGGGAGGAGCGGGGGCCAAAATACTTGCCGAGAGCCAAGGGATTCTTCATCTCCACTTTTCCCCCATTTTTCACTCCTACCAAGCATCACATCTGTATCCTGCTTTTTTTCAACTTCTTTTTTTTTTGATAGGTAAGTATGACCCCTTTATTTTTGATAGGTAAGTATCCTGCTTTTTTTAACTTATTTTGTTTGCATGATTTAGTCCTTGGCATCAACCATGGATGCTTCCAAAGGCCACTTCATTATAGATACTTTTAGAATTGGAAGGCAGTACTCCATGACAGTTCTGATCAGAAGTTTTGCTATATATTCTTCTCCTTTCCAGCCTTTTCCCCTTTTTACTTCTAAGCTGGACTTCTTCGTCTCCATTCTTGCATATTCCTTCCTCTCTATTACTAGCCTTCTTTTTTCAATAAGAAAGGTAGTAGTGTGCTCACATGCAGCGTGAGAGATTTTAACAAGAAACATTGTATATGTTCATACTCGTAAAGTATTCCTAACTCAAATAGTTTTCGAACTTCAATTTTGAGAAGATCAAATTGAGGGTTACAGATTTGGACAAATAGAAATATATTGTATACATTTATACAACGACAACCTTAAGCGGTATCTCTAGGCATCTTTCTGATAAATGCAGCACGTCTGCAACAAAAACGGCAATGCACATAATATCAAATAAATCATTGTAAAACTAAAAAGGCACGTTATCCAGGAAGTGCGTGCAAAGATTAACTAATGTCCAATCAAACTAAGAATTGTACATTATTTAGAATATTCAAGGGGATCCCATCTATGACATGTCACAATCAGCAAACTAGATGAAAGGACTTGCAATGCAAGTCGACAATCCACTTGATAAAGATAGTCTAACAAAAACATTTATCCTAATCAATATCTTAAAATATTTGAGTTTCCGTACACATAATTATCTTAAAATATTTGAGCCCGTTCATTTGCTGCCATCGTCAAGGAATTAAACCCAATTCGGTATGGATTCGTGCAGTGGGATTACCCCTTCATCTGTGGGGTAATAAGGTTTTTAGGGCTATTGGTGATTTGTGTGGAGGTTTTATTGATGTCGCGGCAGAGACGAAGAACAAGGGGGATTTGAGGTGGGCCAGAATTTTGGTGCAGTCTAGGGCCAATTTCCCGACCTCGATCACTGTCGAAGAAGGCGCTAATATCTTTGAGATTCCAATCTGGGCGGAGACGTTAGTCGTTGGCCGGAAACAGTGTGGGGAAGGGAGCCGTGGTGGAGGAGTGGCGGAGAAATCGAAGATAGGTGGCGATAAGAGAGGAGAATCGTACAGGCTGAAAAAGTACGTCTGGCGTCAGAAAACGGTAGTCAACGCAGGGGGCAGTGTCAGCTCTGATGATGGCACGTGGGCAGATGGAGTCTCGAATTCAAAATTCAAATTGGCTGTGGTTGATGATGCCGGTGGAGGTATGAAAGACGTGGGTGACGATATGGCCTTTGAAAGAGTCGTGCTTAAGGAAAAAGGGGTTTTTTGGGCTGTGGGTCAACCTGAGTTGGGTGTAGGTGTAGATGGGCTTTCTCCTTCTCAAAGCCCAATTGAGTTTTTATTACATCCTGAAATTCAACAGGCCCAAAGGAGTTATGTTAAAGAGGTGTTTGAGGGTGGGCCGAAATTTAATGGAGAGGGGATTGGCCTATCTTCTTCGAGAGATGGGGCTGGAGCCCAAGGCATTGGTTTAAAGTTTCAGGAAGAACGATCTCTTTCAGTTGAGAACAGCCTCGCAAAGGGCGATCTGGTTGGCGCGAAGACTCAGGGCGAAGACGCGCGAGTCAGCGTCAACGACTCGACAAATGACTTCGCTGTCAGGGGGAATGGTTCGCATGAGTTCAGCGGGACAGCTTTGAATAGAGACCAGTGTGTAAGGGATGGGGATGAGAGTCTTTCGACTGGAATCGACGAAGCAGAGCCTTCGGTTTTTTCGGGAAGGGAGGATTCTGGGGAATTTTTGGAATGGGTCTTCAGCCGTGATCTTCGACACAGCAGTGGAAGCTGGGGTAAGTATAAGGATCGTTGTCTCTTTGAGGAATGGGCTGTAGGCGAAGGCTTTCTGGCAGGTGAGTCAGACTCGCACTCTCTTGTGTTAGACCGTGGACATGAAGAGTATCAGGAAGGGGAATCATTGAAGGGTGGGTTGTCTGGGTCCGTGTCTTTGCCTGATGTTGATTCGACAAAGGAACAGAAGACAGTGGAGGTTGATGAACCTATTTCCTGTACGCCGATTACCATGATTAGTCCAGAGGATACCTGTGAAGTGGAATACATCACAGATAAAGAGGTGGAGGAGGACATTTCGACATGGGTCAAACAAAAAGCTGTAGGTGTTGGGAAGGCTTTGGGGGTGGCTGGTGCAGGGTATGAGGATAAAATTTTGGCGCTTCTTCTGGACATCGAAAAGAAGTGGAGAACATCGGGCAGTGGCAGTGTTAAGAGGCTGAACTACACTAGGGAGAAAGGTAAAAGGGAACTAAAGCAGTTGTGTAGTAGCCTTAATCCAGATAAGTTTCTGTGCCAGGAAGGGGGGGATAGAAGGAGGAAGAAAATAGTTTAATATGCATATCAAAATTGTGTCTTGGAATGTATGGGGCATTAATGATGGAAATAAAAGAATGTTGATAAAAGGTTTGATCAGGAGATGGAAACCGTCAATTGTTTGTCTTCAGGAAACAAAAATGGAGAGTATAGATGCTCGTATCATTGATAGTATCTGGAGTGCTAGAGGGGTGGATTGGGTTCATTTAGATTCCGTCGGCGCAGCCGGGGGGGTCCTTGTTATGTGGGACAAACGTGTTCTAACGAAAGTGGATTTTGTGCTGGGAGAATTTTCAGTCTCTTGCCTGCTGAAGAATTTGGATGATAACAGAGAGTGGCTTTTTACAGGGGTTTATGGGCCTTGTAGCAATGCTGTGAGGGAGAGATTTTGGGAGGAACTTCAGACTATAAAGGCTAGATGGAATGTGCCATGGTGTGTAGGGGGTGATTTTAATGCGGTTAGATTCCCTCACGAACGATCTGGTTCACGTATCTACTCAAGAGATATGATGAAGTTTAATGATTTTATTAATGAAATGGAAATGGTGGATCTTGCTTTGGTAGGGGGTGACTTCACTTGGTTTAGAAACGGGGAGCGTCATCAGTTTTCGAGAATAGATAGATTCTTAATTTCAGGTGACTGGGAGTGTTGCTTTGGTAGTTCCGTTCAGTCCTGTCTTCCGAGACTCTCTTCTGATCATGTGCCTTTACTTCTGGAGTGTGATGGATTTTCAAAAGGGAGAACTCCTTTTCGGTTTGAGAATATGTGGCTAAAAGAACCCGGATTTCTGGATTGGGTGAAGGATAGATGGACCTCTTACGGGGTGGAAGGTGATCCAAGTTTCCGATTAGCTAGAAAACTGAAACTGCTCAAGGAAGATTTAAAAGTCTGGAATAGAGAGATCTTCGGCATGGTGGAGTTTAAAATCAAATCTATTTCGGATGAGGTGCGCAGATTGGATGAGAAAGCAGGGACTGGTATTTTGACAGAGGAAGAAGAATCCCTTAGGGTTCAGCTTAATCAGGAATTGAGGAGTCTTCTTATTCGCGAAGAGATTTGTTGGCGTCAGAAGTCGCGAGTCCAGTGGTTAAAAGAGGGGGATAACAACACCAAGTTCTTTCATAGAATGGCAAAGTTGCGTGGAGCAGCAAAAAAAATTAAGTCTGTCCAGATTGAAGGCGTGCAGTTAGAGGATGAGGCAGAGATTAGGGATGGTATCACAAATTTTTTTCGGCACCAGTTTGAAGAGAGTGGGGGTTGGAGACCAAATTTGGATGGGGTGGTTTTTGGCAGCATCAGCCCTGAGGATTCAGCAGCCTTGGAGGGCCCTTTTTCGATGGAGGAAGTGGCGACTGTACTTCGCAAAATGGAGGGAGATAAAGCCCCAGGGCCTGATGGGTTTTCTATGGCGTTCTTTCAGCATTGCTGGGAAGTGATTAAAGGGGATATTATGGATGTATTTCAGTTTTTTCACTCCAGGATGAGATTTGAGAAAAGTCTTAATGCCGCATTCATAGCTTTGATTCCGAAAAAGAGTGGTGCTAATAATCTGAAAGATTTTCGACCGATCAGTCTAGTTGGAGGCATCTATAAGTTGATATCTAAAGTGTTAGCCCAACGTATGAAGAGGGTTATGGGTGGTATAATTTCGGAGTCGCAGCATGCCTTTGTGAAGGATAGACAGATTTTAGATGCGTCCTTTATTGCCAATGAAGTGGTGGATGACAGGTTGAAGAGTGGAATTCCAGGGTTGTTGTGTAAGTTGGATATAGAGAAGGCTTATGATAATGTGAACTGGGACTTTTTGCTATATTTGTTGGAAAGAATGGGTTTTGGTAGCAAGTGGATTCATTGGATTAGATTCTGTATTTCTACGGTCCGCTTCTCTGTTTTGGTGAATGGGGAACCATCGGGATTTTTTTCCAGCTCAAGAGGTCTGAGACAAGGTGACCCATTGTCTCCGTTTCTGTTTATCGTAGTTATGGAGGCCCTTAGTCGATTGATAGAGCGAGCTACGTTGGAAGGTTTTATTAGTGGCTTTCAGGTGGGGAGGAGAGGGGAAAGGGTGGTGACGGTTTCCCACCTTCTCTTTGCAGATGATACCTTAGTTTTTGTGATGCGATAAGGCTCACTGGGACACCTTCGCTTGGTATTATTATTCTTTCAAGCAGTTTCAGGCTTACGCGATTAATATCTCAAAGAGTGAAATAATTCCAGAGGGGCAGTGGAAAATGTCGGGAGCTAGCTGCTTTTTGGGTGTAATCTGCCGTTTTCCCGCCTATTACCTTGGTCTTCCCATAGGTGCACAATCAAAGTAGTAGGCGTTGTGGAACCCAGTGGTCGCTGCTTTCGAGCAAAGACGGCAGGTGGAAGCGTCAACTTCTATCCAAGGGGGGGAGATTAGTCTTAATCAAGAACACACTTGCTAATTTACCGACCTATTTTTTATCGCTTTTTGGGATTCCGGTCTCAATAAGGCAAAGATTAGAAAAGTTGGAAAGGGATTTCTTGTGGGGAGGGCGCAGGATGGGCACAAGTTTCATTTAGTGAAATGGGAAAAGGTGTGTTCAAGGGTCCAAGAAGGGGGTTTGAATATCAGAAGCCTTAAATTATTTAATGAGGCTTTGTTGGGAAAATGGTTATGGAGGTACCTCACAAATAAGGATGCTTTTTGGAGACAAGTGGTGGTTTGTAAGTATGGAGAAGGGGATCATTGGTGGTTTCCTAATGTGGTCAATTCTCCTTACGGGGTGGGAGTCTGGCGGGGAATAAGGAAAGGGTGGAACTCCTTTGAAAGATTCATTGCTTTTGAAGTTGGTAATGGGAACTCGGTAAGATTTTGGGAAGATAGATGGTGTGGGGATATCTGTTTGAAGGAAGAGTTCCAGATCTTATTCGAGTTATCCTTGGATAAGGGTAGTAGAGTTAGTTCTATCTACTCTTTGGTCGAAGGCAAACCTACGGAACCCCACTTTCGAAGGAATTTTCGTGGATTGGGAAGTGGAGTCTATTGTGCAGTTTTGGGAGGCTTCAAGAGCGAAGATGGATAGTTGGAGGACCAAGTGGTTTGGAAAGGAAAAGGGGCCCTCTTTTTCGGTGAACTCGTATTACCTCAAGCTTCTCAATTGCGGTAGAACTTCGTTCCCATGGAGAGCGGTTTGGAAGTCCAATGCCCCTAAGCGAGTGGCTTTTTTTATGTGGGAAGCGACTCTTGAAGCTATCCTAACCGTGGACAATTTGCAGAAGCGTAACATGGTTATTGTCAATAGGTGCTATTTGTGTAAGGATAGTGAGGAGAGTGTTAATCATTTGCTCTGCATTGCCAAGTAGCTTTAGAGCTTTGGAATTTTGTGTTGGGAATGTTCGGGATGTCTTGGGTCATGTCGAGATCGATGATAGATCACGTCGAAGCTGGTATGCGGGGTATAGAAAGAGGAGAAGTCGTTTTTGGGGACAGCTTTTTGGGAGTGTGTTGGATTCTTTGGAAGGAAAGAAACCGCAGGCTTTCGAGAATGTGGAAATGTCAATCTCGGGCTGAAGAATTTGCTGTTACGCACTCTTTATTTTTGGTGCTTCGAGGTGATCAATCTTTTCCTAGATCCAACACGATTTTGTAGATCTTGTAAATAGAATAGACTACGAGTAATGTTTGGTTTGGTATACCTCTAGTGTCTGAAAGGGACGATAACCTCTTTTGATGCTTTTTATACAATACTTACTTATCAAAAAAAAAAAAAAAAAAATTATCTTCTTGCAAGTAAATATAGATCTTGACAAAAGTATATTTTCAAGAATCATGAGAATTAGGTTTGAGATGCACGTAACCTGGTACAAATGAACTACCTAACTGAACCAAATCAAATAAATAAAAGTAAAAATGGATAGCTTAAAGTAAAATGGACGGTATCTAATCTTTTAGAGTTATATACATGGTTTTTTTTGTTATATAAATGCATAGGAAAAGATAGTGAATGAAACAAATGTGAATGCACAAAAAATTGAATGAGCAAAAGAAGGATGGTAATTAATATGAGGATATAAAGGTAATTTATTGAATCATTAGGGGTAAATAGGTCTAGAAAAAGTTTTTTTTGTTTTGGTACTTTTAAGATTAGTATAGATAATCTTATTACTTCGCCTAAATCAAAAACTAAAAATCGACTACAACAAAGAAAAATTGTTTGTCCATTTATAAGTGAGAGGAATTTCAATTTTGAAGTTTGGCCACGACAGTGTGGTAACCACAAAGGCAATGCCCAAAACTTGGTAATCAGTTACTTTTTACTATCTTGGTACAATGTTGCACAAAGATTTTTGTACTCATCTATAGGGTGAACCAACAGTAAACTAACAACCTGAAGGACTGACACATCTGCAACAGAACTGCTGAAATAAATAGCTACCTGAACCGCAGCTTGTATGTCGGAAGTTCTTAGCTTGGCATCACATATAGCGGCCACTGCCTCAGTAACAAACTTGCTTAAGTTGACACTTCGCAACTCGTCCATCAAACTTTCCCGCTGCTCTTCATTTATCAGCTTAAGTTTTTTAATAACTGCTGTATTCCGCTTAATGCTGGAATCCAAAGTCCGGAGAAAAGTCGAGTCTGGAACCAAAGAAGAGATCAGATCAACATATATAAAGTTAACTAATTGATGAAGATCTTTAAGATACATATGTTGGGGTATAGTTCATCATAGTAAACTATGTCAATATGGCGTCACTCAAAACATGTTCCAGATTGTAAGTGAAACCCACGATTTGGCGACTTCCACTCTACAAATCTTGCTCAGTTACACGCAAAAGATTTTTCTTTGATAATCCTAAGTTCAAGAAGGAAATACTTGTGCCCCACGTCTATTCTTCTTTTGAACAAATAATTGTTCTCCTTTCTCTTTTTTTACTTCGTTTATCTAAGAAAACAGAATGTGCCCCATGAATATATATATATATATATATATATATATATATATCCAAAATGTAAGTGAGATACTGCTAAATGAACAGAACTTTAAGAAGTTTATTAAATGAACAAGAAAATCCTACCCAATCAAGAGGAAGAACTACAAAAGATGAGGCAAGAAGTCCACCTAAACCATAAGGGCGGAAAACAGTGGATAAAAGAAAGAAGAAACATCACTAAAGGGCTGCCCTCCGATCCCTCTCATCACAGAAATAGGAATCCAGTAACAAGCTTCTGACAGCAATAACAAAAGAAAGGCTAAAAAGGACACAACTTTGTCCCAGAACTGATTAAAAGAAGAATCTGCCCTTTGAAAATACATGCATTCCTCTCCCTCAAAGTGCCTCCTAAAATAACAGAAGTCCAACACAACCAAGAGCTTGCCGCTGTAATGAACCCCCAAAATTTATGATGCAAACGAACGCCACAAAAGAAGAGCAGATCCAGGACCCATCAAAACAAGTAGAAAGCATGCACTAGTACAGCAGGAACATGAGAATATCCACGAATCGGGAAACAAAGTCTCACTATCCTGGCAGCATAAAACCTACATATCGTACTTCAGAACATTGCACAGCCAATGTTACTGCAACAAGCCACAAGCATTGAGCCTTCCAGGAACAGAAGACCAGACAAAAGCATTGATTGTAGAAGAACCCTCGCTTTCCAACTGAATTAATGGAAAAGGAACAAAGAAAATAACGGAACAAGTACATGGAAGATCAGAAAGAACCAGAAGAGTCCAAAATTCAATCCCACCTGTAAGGGGCCTCCAATACGAACTGTGAGAAGAAAGAATGATAGGAAGAAAAATTAAATCAGCAGTTGCTGTATCATTGAGATATCTGGAGAACTGGAAGTTCCAAGAAATAGATACACCCTCAATAGGGAAAACCTAGATACAAGAGCCATATGATGAGCAGACGCTAACAAAGTCAAGTGAATGAAGTAGGAGGAGCCTCGTGGCAAGAAGACAGGCAACAAAGTTCGGAGAATGACGGAGAGAAGACACACGACAAAGCCGATAAAATCAACAGCCATGCATCCTCACAAAAACCCAAACTAAGGCAATTTCCTACCTGTCTGCCTGGAATGAAATGAGAAGAATGAAATAAGAAGACAATTATAAACTTCCTCCAATAGCTCTTGTGAGTGAACCTCAAACAAGGTTGGCAACTTGGCATCCCAATAATCCAGTCAAATCTCGTACTTACTATCAACAGCTTCTGCTGTAGGTAATGCAACTCTCAAGGAAAACACCATAGTAAATTTCCACAAGGTCTATATAATAGTTGAAATACTACATGGGACCACAAAAGGAAGGAGCCTAACTGAGAATGAATGTAATCCGAATACCTACAACATATACCATCCCCCCAACTAACAACTTCCACAAAATGAAAATTGGATGATAAACCCTTAAAAGCACCACCCCCCCCCAATATATATATATATATATATATATATATATATATACACACACACACATATATATATGTGTGTGTGTGTGTATATATTACATATACATATCTGTATATATATTACATATATATATGTGATATATATATATATGCATATATATGTGTATATATATATGTGTCAGTCATAGGCAGGGGTGGATCCAATTAGCAGCTGGACCATCAAAATTTTTCTGGGAAAATTTGAGATTTCGCAAAAAGACAAATATATAAACATTAAACTGGGTAACTGGAATTGTTATTTAAAGTAATATTATCTTCGTCCCAATTGAAGATGTACAATTTGGCATTTTGTTTATCAATTTGATATTTGAGGATGGGTATTTAACGTAGTTTTATTTAGTTAGAGAAAATAGAACTATATAACCTTTTGAAACTACAGTAAAAGTACTACTCCATCCGTCCCATAATGAGTATATTTTTAATTACTAACAAAATAGAATTTTAGGCCTTTTTTTATATATAAGTAAAGATTGTATTAATTACGACGCCAAAAAGGGAGGCACAGCCCTGTACACGGGGAGTATACTAAACATAAATTACAATTGGATTGAACTATCCTCCATATCCACAAAAAGGTTCCATTCATTTGAAGATGTCTCCGAACACCAAAAGCGAAGGAGCTGAAACACATTCTTCTTTAGCTTATCTAACCCAACTTCCACATTATTGAAAGCTCTTTGATTCCTCTCCTTCCAAATGCTCCACCATAGGCCATTTTGATAGTACATATACAAGAAAGCACCTAGTGTTCATACTTAGAATTGCAAGTCCACATTCGGACATGATAGATTGATAGATAACATATATAAATTGAAATTCCATACAAAAAAGGACCGTCATTTTGGGACATATTTTAAAAAAATGGACACTCAACTTGGGTATTTTACGTGTTTTATAATGTTTAAAAAAATAAAAAAGATAACTAAATCCTCGTGAAATATTGATCCAAAAATTGGTCAAAGGATACCTCTTTAAGTTTTTCTTTTTCTTTTCAAACAACTATGATAAATACATTGAACTCCCTTGATGTGATCCTTAGGTCCATAAAGGGTGTTTCACTAGAAGAGGGGCTCAAGTGACGTGTTTGGAAGCCTAGGGGTGAGTTTGGTCGCATCAAAAGGACCCAAAAAAGGCTCCAGAACGCAAGTTTAAGCACACATGAATTCCAAAACCGGGATATTTCGTTTTTTTTGTATATTTATAATTAGGATTTTGATTCCTTATTCAATATTATTTGCCCTAATCAATTACGGACCACTTAATTGTTTCCTAATTAGTTAAGGTAATTCATTAATTTATTTCCTTTTTATTTAGGTTTCTTATCAAAAGTGCTCTTAAAACAACGTTTTATTTGAGAGTTGAATATTATTGATTGGTGATTTCTCTTTAGAACTAGTGTGTTCTTAAATTTTAGTGTTCTGGATTGAAAGCTCAGGATATAAACATCGAGTATTCGTTATTTGTATTCGAAATTTGACTTGTCACTGAAGAGTCATCCCAATTGTGGCATCATTCATAATGCCAAGGTTCGCATCATCTCCAAGGGGTTGGATCGTGGTGTCATTCAACATCAAACCTATCAAGGAAGATCATGGGTCGCATCATCCCTTCTTTCCTAAATAAGTGTCTTAGACTTTTTAAAGAACTCGGTTGTTTCTCAAATAAAAATTTGAAGTATATTTTTTTTGTACTTTATCAAAACCATAAAACGCGTAATTCGTAGTACTTTTTACGAATTACATGTTTTATGGTTTTGAAAAAGATTTTAAGAGGAAAAAAAAAACACGTCGAATTTTCATTTGAAAAACAATCAAATTGACTTTCAAAAGACAAAACAATATATTCATTTATGAATGGAGGGAGTAATAAAGAGTAAACATTCAAGATACGAACGAACCATTTTGTGCTAGTGATCCCAATATTTTGGTCAATGTTGTAGGAGCAAGAGCAGCTTATGTTTTAATTTTTGTAGCAAATGTAGTAGATGTAAGAATTAGAGGAGGCATTCCAGGGTTGTTAACTTGTTATGCAAGTTGGATATCGAGAAAGCCTATGATCATGTGAGCTTGGATTTTTTGAAGTACATGATGGATGGGTTGGATTTGGCAGCAAATGGAGAAGATGGATTCAGTTCTGCATTTCCCCAGCGTGATTCTCGGTATTGGTAAATGGTGAACCAACTGGATTTTTTGCTAGTTCAAGGGGTTGAAGGCAAGGAGATCCTCTTTCTCCCTTCTTTTTTCTCATTGTCATGGAGGCGTTGGGTAGATTGATGGACAAAGCTGTTTTGGGTGGCTTTATTAGTGACTTTAAAGTGTCATCTCCTTTTTGCAGATGATACCATGGTTTTTTTGTGGGGCAGATTTTTCTCCGCTCAAATACTTGCAATTGGTTCTACTGTTTTTTCAGACGGTTTTGGGCCTATGGGTGATTATTGCAAAGTGTGAAATTATTCCTGTAGGAGTAGGTGAGGCGAACAAGTTGATGCTTTGGCAGCCTTTTTCGGTTGCAAGGTAGTTGATCTCCTTCCTTCTTATCTTGGCTTACCTATTGGAGCTCCCTACAAAAATAAAATCCTTTGTTATCCGATTATTGAGAGATTTGATTGTCGCTTATCGGGATAGAAAAAACAACTTTTGTTTAAAGCGGGACGTCTCGTTTTAGTCAAAAATACCTTTTCGAGTATACCAACTTACTTTATGTCATTGTTTGTGCTTCCGCCTTCGGTTCGCTCGAAACTTGAGAAGATTGAAATATTTTTTGTGGGATGGTCAATCGGAGGTTCATAAATGTCATCTTGTTAAGTGGAATAAGGTTTGCACAAGGGAAATAGAGGGTGGGTTAGGCATTAAAAATCTCTTTTTTTTAATACTGCGCTACTTGGGAAATGGCTTTGGAGGTCATGTAGTGGAAACAGAAGCTTTTTGGAGGAAGATGGTGGAGTGTAAGTATGGGAGGGGAGGGCATGTGTGGTTTCCGAATAATATCTCTTCGACATTCGGCGTGGGACTTTGGAAAGGGATTAGAAGGGGATGTGAGGTTTTTGAAAGACATATCACTTTTAGGATAGGGGATGGTGCTTCAGTCAAGTTTTGGAAAGACAAATGGTGTGATAATATAGAGCTTGGGAGAGCTTTTCCAGATTTATTTAATTTAGCGAATGGATAATGATTGCATGGTGAGTTCAGTGATGCAATTGGAGGATGGAGGAGTGACCTGGAACCCAACATTTCGAAGAAATCTTCAGGAATGGGAGATGGAGTCGTTTACCTCTTCAACAAGCTTTATTCTCAGAAAATTTAGCAGCAAGAAGACACGATATTATAGGAAAAACCCTCTAACAGCAAGTTTTCAGTAAAGTCTTATTATCTCCTTATTTGATAGGAAATCGAAGGCCCAGAGTAGAGTGGCTTTTTTCATTTGGGAAACAATGTATGAAGCCATCATGACACGCAACAACTTGAGAAGGCGGAATATTATTTATGTTGCTTGTGCAAAAATGATGAGAGGGTTAATCATTTGCTTATACACTGCCTGGTGGCAATGGAGTTTTGGAATATACTTTTTGTTGGTTTAGAATTTCGTGGGTCATGCCGAGATCAATGAAGGAGCGTTTTTTGTGCTGGTCTTTTTTTTGTTAAGTAAGAAAATGGTATAAATAAGAGGGCGTCAAAACAGGTGACGTGTCCTCTATACAACATTAATAATTACATTATGTTATGTTATCCACAAACTCTACCAAAGGGTTTGCATCAAAAGAAATAGACTCATGGCACCAAAAGGGGAGAGTATGCATAATTGATATGGGGAAAGGTTTTAGATTAAACCCCAAGGATTAATCAAGGGCTCTTACTACAAGAAAAACCCTCTAAATTAAGGTTGAACACGTCAAACCTTTCTAATCCTAAAACCCACTAGGAACGAACAACTGGAATCCACCAAAAAAAAAAGGATTAAACCTTTATTTAACTTTATTCAATTTTCTGAACCATTCGGAAATGACAACAAACCTGTGTTTGTAAGGTTCATAGCGGTTGGAAAGGAAGTTATAACTTCCAAAAAAAACGACCCTAACTTATAACTTCCAAAAAAACTGCCCTAACTTATCTAGTAACCAACTAGGAACATACTTTTTTGTCGGTTTAGAATTTCGTGGGTCATGCCGAGATCAATGAAGGAACGTTTTTTGTGCTGGTCTTTTTTTTGTTAAGTAAGCAAATGTTATAAATATGAGAGCGTCAAAACAAGTAACGCGTCCAAAATACAACATTAATAATTACATTATGTTATCTTATCCACAAACTCTACAAAAGGGTTTACATCAAAAGAAATAGACTCATGCAGAAATAGACTCATCAAAAGAAATAAACTCTACAGGGAGGTGATTTCTGACAGGGAGGGGTTTTCCTCAGATCTGGTAGCTTCAGGCCATTTGCAAGAGACACGCGCCACACAAAAGGCTTTACCAGCTGGAGGCGAGCACGGCGGTACCTATCTCGTTGCTGGAAAACCTCGCCATTGCCGGAGCTCCGATCACCGGCCAACGCGACTGCCGGAATTTGGTCGGGGTTTTTTGGTCGCCAGTCTCATCTGTTTGTGTGGTTCTCATTTTAGCTGGTAATTTTATACAAAAGGGATTTGATGTAATCTTCATGCTGGGAGAAGATGGGTGCATCCGATTTGACTTTTAAAAGCTTTTCAGATTTACTTGAGAGTTCTTTGAAAATTATGGGTGATAAAACTATGCTTCAGTGCAGTCGGAAGACCTTCGATGTTTTCAAAATTCAGGTTAAGGATCACGTGGAGTTCAAGGTAGTGGAGAGGTCCAGAGGAAGACCTCACGTGATCGTGCTCTCACGCTTCGAGTTCGACAGGATGTGTGAATGGTTTAGCAGATATTCTGCACCTAACGTCATATGGTGGAAGAAGTGGCAAGATCAGAGAAGAGATTTCATTGTTGCTAAGGAGAAGAATGCAGCAAGGGTTTTTATCAAAGTCTTAGTGAGAGGCTCAGGGAGGACGGGAATGATTTGTGTCCCTGAGAATTCTGTAAATGCAGGCTGGGATTGGGTGGCAGATAAGCTCCGTCGGTTTGCCGGAGATCATCACTTCAAGGAACAGGGCATCAGTAGCAAATCATTCAAAGCGGCTGAAATTCCACCTTGGCCTGATTTAGATCATGTGTTTTTGAATGCAAGAGGTGAAAAGGCAGCAGATTTTGAGGTGGATGTGGCATCGTGTGCTGGGAATTTAGAGCATCTTGATCGATGTTTAGTGGGTAAGGCAGGAGGCCAGCAAGATCACAGTCCATCAAGGGAGGAAATGCAGAGATGGGTTAATGTCCATTGGAAAGTTGCTGGAGTCAAAATCAACGAACTTAGTGGGGAATATTTTCCTGCTAACCTTTCCATCCAAAGAGGAGGCCAGCCGTATTTTGAACCTCAAAAGTGGGTGGTGAATGGGAGGTCTTTGTATCTAGAATATTGGAAGCAGGGGGTTTCGTTTTTTCAGGAAGGGCAAGAATCGAATGAAGTGTGGGTTAGAGCTTTGGCTCTTCCCCTTCATCTGTGGAGTAGTTCGATATTTAAGAAGATCGGAGAGTTTTGCAGTGGCTTTGTCAGGATTGACGAACCTACTGAAAAAAGAGTTGAGTTGAGGTGGGCTCGTATTCTGATTCAGTATAAAGATGAGTTGCCGACCAAAGTTCGTATTGGCGTAGAAGGTAGAGTGTTCGATATTCCTATTTGGGCAGAATCAGCAGTGCTTCGTGATTCACAGGGGGAAGGGAGGAAGAAAGGAGTTCGTTGCCGGTGGAGAAAGCAAATTTGGTGCAGGAGGAGGGTGTTTCTCATGCGAGGAAGAAGCAGGTGGGTAAGAAAGGGAGTAGTTTGTCAGGCGATTTCAGAGGTAGTGGTAGAGAAGTGGGGCAGAGCACATGGGTTCAAAAGAATCCAAAATTCAAATCTATAAGCTAAACGACGTAGCTAGAGGTAACTATCCGGCTAGTTTGGACAAGGTAGGGAAACCTGGTAATAGGTTTGGGCCTAAGATTAAGGGGAGTGGGCTAAATAGAGGCCCATCTAAAAGGAGAGGAGGGGGTAAGGTAGTTTGGGCTCCTATTAAATCTACATGGATAGAGTCATAGAGACCAATGAGGAGGTATTCACTGTGGGTAAAATTTCTGGGCCTTTTAAGTCCAACCTCATCTCAGATCCAGCACATCAAATGGGCTACAGTGGTGGGTCGGGAGTGAAGGAAGACCCAATTTTAATTGAGGACAGAGATTCGGGAGTCAATGCATCGTTTATTTCGACGAGTTCTTGGTGGCAAGACTCGGACAACTCCGATTTCTTTGAAAGCGAGTGGTCGTCGACATCGCATAATCAGACTGAGACGGAGCAAAGTGGAGATGAGCAAGAGGTTTGTCACAGGGAGGACAGTTCGTCACAGGCTCATTCAGATCGAGGGACCAAGGATTGCTGCAAGACGCAGTCTATTCCTATGCGTGTTCACACTGAGGATTTAAGGGAAGACTCGACGAATGAACCTATCTTTTGTACCCGTCTCACAGTTATTCATCCAAACTCAGTAAGTGAGGCAGTAAGTGTGGTAGAGCTGCTGCCTGATGACTCAAGGAAGGAGGTAGAGTTGTTAAATTGTACCACAACTTCGGTGGTACAGCCAGTATTCGTGTGCGAGCCTGATTGTGCGATGGAAGTTAGGGAGGGCCAGAACAAGACTCAAGTCGAGGGGTCAGTGCAGGGAATTTCGGTGTCTGTTGATAGAGATTCAGGGATGGAAGGAATGGAGATTCAGTTTTCCTCTCAAGTCGAGGGATCAGGGGTTCTCGCGGCCTGCCAGTAGGGATTCAGGTAAGTCGGAAAGGCGCATAGTTGTCAAAGTCGAGAGACGCTAAAAAGGCGATAGGTCCATATTTGAGGCGAAAGGCGAGGCGCTAAAAAGGCGCTCACGGAAAAAATGCCAAGCAAAAATATATAAAATACATATAACTTAACAAATCTTAACAAAACATGTTATAACTTACAAGTGAGCATAATATTTGAAACTAAGTTCTAAGCTAATATCAATTATCACTCACACAATTAGGAAAAATAGTATATATATATATATATATATATTTGTATATTTGTTTGTTTATATCATTGTAACAAATTCCAAAACCAGTATAAATGAGAATAATATATAAAAAAAACTCCAAAACAGGAACTAAAAAAAGGATGACAATTGTCACTAATTAAACATGTTAGAAAATAGAGTAAAAGAAAACAAAAAAAAACAAAGTAACAAAAAATAATTCCAAATCCTGAATTAAAGAAAATTTGGAATTATTCAACAAATAATGTCAGGAAAAAAACAAAGATAAATAATTTCTGTTTGTATTTAGCCCAAGAGAGAATTAGAAAAATAATACAAAAATAAAAAGCTAACATTCACAGAATCACCTCTCTGCCACGTGAAAACCCAAAAAAAAACTAAAACAAATCGAAACTCCTCTAATCTAAAAACCGAGCAGGGAAAGTCACCGGCGACCAGTTCTGTGGACCTCCAGCAAGAAATTCCGGCACCGGCACCGGCGTGTGAGGCGCGTGAGCCTGAATCCGGTGACTTCCGGCAATGGCAAAGACACAGACGAGTTCGCCTAGATGAGCTTGTGGCAGCTATGGGCTTGGATTGGATGAAGAGTGAATATTGGAGGCTAGATCTGAAATGAAAATTTTCAGGACTGAGCCGGAATCCTTATTTGTGCGCCTTTTCTCGCCTTTCACCTAAAAAAAAGTTGCCAAAGGAGTACGCCAGCTTCTTTGAGGCGCCAAGGCCTCGACTCACCTCGACTCTAGCCTGAGGCTCCAAAGGCACTCGCCTTTGACAACTATGGAAAGGCGAACACAAGGAGAGAATTCAGAGAGTGTAACTAAGAAGGGCTCTCACGAGGATAATGAGATTGTTTCAGTGGAGGAGGTTGCTTTCTCGGAGAGGTATCAGGAGAGAGGTTGGAAAGTTAATGCCGAGGAACCAGTTGTATGCACTCCTCTCGCTATGGTTCATCCAGATAATATAAGGGTCAATGACTCTCTATATAGCCTCGAGATGGAGAAGGATATCTCGTTGTGGGTGCAACGTAGAGCCAAAGGGTTTAGTAAATTCCTGGGGATATCATGTGTAGGGTTTGAAGATAAAATCATGTCCTTTCTACTAGATATTGATAAGAACTGGAGATCTGCAGAGGTCAGTAGCGGCAGAAGTCGAAAGAATCCAAGAGAGAAAGGCAAAAGGGAGCTGAAACAATTGTGCTGTAGTCTGAATTTTGAACAGCTAGGGGAGCTTGTAGAGGTACAAACAGTTGCTAATGGAGATACGAATTATTTCTTGGAACGTGTGGGGTCTAAATGATTTAAACAAAAGGCAAATTATTAAAGCCTCGTTGAGAAGATGGAAACCTCATATTGTTTGTTTGCAGGAGACGAAAATGGGAGTAATAGATAGAAGGGTGATTAATGAAATAGGAGGAGGAAGATGGGCTGATTGGGTTTTCTTGGAGGCGGAAGGATCTGCTGGAGGCATTCTCATAATGTGGGACAAGAGGGTAGTGGTGAAAATGGCAATAGAGAAAGGGTTGTTCTCAGTGTGTCCTGCCTGTTGAAAATGGTAGAAAACGATAAGTTATGGGTATTCTCGGGAGTTTATGGACCTTGCACAGAAGTTGTGCGCAAATCCTTATGGTAAGAATTGAAGGAAGTCAGAATGAAATGGTAGGACCCTTGGTGTATAGGAGGGGATTTCAATGTAGTTCGATTTCCCCATGAACGTTCGTGTTTACGAAACTTATCTCGGGCTATGGCAGATTTTAATAATTTCATTAATGAAGTAGAGCTGGTGGATCTGAATCTGCTAGGTGGAGACTTTACTTGGTTCAGAAATGGGGGCAGAAACCAATTTTCCAGAATAGATAGGTTTCTGATTTCTTCAGATTGGGTAGATTATTTCAGCGACTCTACTCAAACATGTCTCCCTAGAGCAGTGTCAGATCATGTTCCGTTATTGCTTAATTGTGGTGGGTTTTCGAGGGGAAAAACTCCGTTCAGATTCGAGAATATGTGGTTGAAGTATCCAGGATTTTTGGAATGGATGAGAAATAAGTGGAGTTCCTACATCCTAGAAGGAATCCTTGTGTTAAAATGGCTAAGAAACTAAAACTTCTCAAAGGTGATCTGGAAGTCTGGAACAGGGAGGTTTTTGGTAGAGTAGATGTGAATATTAAAAAAAGCTATGGAGGGAATGAGCAGTCTAGATCAGAAAGAACGGGGTGTGGGTTTAAACGTAGAGGAGGAGGAGCGTCGTTCAAATCTGAAAAGACAGCTAGAGCACCTTCTTCTTAATGAGGAAATCTGCTGGAAACAGAAATACAGGGTTCAATGGCTTAAAGAAGGTGACAAAAACACAAAATTCTTTCATAGAATGGCGAATGCTCATAAAGTTGCGAACCAGATCAGGAGCATTACAATTTCAGTTGATGGTGTCTTAGTGGAAGACAAGGAGGATATAAAAGATAGGATTGTGGGGTTTTATGAGATGATGGTGGCGCCCTAAAGTGGATGATATGGATTTCAAGTCTCTGGATGCTGGGGAGTCGGCTGATTTGGAACAAGTGCTTTCAGAAGAAGAAGTTTATGCAGTGCTGCAAAGTATGAGTGGTGACAAAGCCCCGAGCCCAGATGGATTCTCAATGGCTTTTTTTCAACATTGCTGGGAGGTGATAAAAAGTGATGTGTTGAAAGTCTTCCGGTTCTTTCATGATAATATAAGTTTTGAGAAGAGTTTTAAAGCAACTTTCATAGCTTTAATTCCAAAGAAGAAAGGAGCTTATAAGTTTGGTTGGAGGTATGTACAAGCTTATATCGAAAGTGTTATCCCGAAGGTTGAAATGAGTGATTGGTCGAGTTGTCTCGGATTCGCAGCATGCTTTCATGGGTGATAGGCAGATTATTTATGCGTCTCTGATAGCAAATGAAGCTGTGGACAACAGATTAAGGAGTGGGGTTCCGGGTTTGTTATGAAAGCCGGATATTGAAAAGGCGTACGACCATGTCAACTAGGAGTTCTTGATTTACTTGTTGGACAGATTGGGATTTGGGCTAAAATGGAGAAGTTGGATTTTGTTTTGCATATCTACAGTCTGGTCTGGTAAATGGGGAGCCTCGAGGGTTTTTTGAGGTTTGAGACAGGGAGATCCCCTTTCCCCGTTCCTGTTCATTATTGTCATGAAGACTCTCAGTAGATTCTTGGATAAGTCTATGGTGGGAGGTTTCAATTCGTGGTTTTAATGTAAGTCGGCATAGAGATCTGGATTTTCTAAACTAGGTTACCTACGCGTAATTTTGTTGTGTTTTCAGATGGTCTCGGGTCTTCGGATTAATATTGCAAAAAGTGAGGTTCTGCCAGTTGGAGGGGTTGATAATGTTGAGGATATGGCTCAGTTCTTCGGGTGTAAGGTAGGCAAGCTTCCTTCCTCCTATCTTGGGTTACCCATTGGAGCTCAGTTTAAAAACAAGGCGATGTGGAATCCAATCATAGAGAGATTCGAACCTAGATTGACTGGGTGGAAAAAACAACTCCAATCAATAGGGGTTGTTAAGAGCACTTTATCCAGTTTGCCCACCTACTTTATGTCCTTATTTGTTCTCCCTCAATCTATTTGTAATATTCTAGAGAGACTGGAAAGGGATTTCCTATGGGGAGGCAATAGTGAGAGCCATAAGTATCATTTGGTGAAGTGGGAGAAGGTTTGCCATAGTATGAAAGGAGGCTTAGGGGTTAAAGACTTGGCGTTTTTAATAAGGCGTTGCTCGGTAAGTGGCTTTGAAGATTTTTGGTGGACAGAGATGGTTTGTGGAGGAAGGTGGTGGTGAGTAAATATGGGGAAGTGGTTGTGCAATGGGCCCCTAATGAGGTTTCCCTTTCTTACGGAATTGGTGTTTGGAAAGGAATTAGGAGAGGGTGGGAATCTTTCAAGAGATTTTTTCGTTTAGAGATTGGTGAATGGAGATGGCTCGTCGGTGAAATTTTGGAAAGACAAATGGTGCGGCGACATTGAGTTGTGGAGATTATTTCCGAACTTGTTTAGCATAGCATGATAAGGACTGCTTTGTTTGTTAATGCAGTGCTTCATGTGGAGGATAACAAGGTGATTTGGAGTCCTTCATTTCATAGGAACTTCCATGACTGGGAGATGGAATCATGTGTGTATTTACTTGATTTTCTCTATTCCATGACTGTTGGCATGCAAATGGAGGATAAAGTGTGGTGGAAGGGTCCTAAAGACAATAGATATTCTGTCAAAGCTTATTTTGAGTCTTTATCACCCAAAGATGGTTTTTTATTTCCATGGATATGAGTTTGGAAATCTAGAGCTACCAGTCGGGTAGCGGTTTTTGCTTGGGAGGCTTGCTATGAAGCCATTCTAACCGGAGATAATTTGAGAAGAAGGCATAAAACTTATGTGAATTGGTGCTATATGTGTAAAGGCGATGAGGAAAATGTTAACCATTTCTGTAGCTATGGATCTTTGGAATCTTATTCTCGGGCTTTTCAACATTTCGTGGGTTATATCTAGATCAACGAAGGAGCTATTTCAAAACTGGGCTTTCTACAAACGGAGAAGAGGGAATTTATCTTGGCAAACTGCTCTTTTGTGTGTGTGTTGGACCATTTGGCTTGAAAAGAATAGTAGGGTGTTTGATAACAAGGAAAGGCCCCTGTCGCAGTTGAAGGACTTGGTGCTGCGAACTCTCCAAACTTGATATTTAGTAGATGCTAATACTTCCATTCTTCACCCTTATTCCTTTGTAGATTTTGTTAATAGTCTATCCTTAGATTAGTTTACTGTGTATACTCCTAGTGTACAAAGGACACGTCACCTTTTTTGACGCTTTTATGATATTATACTCTTACTTATCAAAAAAAACCCTTTAAATTAAGATTGAACACGTCAAACCTTATTAATCCTAGAATCCACTAGGAACGAACAACTAGAATCCACCAGAAAAAAAGGATTAAACCTTAACTTTATTCAATTTCCTGAACCATTCGGAAATGACAACAAATTTGTATTTGTAAGGTTCATAGAGGTTGGAAAGGAAGTTATAACTTCCAAAAAAAAAAACTATCCTAACTTATCACTTCCAAAAAAACTGCCCTAACTTATCTAGTAACCAACTAGGACTTTAAATTCATCAATTAAGGATCTAAATCGACTTCTAAATAAAAAAATACTACCCTATTAATTACAAATTCGAAATTTATAACAATAGGAAAAATAATCAAACTTAAGAATAAACTGCTCCAATCTTGTCCCACATCAGACACCCGTTCTTGAAAAGAAGTCGTCCTTGAGTTCATACTAGAAACTTGATTATTTCCTCGCCAAATAAAGAGATATATTGAATAGCACAGGTTCTTCCGTAACTATGATTCTTCAAAATCCTTGAACAATTCCGTAATTGAAAAGGACTCAAAAACATGAAAGAAAGTAGAACTGAACAGCCCTCTTTGCATAGGACACGGGCCCACCATATCAGTTGCAATACCGAACAAACGTGGGCATGCCTTATCAGATAATTTTGCAATTAGAATATCTTCTGCATCGGATACAAAAACATGATATTCATAGCCATCTTGCTCGATAAATAATTGAGCAACATCATCAAACAAGACCCTAAAAGCAGCCTCAAGAAAATTTATATTCTCATCTGATCTTCTAGTAATCATTGTGCCCCCATCTTTGCCATGTGTGATGCCTTGGTCAACCCGTGAGGCTTGCATCCTCGCCTCCTTTAGTTGAAGACGCTCAGCCAAGATTAGAAGCCTCGCAGCCAGATCCTTAAGCACTAAAGAGACAGCAATACCATCGTCACTCACGATAGAATCATCATCTCCATCTTTGTAAGCCATTGCCGAGGAAAAGCCTCGCTCTGATACCACTTGATACGGGGAAAGGTTTTAGATTAAACCCGAAGGATTAATCAAGGGCTCTTACTATGAGAAAACCCTTTAAATTAAACGGGAAGTTGGAGAAAGTTGATAGTCTATTAGTCACGAGTGTAGGAGGCAACAGATGGACCCATTGGGAGCATTTGAATGCAGTGGGGGCTGCTTGTGGTATTTTAGTTATGTGGGACTGCAGTTTGGTGAACCAAAGGGGGTCTCTAATTGGCAATTACTCTGTTTCCTGTCATTTTGAAGGGATAAATAATGATTTTTAAGTGGATTTTCACACGGATTTATGTGCCATGCATGGATTCCGTCCGTAGTGGGTTGTGGAATGAGTTGAAGGGTGTGGCTTCTAAATGGAAATTCCCTGGGGGGGGGGTTCAACACCATCACGTTTCCTCATGAGCATACTGGGACTAGAGGTTACTCCCAATCTATGTCTGAACTTAATGATCTGATTAATGCTTTGGAGCTTGTGGACTTACCTTTGGAAGGGGGCAGATTTACCTGGTCAAGAAATAGTAAGATGTCGCAGCGTTCGAGAATAGACAGATCCCTTGTTTCTACGAGCTGGATTGAGCACTTTGGAGGGGTTGTGCAGTCTTGCCTTCCCAGGCTGATATCAGATCATATCCCTCTGCAGTTGGAATGTGGTAGTGTAGGTAAAAGGAAATCCCCGTTTCGCTTCGAGATTATGTGGTTTGAGGGTTTAGGGGGTGGCTGGAAGAGAAGTGGAAGTCCTGTGAAGTGGAGGGGGACCCGTGTTTCAAATTCGTGTGGAAATTAAAAAGGCTAAAAGAGGAGCTGAAAGTGTGGAATAGGACCATTTTGGGGATGTTAAGGTACATTTGAATAATCTGTTAGAAGAAGTGAAAGTGATGGATGAAAAAGAAGGTAACGGGGGTTTGAGCGAGGAGGTATCTGGTAGAAGAAATTCAGTAAGATCAGAAGTGCAGAGACTCTTGCGCAGCGAGGAAATCAGTTGGAGACAAAAGGCTCGAATTTAGTGGTTACGAGAAAGGGACAATAATACTAGGTTTGTATTTAAAATTTTACCTACAATGGGACTATGTATTTAAAATTTTCCAGGTAGCATGGGTTATGCCTGGGCAGATTTCGGATCTTTGCATAGTTGGACTTTGTATAAGAAGCGAAGGAGGAGCAGTTGCTGGGATGCAGTTCCTTTGGCAGTTTGCTGGACAGTGTGGCTTGAAAGAAACAATAGAGCTTTTGAAAATGTAGAGACCAGTGTGGACAAACTTAAAAAGAGGGTCCTTAGGTCTTTGTTCTTTTGGTGTCATGGTTCAACTCTGCGTGTTAATATCTCTTTTGTAGAGCTTTTGGATAGTTTATCTTTTAGACATTCTTGATGTAGATCGTATATTTCCAATGTAAATAGGACGCATCACCTGTTTTGACGCTCATTTTATATATCTTTACTTATCAAAAAAAATATTAGGTTTTTTCATCGGATGGCTAATATAAACAAGGCAACCTGATCCGTAAGGTGTTAATCAATGGTGAGTCTTTGGATGAAGAAACTGATATTAGAGAGGGGATAGCAGGTTTCTATAAAGGGCTTTATTTGGCAGATAGGGATTGGCATCATAGTTGTCAAAGTCGAGAGGTGCCAAAAAGGCGATAGGTCCAAATTTGAGGCGAGAGGCGAGGCGCCAAAAAGGCGCTCATGGAAAAAATACTAAGGAAAAATACATAAAATACATATAATTTAACAAATATCAACAAAACATGTTATAAGTGAGCATAATACAAATGTCTCATTCATAGTTGAAATTCATATTATCGACCACTACTACTTGAAGGGAAAAACATTTCTAATCAAAACGAAAGAGACAGAAAAACAAGAGAAAGCTGGAACAGAGACAATTTGTTTAAAAAATTAAAATAACTTTCTTAATTTAAAAAAGTACACAGTTAACTAATGAAAGAATATAGAACATAGTAAATTTGTTTAGAAAATTGAAACAATTTTATTTAATTTAAAAAAACAAATTTTAAAAAAATACAAAGTTAAGACAATTTTTAAAAAATTATTGTCTGGTTGACCAGACAGATTAAGAAAAACAATTGACTTGATTATTTATATTGGTTTAATGTGTAGTTTCCTTTAAAGCCCATGTATATGTGGCTCATAATTAAAGTAAGGTGAAAAGTAAGGGTAAAGTGGTAAAAATGATGTTGTAAAGTAAATGAAATTTTAAATTTAGGGACGGAGGGAGTAACATTGAGTAAATTTAAAGGATAGAACTAAGACAATGAAAGTTGAACAGAGTCAATGAGTCAAGAATGCAGACTATTATATATATATATATATATATATATATATATATAAATATAATAATCAATACTGTGAAAGTCAAACAAAGTTATCACAGAGTCAAGAAAGCAGTTTACTTGGAATAGATAGTGCAAGCTGAAAACAAAACCTAGCCTTGAAGTCGGAACCCTATCCTTGAAGTCGAATGCAGAAGATAAAGTCTTAGAACTGAGTTCGCAAGTTGAAGATGAAGCCCTAGGGCTCGTATGAGTGTCGCAGGGATGAAGACCAAGTTGAAGATGAAGCCCTAGGGTTCGTATGAGTTGTAACGTTGTAGCAGGGCTTCGTATGAGTCATATCGCATTTGTCGTCGTGATCTGAGACTCTGAATTGGGATTTTGGGTATTTTAGGCTTTTATAATATATTTATACTAAGGCTAAACAACGTCGTTTGGTAGTTAAAAAATGAAAAAATGAAAAAAAAAAATTGAGCGACTTATAGGCTTTTTCAGCGCCTCCCACCTCCCAAAAAGGCGCTAAAGGCGTCGCCTTTTCAGCGCCTCTTGCACATCGCCTCGCCTGGACACATGACGCGCTACACCTTCGCCTCGCCTCTCGCCTCGGGCGCTCGCCTTTGACAACTATGATTGGCATTTAATGTTTGAGGGGATAAATTTAAAGTCGCTGAATTCGGCAGATAAGGACTCACTAGAAATGCCTTTCACACAAGAAGAGGTGTATGCAGCGGTTAGAGGCATGAGAGGGGACAAGGCTCCGGGCCGGATGGATTTCCCATGGCTTTTTTCCAAAACTGCTGGATGATGATTAAGAAGGATGAGCTGTTGGAGGTATTCCAATATTTTCATGCTTTGATAAGTACAAAAATGTTTTGAGAAGAGTAAGAACGTGACATTTATTGTGTAGATTCCAAAAAGAAAAGGACCGGTGGATATTAAAGAATTTTGACCCATTAGCTTGATTGGGGGTGTTCACAAGATCATTGCTAAGGTCCTTTCCATTCGGCTGAAAAGGGTGATTGGTAAGGTTATATCTGAATCCCAACATGCCTTTGTGGGGGGACGGCAGATTACAGATGCAGTGCTCATTGCTAATGAGGTTGTTGACTCGAGATCTCGTAGTGGGGAGCCCGGTTTGGTTAGCAAGCTGGACATAGAGAAGGCCTAGGATCACATTAACTGGGATTTTTTGAACTATTTGTTGCTCAGAATGGGGATTGGTGATTGATGGAGGGAATGGATTCTCTTCTATATATCCTCGATAAATTCTCGGTGATGGTGAATGGAGAGCCGGCATGGTTTTTTGGTAGTTCACATGGTTTATGGTTGGGTGATCCGTTGTCGCCTTTTCTATTTATTATTGAATGTAACGGTCTCTGGAGGCATGCTCTGAGGTTTTAGAGTGGGGAGAGCAGGAGGCACGGTGATTCCGATATCCCATCTTCTGTTCACCGCTTTTATTCTTCCGACACTTTGGTGTTTTGGATGACATTGAAGCAGATTTCATATTGTGACCCTTCAATTAGGCCTTCCTCATCTAAACCGATTAGCGCTTGAACGTTTTATCTTTGGATTGCTTACCCACATACGGTTGCAGTGGCAAAAAGATTAGAAAAGTTGGAAAGAGATTTCTTGTGGGAAGGTCAATCGGAAGAGAAAAAATACCATCTGATCAAGTGGGAGGCTGTTTGTTTGAATTTGAGAAATGGAGGACTTGGGATTAAGAATCTTAGAGCATTTAACACAGCTCTTATGGGGAAATGGATTTGGCGATACTTTGGTGAGAAAGAGTCCCTTTGGAGGAAGGTAGTGGTAGGAAAATATGGGGATGAGGTGGTTCCCAAATGAGGTCCACTCTTCTTATGTTGGAGTTTGGAAAGGAATTAGGAAACGGTGGGAAGCGCTAAAGAGATTTAATTCCTTTGAAATCGGTAAGGGGGACTCGGTCAGATTTTGGAGTGATAAGTAGTGTGGCGAGAGAGAGCTGCAGAGAGTTTTTCCCGCTCTGTACAGCATAGCAATTGATAAGGAAGAGTTTGTCAGCTCAGTTATGCATTTCGTTGGAGATACTGTGGCGTGGACTCCCTCCTTTAGAAGGAATGCGCAAGACTGGGAAGTAGACACTCTGGGGCAATTTTTTGAGTTGCTGTACAATCAGAAGTTGAACAGAAATGCTGAAGATTCTGTAAGAACTCAACAAAAAGAATTCCAACTTGTTATATCGATCTCTTAGCAACGTTGAAGCAATTGCCAATACATTTCCCTCCCACCCACCCTCAATCAACTTTACTTGAATAAGGACTTCAAACCTGCCTCCATTTTCTTTAATTTCATTGAAAATTTTGTGTGACACCCATATTGAGGATATGCATAGTTTTCACTAATTGAACAAGAGAAACACTCCCATAGCTAAGTAGCTACTTTTATTCTAAATAATTATTTCCTATTTGGTACTTCAATAACTGGCAGCATCCTTGGGGATACCGTTGTTTCCTAAAGCAAAGTAATCTAGATAATAGTTTAAACCTAAATTAATAATAGGTAGATTACAACTTTAGACATTTATACAAAATATTGTACTTATAGTTCCAAATCTAGGAGTGAAAGGCGATACATAAAAACTTAATTTGTAATTTTTTGTGAAAATGCAGATTTGGCTTTTATCATATTCGAAAGAGTGGTAGACACGCATGCGTACACATATACACATACACACAGAAATTGTGGTAATCATAAACACAAAGTTATGCAAATTTTTAAAGTAAATAACTTTAGAATTTTTATATTTCTTAAATATCTCATCATCGTAAATGTGTGTGTGTTTGAGAGAGAGAGAGATTGAGATTGCAATAGAAGTAAAGCTGATGCAATTATGAACTTTCTTTAACCTAAAAATAGGTAAATAGGATTAAGGAAATAAAAAAGAACAATGTAGATGTAGAAAAAACAAAAACAACATTTAGTTTTAAGAGGATCACTTGTGAAATATCCACTAACCAGGCCTCTCAGGGTTCAAGTTACTCTGACGAAGAGCCTTTTTTGCTTCTAATGACTTCTTAAATTCCTCAACACGAGCTACAGCTTCCTGCAACCAAAACTAAGTCACTTCAATGTATACACTATTAACTTCAATTTCTCAGAAAGCAAATCTCAGATGCTAAAGCAAAAACCCTTATCCATCAATATCTTTTCTTGCTGGTATATCATCTAACAACCACAAATGGATGTGATGGTGAGGCTACTATTGCCTATCATCCAAATACTTTCAACGACAAATCAAACCACCAGACTATGCACCAGAAAAGACATTTGAATGTTTCACCAAATACTATATAACCTATAAAATGAGCAACTAAAATGCCAATACACCAATCCCACCTCTTCATCTTGTTTCCCTTGATGTTCACCTCCAACACGGGATTCATCCTCGGGCAGTTCCATCTTTAGACTTGCAATAAAACTGCCACTTGTTAGCAACGAAACACATTTGAGATAAGAAGCAATTCATCAAATACAAAGAGAAATTACAATATTTTTCAAAGATGACAAGGACACTCTCACTTATGCATAGCAAGCAAACAAATCAGTGTATTGTGCAAGAGGCAGAGATCAAGTCTCAAATCAGATTACCTTTCAATCCTAAGAACAAAATAACCTCAACTTCCACATAACTTGAAGCAAGTTTTTTAACCTGCTAAGCACACAAGCTTCCAGAAATTTTGACAGTGGATATGCCATACATAATATACCTATACATTTTCTAACAGGACATCTAGTTATATTAAAAGAAAAAACGGTAATCAATAGATAGAGGGTCAAAACTCTAGAAGTCCACCTTACTAGACAGAAGTAGGAAAAGGAAAGAAAGACAATATACTAAAAATGCAACCAAAATAGGGCATCAAAATCAGAACAAATGTAATAGCAATTCCAAAATATCTTGGCCCAAAGAGATGCCAAGAAGACTAAACAATCCCCAAGTAAGTTGAGTTATTGCCCTCCATCCATGAATCCCAAAGACGAACAAATATGGCAATATAATTTGTATCGTTGTTGTCACTCTTTCACAATAATACAGTAGCAAGGTCATTTTTTGGTAACCACCAAAGGGAAAGAAATGTCATTTTTTGGTAACTCAATAAATTACAAACAAACAAAAAAACAGCGAACACAAAGCATACTAGAAAACCATTTCCCATATCTTGCACAAATCAGAAATAACGGCTCCCGCAAAAGAACCCATAACCAAAGTGGATATTCAATTCGTGAAAGGAAACAGGAATGTGATACATTAATGGTTTAAAACTTGGAACTATAGGGATAGCTTCTTGCAGATGCCACAAAGTCTTCATGTTCTAAAAGTTTCGGTGCTCTTTCTAAGAAAAGTAAAGGGCTACCTTTATAAATTTGTTGATCTTATTGAGAAGTTTGAGCATCCATTAGTAATTGAATCCATATGTTTTGGACGAGTCTTCATGTTTTAGATAGAAACTAGAAAAATGTTTCGGGTTGCTAAAATTAGTGCAAGAGATGTGCGTCGTTCAAATATTTCTCTCATTTGAAATAGGTAATGGAAATTCCATTCGCTTCTGGTGTGATAGATAGAGTGGGGATATGGAATTACGGAGAGCTTTCCCTTCACTTTTCAATATAGCAGTTAATCTTTTTTTTTAAATAAAATATAGCAGTTAATCAAGAAGCCTTTGTCAATTCAGTTCTAAGTTTTGCAAACGGTAAAGCAATCTGGAATCCAGTTTTTCACATGAACTTACATGACTGGGAATTGGAGTGGTGGACCAGTTTTTGGAATTTTTATACGATCAAAAAATTAATGGCAATAGCAAAGATAAAGTCTGTTGGGAGGAGCCAAAGGATGGTATGTTTACTGTTAAGTCCTATTACGAGAAGCTTACAGGCAATTCTGAAGCGTTCCCTCGACGGTGCCATCCAGAGTGGCTTTTTTTATGTGGGAAGCTATCAAGGGTGGGATTCTTACCGGGGATAATTTGCGAGCTCGGAAAAAGATCTATGTTAATTGGTGCTATATGTGTACAAAAGTGATGGGGAGTTTATCAATCATCTGCTTATTCATTGCCCGAGTAGCGAAGGTTATTTGGGACTATGTTTGTAATCTTTTTCATATTTCATGGGTCATGCCTAGCTCGATGATGGATCTTCATCTCGGATGGTCTTTGTATGAGAGAACGAAAAGGAGCAGCTGCTAGGATGCGGTCCCTTGGTCCCTTTGGCTATTTGCTGGACGGTGTGGAATGTGAAGAATTATAGAGCTTTCGAAAACAAGGAGACCAGTTTGGAGAGATTGAAAGAGAGGGTCACCCAGACCATGTTTTATTGGTGCTCCAGGTCGCTTCCATCTTTGGAAAACTCTTTCGTAGATTTTTTGGGCAGTCCATCTGTCTGTTAATTTTGTTGATATCTGTATACTCCCAGTGTACATGGGATACGTCTCTTGATTTGACGCCTATTTTTTAATATATCTTACTTATCAAAAAAAAAAAATAGTGCTCCGATACAAAAAAGTGCAATGCACAGGAAGCAACTTCATGACCATTCTCGAAACCCCTAAAACATAGAGAAAAACAAAATCGTATCATCCACAATTAGTGCGACAAGTCAATTGCAAACTTGACACTCAAATCGTCCCTACCAACCAAACGACCCTCAACAATGCCTACCTTGATCATTCTTTTCAACACTTCCACCACTAGAGTTGCTTTTCTGGCATCTCTTTGGGCATAGCAAGGGATACTTTCCGTGGGCTTCCCTTGTAAGAGATTTGGCATGACCGGAATGTCTGATTCTTGCAGCTTTTATGTGTATTTTTTTCTTTTACTCTCATTCTAGCTTTTTTGTGTACTTTTTTCTACTTGTTTTTCTTTTGTTCTTTGCGGATGACACTTCGGTTATCTGAATTGCGGATTATTCACATTTGCTGGATGATTTGGAAGGAGGGAAATAGGAGAGCCTTCGAGGAGGAGGAAAAGCCCTTGACTGTGCTGAAGAATGTCTCTGGAGCTGTTTTTTTGGTGCGCAGATAGATCAGGATCATCCCCACCCCCTCTTAACCACTAGCCTAAAATCCTGACCAATGTAGCCAGTCTCTTAAAGTCGAGATGGGACGTCCACATATTCTAAAACCTAAAATTAATAGAGCCTTACTTTAAAGGATTGGCCTCAAGAAGATTAGGATGATGATCATAACTTACCACCTTAGGAAGACCTCCTCAACCAGATCCACAAACTCGAAGTCAAAATTGGTTCTAAACAAGAACCTATCAATACAAGTAGCCACCACTCACTGACCAGACACCAACCAAGTAAACTGCACATTAGAAAGCACAATATCTCTAGAATTACAGTTCCCAATAATACTAGCAAAGACCCTGGCCATGGCTATTAATACCAGAAGAGGGAAAGAGATTGTGTTGAGGAATCCAAGCAATAAGCAGACCCACACATATGATGAACTGAAGCGCCTCCAGATAATGACAATGAATCATCTTCCCATATTTGTATATGTCACATCACTCCATTTCTCAATAATGCTTTAGAGTTCGTATTTTCATGAACATTTCATTGTTTCAGCTCCAAATTTTTAGTTAAGCTCGTCAGATTATATTATTCCTCGAGTATAGAATTGAAGTACTTATACTCTATGTTCGGAATTGAAAATATAAGCCTACCAGATATGAACTGAATGAACAGTGGGCAAACACATTCTCCAGCAGAAAAAGGAAACAATGGAATTCAACTGATAAATCAGGAATAAAAAGTTACAATAGGAAATGGGGAGAAGTAGAAAAGTATGGCATACAGTTATTAAGGAAAATCAAACAATAGAAAAAGTAAAACCCTAGGTCAGTTTTCTTACATTTGATGTCATAAAATTAGAAAGATTTCCAAAACAAATGATGTAGAGAGAAAAGCGGAGATAGCGGAATCGAATAGGAGGGCAAACGAAGAGTGTTGTGTGTGTGTGTGTGTGTTTGAGAGAGAGAGAGAGAGATGATACGCACCGGTGGCCGGAGAGGCGTGGCGTGGGGTTGTGGCGTCGCCGGTGAGAAGATTGCTTTCAAACACGACGGAGTAGCTCTAGATAATTGTATTGCAAGTGCAACCTACTCTACCTCTTTGACCCAATGAGTATTTCGTCAGTAAAACTCACTTGGATCAAATCAAATACTCAAGTATCGGGAGGGGATATTCACAACCCCAAAAAACTATCTTTACACCCCACTTAAAATAATTACACAAATATCATTGAGTGAAATAACCTAAAAGGCCCCTTTAAACATTACACCCCATTAATTAATCTCTACACCTCATTGAAATAACTATAATACCATTATACTAAAATACAAATAATACTCCCTACACCCCATTGTTTTATATTTACACCCCAAATTTTAAAAATCACAAATATTATACTAAAAACAAATAATACTCTTTACACCACATTATTTTATATCTACACCCCAAATCTCAAAACCACCAATACAAGTTTTACGGGGGGACCTCATTTTGCGTTATCTCAATTTTTTTTCAAAAAACTCTCTCAAAACCAACACCAAACATAATCACATTGTCAAAAATAACATTATAAGGAGCTTAAAGAAGTCATGGGGTCGGGTAATGTAAGTATTTCTTTGACTTTCTTCCATTAAAATTTGATTTTTTGCCCAAAAATTATTTGGGTTTTTACGTCTGTTCGGCTGCGGTGTGATGAACATCCTTAAGGATGTTCGGCCGGCCTTGGAACCACTAAAGGTGTTCATCACACTGCAGTCGAACACCAAATGTTGTGTTCATCACATCTGGCCGAACACCCTCAATCTTTGTTCATCTCGGCTGGCCGAACACCTCTCTCATTCGGCTCATCCCGAACAGTCTATGAACAAGAGAATCGTGAATTTTTAACATGTTTTTTTTGCTTAATTTCCGGGAAGCAAACACGTATCCTCTTGAGCATAGTGTCGTTGGTCCGTAGATGATGCGATCATTCCTCTTGAACAACAGTTGTTATAGATTACTGACAATGTGTTTGTAAATCCACAGTTCCCTGCGGAATCCACCTACGTGCGGGTATCTAGACTTGTAATCAACATTATGTGGTGGCCTCGGATATGGAAACCGCAAGTAGATCCACGCCCGAAAGCAATAAAATATACATTTTAAAAGATTCAAGTATCAAATAAAACATTTTAACTTGACTAGTAAATACACAACATAAAACTATAGAATAATTATAATTATTACCTCAAGTAATGCCATGGAACCATTTATCGCCGTGTTATACCTAGATGCTTGTCTAGCTGTCTATATAAATATGCAAGGGTGGCGCTTCCCACGCATAAGTATCTAGATTTTCAAGATCCTCGAGCCACTCTAAGTATGCAATAGGTACACGGTCCGCTCTTGCTATCAAGAATATCGTGCAACCCAAGATCAATAAAGTATGCCCTCACAAAGACAACCCACCCTAAACTCGTCCTCATACGTGACATCATCATTAAACCTCACACGTAGCCACCCAATGTCACCGAAGCCCCCCTCTTATTTCTCATGCCCTCAAAAACCTCCTCAAGTGACACTCCCAACATCTCACTCACATATGAGGCATCAACATCCCTAGCACAAGCTAATGGATCACCCACAATAGGAAGACCGAAGCAGACAAAACACATCATCTAAACTAATGGTCATCTCCCGAAAGGCATATGGAAGCTGTTAGTCTCGGATGCCATCGTTCCTGGCGTAAACTAAGACCTTGTTCACATCAAGATAACATACATGCCTTAGTCTACTAAGCGCACTGCCCCTGACCATATCCCGAAATACCCTCGAATCTTCGCCAGTAGGAATGACCCAATTAAGCAACTTCTGTGTATGATTGTGGCATTTTAGAATACCACGTTCTTCTTTACCAACCCAAATATATGCAGCTACGTGTGACTCGTATGAAGTCGAGAACGATGTATCACGTGGACCACGAAATCCGAGCTCAATCGAGGCTCATAAGTCGCGCACGCACGCCCATGCTCATGCTCATGCTCATGCTCAAACCCCCCTACACATACTCAAAAGTCTGGCTGAGGCTCAAAGTATGCCTGTCCATGCTCATACTCGAAAGTCTGGCTGAGGCTCAAAAGTATGCCCGTCCATGCTCATACTCAAAAGTCTGCTGAGGCTCAAAAGTATGCCCGTCCATGCTCATACTCAATCGAGGCTCAAAAGTACCGCCCAATCGAGGCTAAAAGTCGCCTTGCCCAATCGAGGCTCAAAACTCCGCCCATGCTCGTCTTCACGCCTCTGCGCGTGTTCTTGTTGGCGTGCGCGTTCCATTTCTTTCCTAGCAGATGCCGTCACCTTTTTCCTTGTATAAACGTTTTTAAACAATTTTCCTGTAAACACGAAACAAAATAAATCATAATTAAGGTTATAGTACCAATCAAAGTCTGAAAAGTGTGCCCAATCGAGTTTCGGTGTGAGATGAACAACCCACGGGTCGTTCGGCGAGTGAAAGGAACAACCTATGGGTCGTTCGGCTAATGTGAGATGAACGGCCTATGTAGTGTTCGGCCAATGTGTGAAGCATCGTGTGGTGTTCGGCCAATGTGAGATGAACGGCACGTGTAGTGTTCGGCCACCTTGAGATGAACGACCTGTGAAGTGTTCGGCCAATGTGAGCTGAACGACCTGTGCAGTGTTCGGCTAACCAGGGCCGAACAGCGTATTTTTGTCAGTCCACCGAAATTCAATTTTTTTTTATATTTTTTAACGAAAATTCAACACAAATGCATGCATTTCATACATTTGATATTTAAATTACACCTAAAACTAGTATTTAAATGTAGAAGATGATGAAAATTTATACCAATAGAAGACATTGTTGATCACTTTCTTCAGGTTTGTTGAACGGAATGTTGATAATGTTGTTGTTGTTGTTGCTGAGAGTGAGATGAGAGTAATGAGTTTGGTTTGTATTTTGAATTCTTTGTTGCGCGCAGGAGAGGGGAAGGACTATGGAGTTCGCGCTGCTTCTTGCTTGGTTCTTCACGGCAATGTTGTGTTTGGGGGTGGGAGGGTAGGTATGTAATTAATCTGGTTAGTGGTAATTAATTGGGTTGGTTGGGGAAAGGGTACAATAGGTATTTAGCTGGGGTGTAGAGAATGAAGTGAGAAAGGAATGGGGTGTAAAGAATAATGGGGTGTAGAGATAGCTTTTTGGGGTGTGAATATCCCCACCCTTAACGTAATGTACTACACTAAATTTTACTTAAATAGTACTATTATTTTTTATTTTTTTTTAACCAAATTGAATCATGGGGTAGTAGTTTCAGTCCCTCATTGCTACTAATAGAAAAATCACGAGATGTGCCCGAATGATACAAGGTTTTAGAACATGTCAACTAATAACACATACAAGGTCTAACCTAAGAAGAAAGCAAATTGCTTCCACCAAGTATCGAACTTACGCTACATGCCTCCAGAATCTTATGTTCCCCTCCTTTTACTATGTCCCAGGGGACTTAAATAGTACTATTATCTATATACTAGATCTTCGTGTCCGTGCATATGGCACGATGCTAATATATCTGATTTCATCAATTGAAACACCAACGTCTAAATAGAAGGTGCGATTTTTTTTTTAAATGTTACAATTGAGGAGTACATTACTTCAAGTAGTAGTTGTGGGGCGCTATTCGAATTCGACTCATAGTCGAAGAGGGTTATTTGTGAAAAGTTATATGTAATTGACCTATGAACGTTTGATTTTGCGGCGGAATCAACCATCATGGTCAGATAGTCTCAGTCAATCAATTGAACTCTATTGTGAGATTATATTAATATAAGATTGATGTTTTGTAAGGGGTAGTGGTTTTGAATATTAATCTCAGAGTGTAACTGCTCATAATATTAATTGTAGGGGGTGACTTTGTAACAGGGTGATAGATAATAGATAGTTAAAAGTGGATAACTACTCTCACACATTTGAATGTAAGAGTGAATCTCAACCATTAAATTTTTTAAGATTATTTAATCTCAATCTCTAAATAACTTTAGTCAATTGCACATGTGTGAGAATGAGCTCTAATGTAATATAGATCTTCGTGTTCGTGCCTATGGCACGATGCCAATATATCTGATTTCATCAATTGAAACACCAACATCTAAATAGAAGGTGCGATTTAAAAAAAAATGTTACAGTTGAGGAGTATATTACTTCAAGTGGTAGTTGAGGGGCGCTATTCGAACTCGACCCATAGTCGAAGAGAGTTATTTGTAAAAAGTTATATGTAATTGACCTATGAACTTGATTTTGCGGCGGAATCAACCATCATGGTCAGATAGTCTCAGTCAATCAATTGAACTTTATTGTGAGATTATATTAATATAAGATTGATGTTTTGTAAGGGGTAGTGGTTTAGAATATTAATCTCAGGGTGTGACTGCTCATAATATTAATTGTAGGGGGTGACTTTGTAACAAGGTGGGAGAAAATAGATAGTTAAAAGTAGATAACTACTCTCACACATTTGAATGTAAGAGTGAATTTCAACCATTAATTTTTTTAAGATTATTTAATCTCAACCTCTAAATAACTTTAGTCAATTGTACA
This sequence comes from Codonopsis lanceolata, assembly GCA_013146195.2. Taxonomy (NCBI): domain Eukaryota; kingdom Viridiplantae; phylum Streptophyta; class Magnoliopsida; order Asterales; family Campanulaceae; genus Codonopsis; species Codonopsis lanceolata. The sequence continues at coordinate 84,208,679 of CM028377.1, read as the reverse complement.
TGTGTGAGAATGAGCTATATTGTAATATAAATTTAATCTCAGGGCCCGTTTGGTAGCCATACTAGGATAAGCGTTATTATTAATCCTGGTACTATTAGCGCCCTCACTATTATAAACCAGGATTAATAATCTTGTTTCAAATAATAACGTGATGTTTGGTAGCCTCAGGATTAGATGTTCTAATCATATCCTGATGTTTGGTAGCACTAGGATATGAGTTAGTATTATTATTTTTTTCCAACAATAACCCTTATACGATCATCAAACGTATTCATAAATTGAATATTTTTCAAAATTATTAGAAGTATAATTTTAAAAAATATGAACAATTAGGATAGAAAAATTTAAAATCAAATTTTTTATTTTTTGTTTCTTAACTTGATATCTCCCTTTTAAAGGCAAAAAAAAATTGGACTACTCATCCCACAAAATTTCAACCACCCAGCCATAAAAATTAATAAAACATTTAAACTCACTTGCCCTAGAATCTCAACAAAGCAATTGGAAAATATGTTTTCACAATAACATGCTATTACAAAATAATCTAAAATACCTCCCATAAAATACTAACAACGCAACTGTAATCTTATATATAAAAAACCAATAGAATTCTAAGTATCAACAACCTTCAATCCAAAAACCACCACCAACATAATTAAGTGGAATCAACATACGTAATCCTAGAAAAAAACCAACATAATCCAAAAAAAATGACACCAACCTAAGCGTTACATGGGTGGGGTTGAAATCTAGTTACTATTGTTTTTAAGAATTAACTTCACCATCTCCATGGGAGTTTCATCACTTTTAAAGTCACGAAAGGCATCAAGTAGGTGAGGCTTCAAAGCCAATTGATATGCTACAGCAACACGTCCTGTAAGAGGCAATTGAAGAGGTTCAAGTAGATCATCAAGTTGCTCCCTCTTATTACTTTGGTCTTTTTCATGCCCGAAACGACCAACCATTGCTTGTAGTGAATCTGCAACTCGTTCCATTGCTTTTGAACCATTCTCCGATTTTTGTTTAATTCCTTACCTATTTCTTCATTCATTTCTTCATTCTTTTATCCTTTTGGGCTCGTCCGCATTTTTGGGTAACTTATTTTGAGTAACATGTCCTCGAGTACCGAAGCGCCTATGTCCTCGAGTCCCACTTCAGAGCATCTAAATCATGAACATCATTAGTTTGTTGTATGTCTCAAGCAAGGATCTCCTCAAAATTTGCACCAATCGTTGAATCGTTGTCCCAAATGCACCAATAGAGCGGGAAGGACTTCTCTAAGTGTTCGTACACTTTTATCTCTATGAACATTAAAAAAAATTAATTAGACATATATTTGTTATGTGAATTTGTTAGTTGTAACAAAGTATAATACCTTTATATAGTGATTCCAGACATCATCTTCATCATTCGTTACCATGTTGTGATTGCTGCTCCAACCAAATCCCGAGAGACCCACCATTGATGATATAAGACCATGATATTTTTTCCAATCTTTTACCTTGGACTCGATGTGTGGGTATGCTTTTAAATCCACACCTGGAATTTTTTTTTTATATCCACTTCAAGTTGCTTAAGATAACCAGTCTTGAAATTTCCATCTTGCTTCCAAGTATGATTGTTTATATCTAAAAAGCAATTCATCAACACTTGTTCCTCCCTCGCAGACCATATCCTCCTGGTTCCTTTCTGGGAGGTATCATCATTGGACTTGTTACGTGGAGGTGCCATAACTATTGAAATATAAACAAACCACATAAGTAATAAAATCAAATCTCAAGTTTATGGACACATGCACTTTGAGATGTCATATAATAACAATGCTATTATATCACGTTCATCAATACTATCAAGTTTAAATGAAGTTTCATATTAACACTTCAAAACAAATACATGTCTGGAAAAAAAGAAATGTTTGTAATAAATTAAAATTCAATATGAAACTCAAAATATAGCAAAATTCCAATACAAGACAAGTACGACATAGGAATAGTGTCGTTCAGTTTGCCTCTCTCCAAGCATCGTACATCTCATGGGCTAATGTGTCCCTCCAAGCTGTCCATTCATCTGACGTGTCAACTGAATCAACAAACTCAACTTCTTCACCATTATCACCATTATTAGCATCTCCATTAACTTCATTGGTGGCATTCTCATTTTGGTCGAGCAGAACCTCAAATGGATCAATGTCCATCTCTCGGCGAATGAGATTGTGTAAAATACAACATGCCATGACTATTCTACCATGGGTCCGTATAGGATAGTAAGAAGGACTCCTAAGTATACCCCACCGCATCTTAAGTACGCCAAAACATCTCTCTATAACGTTACGTGCTTGTGCATGCTTCATGTTAAAATACTCCTCCGGACTTTCTGGAGGTTCTCCATTGCGAAATGTGCCTAAGTGGTATCGTCGGGACCGATAAGGTGCTAGAAAACCTGGTCCATTGGTATATCCTGCATCAACCAGGTAATATTGGCCTGACACATAATTTTATTTAGTTACTTTCTATGTTATAAAAAAGTTGGTTAATTCAACAAAATAAACCTATACAATTATTTTACCGTGAGGGATCCTCAATCCATTTGGCCTGGTAACAGCATCACGTAACACTCTACCATCTGCTGCCGAACCTTCCCATCCGGTCAATACGAATATAAAATTCATATTCTTATCACATACCCCTAACACATTCATGGCTATTTCCCCTTTCGAGATCTATATACGGGCTTTGCTTCCTCGCCACAGCTCACTCTAATGTACGTGCATGCCTAACGCACCAAGCAACCCTACACATAAATAAAAAATATGTGTGTATACATATATGAATGCCAAAGTAACAACTAGAATATATACATATTAGTTTAATTTACTTTACCTCAAAATGGTTCCACCTTGAATCAATAGAGTTCAGAGGTTCAGGTTCAGGTTTTACGAACAATTGCGGACCAAGCATCACAACTGCATTGAGGACCTCGTTGAAGTAGTTACTAATAGTTTGTCCTGATCTCCTCATGTTATATGCTATGATTCTATTTTTTTTGTGATGCACAAGAATAGCTAAAAATGTAGCTACTTTCTCTTCAATTGATACATACCTAGAGTCAGATATCCCTTTATCCCTAAGCATATCACAAAGGAGGATGAATGTGCGTCTATTCATTCGCAAGTTGTTGATGCAAGCGTTTCACATTCTCGTAACCAACCTATTAATTTCTTCAACTTGCCTCGAATCTTATCAAACATTGTATATAAACGCTTGTCATCATTTTTGAAAAATCCATTTTCATTCGCGTAGGTAACAACGATAGTCATCATGTTGTAGAAGGCATGTACAGTTACCAAAACAGCATGCATTGCAAGAAAAACTGCTATCTCTCCCTCATGATTTGGTGAATCCATTTCAAGATCTTCATCATGATTTGGTGAATCCATTTCTATACAACACATAAACTAATTAAAATTAACTACTAAGCATACAATAAAAAATGTAAACTTCAATCAACACGTTACATGAACTTGAGTTTGCATTATAATATAGAAAGTAACTAAAACCAAAGTATATAATTACCATTAAAGTTACTTATAATTATAAAAATATTTAAACATAATCATTATGTTAATAAAAATATGGATTGTAAACTTGAAATACTATAAAGATAATAAAAAAAATTGAAAATAAACTTTTAAAGTGAAATATTTCGAAATAGTTTGGTGGGTTTCAAATAAATAATTTTGATCAGTAGCACATGAGAAAATTAAGAAGACTAGGACGCACATGAAAAAAAGAAGAATAAGAAGAAGAAGAAGAAGAAGGGTTTGGATCTAGTATAAACTATTTTATTATTTTTATTCTTGAGCCTTGAAGTTGATAGTTTAGTTTGGGATTTGGCAGGCATCTTTATGAACCTTATTTTGGGGCTGAATCAGGCAGCATATGTAATTAGTGAAGGTCATAGTGATATTGAATATGTTTTACGTACAACAAGTGCACACATAACATTTAAGGCCCCCTTTTAACCTCACAGCCTCTAATACATATGTCTGTTTTTCATTTCATGATGTGGCTGTTGTATACTGCATCGTTTAATTTGTAACTCTCTATGATGCTTTGTTGATGTAATTATTTTTCCGTTCATTAATTTTAAGTTGCTTAAGTTGTTCTTAAATCTCTTTCTCTCTCTAATTATATTTTCAGGGTTCATGATATTGATGTATTAAAGTAGACATATCTTGATTTGCAGCAACATGATGCCCTTAAACTACCCACCCTCCCGAAAACTTTGGAAGGGGTAATCAGTCAAGAAAAGTTTGAAAAGTCTCGAGCCTATACTCTTGATAAAAGGTTTGCATTGCCTTTCTCCTTATGCCTATTTATGTGGGCAAGTCATCCAGTTTTCAGTTATATCTACTCTAACTGCTGATGTGATGTTCTTCTTCTGTTTATTGTTTTTGTTTTTCACTCTCAGCCACTTCCATTTTATTCATGAATTTGTAACAATACTGATGGACTCTGCAATTCTATTATGTGGGATACTACCAGGCAGAGGATTTGCACACGAAAAAATGGCATAACTACCAATCTAGCAGGAATAGGTATCACATAAGCACACAGGAAAATCCAACACCAAAAATTACATAGATAACTGTAAGAAGCTGATATTTTTAGTTATTCATACGACATCAGCCACTACCTTAAAGCAAAAAAACAAATGTAAGCTCAAAGCCTCCAACTACATCTTTTCTAATTTTTTAACGCTCACCCGAAAGGAGAAAAAGGAAATAATATTTATGACGATCGTTTCACTATATAAACTACTGCAAATTAACATCTGCTTGAAATTGAAAACCATCTGTCATTGAAGTTTCACAAGTAGAACAGAAAGAAGAGGTCTTTTACTGGCACAAAGATCCCACTATTTTCTATAATAAGAAAACAAAAAACAAAAGAAGCAAAAAGTAAAGAACCCCATTAACACATTAATGAATTTTCCTACTGTTCCATCAATTCCCTATAAAGGTCCCTTCCCCAGTGACAAACTATTTACTTCTGATAGCATCATCTTAGTAGCCTACGCAATATGAGGGTATATTTAGACTATCATAAAGCTTTCATGCTTAATTTTCAATTGCACACTTTAACGTTCTGGTTCACAACAGCAAAGAAAATGACATAAAATTGATCATATAAATCCTTTTCTTTTTTTGGTCTCCCACAAGGTGTCCCCATACCACATCATATAAATCTTGTTATGAAATAAACCAATCAATCCATTCATGTATAAACCTCATTAGAATCTATTAAGTTGAAATAGAGAGTGATCAACCACTGCCAAACCTCATCACTGTCAAAAACTTCTTCGATTCCATTTTATTCATGAATTTGCCTTTCTCCTTATGCCTATTTATGTGGGCAAGTCATCCAGTTTTCAAGCTTTCGACTATCCAAATCAAGATAGTCTACAATAATCGATCAAAAAATTAAGTAAACCGAAATTTTTCATTATAAGAAACAGGATCAAAATAGCATAATATCCGAGTATTTCAACAATATGTACACTCTAAAGAACATACATGCATACTGATACTGATGTTATGTATTAGACAAAAAAAAATTCACAATACAAACTGCCCTAGTTAGCAAATTCGAATCCTTACAATCCGCTGCATCAATTCCAAAAGAGGTGTAAATAAACATAATAGAAAACTGGTGGCCTCAAATTGCGTTTAGCAAGTAGTTGCGTGAATTGAGTTTCCAATTTCACGTCATACAATTGAATGACGCCGTATTTGAATCAATATAGAACAAAACAAGATTAAAAGATGAACCCTAATATGCTAATCCGAATGGAATGAGATTTATCGAACGGCAGAGAAGTAGAAGAAGATAGAGAGGATGAAATTACTAACCCAATCGAGATTCCCACCAACAATGGTCGTCTTCGAGTAGCAGCCGTCCTTCGCGCCGAAGAAGGATGAAGACGGGTTCCTTCGCGAGAACGATGAAGACTTGGGTTTATTGCGCCGTCTGGAGTATATATGCGTGGGGATTTTTTGGGTATAAAAAAATAGTATCGCGTCTTTTCTAATCCGGGCTATAATAATACCTCCCCACATCCAGGATAAATAAGAAGAAAAAAATCTGCTTATTTGGACCACTCCTCTTATTAAGCCTAATGCTTAAAAACATACCAAACAGCCTTCTTAAGTATTATTAATCCAATCCGACCTCTTATCTGGCTACCAAACGGGCCCTCAAGCTCTGAATAGTTCTAGTCAATTATCTAGTTGTTTTATAAGGAAACCTAATTCTAACAGTATAAGGAAACCCAGAAGAGGAGGTTACCCAAATAAATGACAGCCGTATGATGATAGCAAAAAAAAAATCAAATCATGACCTCTGAATAGCCCTAGTCAATTATCTAGCTTCTTTATAATATAGATATATAAAAGCTAGGTAGTATAAAAGAGGTAAAATCTTGTCAAAATACATTTGCTAAAAAAAGAAATTCATTTTTGAATATTATTATATAGTAGTTAGCATTTATTGAGAACACAAATCTAATTAATTGATTATACAATTCTCAAGATTTATTGAAAATGTACAAATATGCACATGTGGTAGAAAATACCAACTATGTAGTAATATTTAATAGGAGTAGCCACCCATTGAAAATCTGTAAATACAAATCTCTTTTGATGCATACTTAATTTACTGATTAATTAAAATTAGCAAATAACATTGGAATAAACACAAATATATATATATACACAATGGTACAGTCATCCTAACACACCAATTTCCCGCCTAAAATAATTAGCTAAAAGAAAGCTCTAATTTAAATCCATGTATTTGAAGATGAAATATTTCTCATGTTTCTATACCTCCAATTTTGACCAATGGATTGGTAATCACGAGACAAAAATTATCCTTTGGTTTCCCATCACATATATATTTAAAAATCTTAAACAATATAAATTGTGACAACCCATCTTACATAAACTCACATTGAGCTCCTACAAAACTCACATAAAATAGTTTGTCCTCCAAAACTCACTCATTTTGCAAAAAAAAAAAAAAAATAGTTAAACAATGATAAATCAACAATAATTGCAACAAATTAATGTCACCCTCATTTGATTCAGTTATAATTCCAATTAGTGTGCAAAGGTAGTATCTTATGAGCTACTTCTTTCGTTCCGGGTAAAGAGTCCACTATTTAATTTTGGAATGTTTCACTTAAAGAGTTCATTTTTAAAAATTAAAGCATAAAAATGTTACTCCCCCCGTCTCAAAATTATCGTTTTAGTTGACTTGGCACACAGTTTAAGAAAACACATTTGACTGAATTATTAATATTGGAATAGTGTGTGGTTTCCTTCAAAGCTCATGAATATGTGGCCCAAAAATAAAGTAAGAAGAAAAAGTAAGGGTAAAGTGGTAAAAGTGATGTGCTAAAAAGGAAACTTTCAAATAATATATTTATTTTGGGACGGACAAAAAAGAAAAGTAAGACAATAATTTTTGGATGGAGGGAGTATTTTATTATTAAAAAGCTACTAAAAATGTCATTTTCTTAAAAATTTTGACTTTTCAAACGGGGACTATTTGTCCGAAACGGAGGGAGTATTTTTTTTACTTTTCCATAATTAATAAAGTTTTTTCCTTTCCATTAAAGAATATGCTAGCAAAGCATGTCATGATTAGTCAACAAATGAAACCAAAAATAAGTTAGTAATGTCGTACAAACTTTCAAGTTAGAAAAAAAAAGGCGCTATAGTAGTCAACGACTCAACATACATATGTGAAACTTTTACGTGAATTTCATTTTCTCTCATTATGTTAAAACAAAGCAATTTAAACAATAACAAAAATATGTTGAATAATGAATTAATATTTATAATTTTCACAATATTTGAAACAACAATTAAAAATTTCAACTAAAATTTTCAATTATATTCTCTAAATTATTATATAAAAATATACATGTTTTATTCGGTAAAACAAAAACCTTAATTGCCGTCGTCCCATGGTCCGCATCCCTCATTAACACCAGCACTGCCTTCTACCTAGGTTTGGGATTTAAGGCAGCGACGAGGAGGTGGTGTATGTACGAAGAGAGAAGAGAAAGGTAAATGTCAAATAATCCCAACTTGCTAACAAAAGACTAAAAAGCTGGCTTGAAGCCTTGAACAGCCCCTTAGTTAGAATATCAACTGTTTGTTCTGGTGTTGGAATAAACGGTATGCAGACCACACCATTCTCGAAATGTCTGTGGGTTATCCAATAATTTTAGATTGGGGCCATTGGGTCAAGGGCATCGATAAATAACAATTCTTAGTCTTTTAGTGGATTCTAATTAAAGCTTAACTTTATTCTTTCCTTCTCTCTTTGGTTTTTGATTTCTTAATTGAAATGTCGTGTATATAAAAAAATGTTATGGTCAACATTTTTTATTTAAGTTTTAGTTTCTTCTTTTGTTCGATTTATTGTTGGTTCTCAACAATGTATGGTTGAAGGCTCTACAAAAAATGTTAGGTATCGTATTATTTAATAATTAAATTAATTTTTATTAATTTTATCGTTTTGCTTGAGTATAATTTTTTTTTTTTTCGTGTGTTAAACACATGGGTGTAAAACTAGTGTGCTATAAAAAACATGCTCATTGAATACACGTGATTACAAAATAAAATATAACCACAATTAATTATAAAAAGCCTCAGCTATGGAAATCTTCATGTATGACTTCTCTGTATTTGAAACTTTTGTGTCTCTTTCATCGTATCCGAAATTATAATATCAAAACAAAATTTATTTTTGCAAATAACCACAATTAATTATAACTTATTGGTAAATTATAGGATTATATACGATTAAATCATAGTAGTAGATACCAACCATAAATTATAAATATTTAATAAATCTATATGTTATATAGAGAAGAATATATATCTGAATTACTATTTATACTACTTATTATCCTAACTATTAATAACAAAAAATATCAATGATTAAACTCTAGAAAATTATGAACGAGAAAATGACTTAAACAATTCATAAAATAATGGATTAAATGATATCAATTATACCGATATAATTTGTTCACTTCATCATGTTTTTTCTTTATTTTTTAATTTTGTTTATAATCTTCATATTATTTTAGTATAATTTAATTAAAAGAGATATATAAACGTGTGTTTAACGCACGGTGTAAAACTAGTTATCAATAATACTAAGCAATTTTTGATGCATCGTAAAATAATTAAATTTTATGAACTCTTCTTTCACAAAGAAAGAAGTACGAAACAATTGGGGATATTTACAAAATTCAGTTTAGACTAGACATGATAATCCGGTTCTAAGGTTTCGGTTCCTATTCCTGTTCCAAAAACCGTGAGTTTTTACGGTTCTGAACCTTGAGATTTCATATCAAATCTAAACTTTTGGATCAGTGGAAACGGTCAAATTTAAAGATTTAAAAAAATCGTTGGAACCGGTGGCTCCACGATTTCGATTCCAGTTTCCAAAAAGATAAACCGTAACCAAACCGATAAACTGGTGGTTACGTTCCAACACGATTCCAATTTAAGCCGGTTCTGATCCGGTTCAATTCCAGTTCCGGGAACCATAGGATATGATCACCTCTAGTTTAGACCTTCATTTTAGATCGATCATAGACTTTAAACTTGATAAATGATTCAAGCAAAATAAAAAATAATACTAACAAAATTAAAAGAATAGAGAAAAAATAACATTGAATAAACTACTTAAATAGAAATTCATTCTTTTAATTTCTATTAAGGCCCTTGTGTTGTTGTGCATATAGTTATTATTAAAGTAAGAGAAAAGGTGAGACTAAACACGTAAAAGAAATTTCTAAAACATAATAGTTTAGAGACCGGACAATCTTTTTGAAATTAACAAAAATAAAGCATAACAATTATCTAAGAACAAAATATATAATGGTAAATTAAATTATTTTTCTGAAAAAATTATTGTTGTTGTACACCTCTTTTACGTTCAAATTAAAATTTATGGCTTTGGTATTAGAGATGAGCATAGATATTACCAAATAGAAAGTCATCTTTGTAGAACACATGTATTATTGCATATGTCTCAAAATAAATGATGTTTTAGAAAAAAAATAGTCACAAAATAAATAATATTATACGATTCAAGAAAGATTTGTCCACATTTCACCAAACTTGCCCTTATTAACTACGCTCTAGTAAGATGTGTTGCTCAAACTTTAAGAAAAAGTGAGATAATTTAAAGAAGAATTTTAAAAGTAAATAACAAAATAATCATGCAACTTATTAATAATAATTGCACTTATATAAAAGCAGATCAGTTTTTTATAAGCTTTATTAATTTGTGTGCAAATTTTTAAATATCATTTATTTTGGGACGTAGGTAGTATATTAGTAAATAGTTATTATAAATTTTGAAGTACTTTAAATACAACAAGGGTCTTTAAACAAATACGAGCACTATCATTATCGCAAATCAAAATTTGAAGGCCAACGGGATTGGTAACTCCAGACAAAGATTCCACCAAAAATTTGTTGATAGAAATTGCATAAGACACAATGATTAAAGTAGTTTATTAATGTAATCGTGATCATTTTAAAACCTTCAAAAACATTTTAATTAAAAAATCAAACATAAAAAAATAACATTATAAAAATTGGGAAAGATCAAATTTGGGCCTAAAAATTCTTTAATTATCATAATTCAACAATTAAAAAATCTAAAATTTGTTATTAGGGCTAGGCTAACCACACACCAACATCTACTCTCTACACCTCAATTCTATTTGCACTCCACTTATTTAACCAATTTTATTACTTTTTACACCTCGCCCTAACTTCCTGTTTTATCCTTTTAAATTTCCTACATCACTCATCCTATTCTACACCTCAATTCCATCTACACCCCCACCAAATCATAAGGCTAGTATACCACTTTCAACTGAGTGTTGGTAAGCAGCTCAATTCCAAAGGAGCTTGGGACTCTGTTGGCTCAAAGTACTTTGTTGCATGCTTCAGTACCTCCACCTCATTCTTGTCAAAATCTACACTATACCTGAGCTTCTAAGAAGAGGAGTCATCATTGGATGAAAGGCCGCACAATCTATTCAATTTGTGTAAAATATTAAGTGTACTTTTTGCAAAAGAAGCCTCAGTAAATGAGACATAAGCACATATGTTCGGCCCACCTCACTAACGTCAAACCATGGATACAACAGAATAAATGGAAATGTAAAAAAGTTTAAAGAATTACGTTAGATTTGAAAATGGGTTGTGCGACCCTGATTTAGTGCACAGAAGAAGGTGTGTGTGGCCATGGTTTGGTGCACAAAAAGAGGTGTGTGCGGTAGACATGTGGTGTACGGTAGGAGGATTGTGCGGTAGCCATGTGGTGCACAACAGGAGGACTGTGCGACAAACATGTGGTGCATAGTAGGAGGAATGTGCAACACACTATAGCCGCACAAAACAGACGAACAACAGTTCCAAATTTTTGAAAAAAATGGTAAAAAATGAAATTTTAATAGAGGAAACCAAAAGGAATACTTATATTATTAGTCCACATAATTTATTTAGGCTCCTTGTATGATATTTTTTCAACAATGTGATGTTTAGAGTTTGAGTTTGAAAGAAATTTTTTGTAAGAAATTTGGTAGAGAAGAGGAAGTAAAGAAAAGTGAAAATGGAGGGAAGAGATTCAACATGTATAAAATTTAGTGAGGGTGTAATTAGAATATCTGAGGTGTAAGTAGAATATATTCACATTTTATATAAGGGTGGGGATAACCACACCCAAATCCCTATTTTTACACCTCATTTATATTTACACCCTACTAATTTCTTGCATTTCTCTCAACACCTCACCTAACTACCAAATTTACCATTTTCTATTCAACCCAATTAATAAACCTCCAACCCAATTAATTACTAATCTACTCATTCTAACCAACCAATTTACCAACCCACCACCCTTCCTTCCCAAACCCGACAATATTGATATGACGCAAAGTGCCTTCTCTGTCCTACAACAACAGTGGTGTACACTCCCTCTTGTGCGTCTTGTATCAAGCTTCAACAATAACAAAGCAAGGCTTCTAAATTCATAATTTTTGGAATCAACTACAACAACATACTCTCTCTCTCTATCTCTCACACACTCTCTCTCTCTCTCTCTATATATATATATATATATATATATATATATATTTTTTTTTTTTTTTTTTGAATCCTACTCCAATGCCTTCAAGCCTAGGTATTCTCATCTACATTTGAATACTAGTTATAGGTTAAATTTAAGTATCAATAACAATGTATGATTATATCATTCATAATTTTGGGTTGTATTTGTTAAAATATATATATATATATAAATAAAATCTCTATACAAGCCATGGTTCGGACCTGGTTTGATGAACACCCTTAGTGGTGTTCGTCTAGCACTGGCCGAACAACTCGTAGGGTGTTCAGCTCACACTGGTCGCACACATTGCTATCTTCATGTCATATTGATCAAACACTCCCACTAGTATTCATCTCATGGTTTTTGAACACTAGCCAAGGTGTTTATGTCATGATGGCTGAACACAAAGGAAGGTGTGCTCATGCCATGCTGGTCGAACATCTTTGAAGTTGTTCATCACAAACTGACCGAACTCTCCCTTAGTTGTTCATCACATACTGACCGAAATTCAGCTTGAGCACACTTTTCTTGTGTGATTTTGTTGTGTTGGAACTAGAACCTAAGTATGATTTATTTTATGTGATTTTTACGGGAAAAGCAATCACAAAATTTTGTATCGTTTGGTGATAAATAGTATCCAACATAAAACATATCTGAATCAGTAAATATAACAAGGACATCCTCTATTTTGGTGTATCATTTACTTACGATCCAAACAAAATCGCATATAATCAGCAATACCCATCTAGAACAATTTACTAGTTCTTTAAGTAAAATAACATACATGCACTCATTATTTGTTACTTATGAATGCAACTCTAGTATACTCGACGCATAGCAAATAACCATCTTATTATGGTAATTAACACATGTGAAATACATACCTGCCAAATTTAACATTTAAAACCACACATAGGCTACATAGCCAAGTCAACATACAGTGTGTTACTTACTAGCATATCACGTGCTCTATACATATAAAATCAAATCAAGTCGAGTATCATGTGGAATTCACATATAATCATACCAACTAAAACATGCAGTGTGTGATTACCTACTTGTATGTCAACTGCCCAAATACACCAATGGCCCATCAATATCCATCACGTACACCCTCTACTAGGGTAATCACCTCAAGTACACAAGCCAAACCGAGGATGATGCATAAGTTTCCCCACAACAATGCAGTGCAATTTATGAATGCAATAATCATGGGTCGAAAAGAACACACGCTCTCGTACTCAAAGGAGAGTTCTTCCTACTGATCAAGAGCGAACACTCGACCCTACACTCAAAACTTACCATTCCTAACTTTCTTAGTACTGGTACTCTACAACACTAAACCACCCAATAGGGTATTCTAAACTATCGGGAATTCTCTTCCAAGGTGATCTATACAAACAAATTCATAACACATCTTATATTGAGTAACATTCATTCTCTGTGTGACCCGTCTTCGGACACTAGCGGCAAATTAAACTCGAACTCTGACCATTAGCTTATTGTTTTCGTGTCCACCTGTATTCAGTTTTACTTGCACTTCTTCATAATAATTACTTTATCGATTACTTTAAAATTGGCCTTGACATTGCAACTGTTTCCTCATATATGTACTATTCTTCCATCTATGCTCCTTATATGGAACAGAGTAGGAACAATATCTAGCCAATTTTGTGAACTTGGCCAAATATTGCACTACTGTCATGTTCCGCTGCAATAAGCTGAGATTCATGTTTACCTCGAATTGACCTCAGTGTGTACTATACTTTGCATTTATGTAAAAGATCCGCTCAATCCTGCAATACTCTGTTCTGCTCCTTGTTAGCTAACAATACATGTCTCTTGTGTTCGATTGCTCTTCAAACTCAAACACAATAAATATGATTTTGTCCTCATCGGTACATCCCAAAGCTCTAGCTGTGGTACTAGAATTTCTGAATGTATGCGCGAACCTCGGGTATCCGTACATTCCATGCATTTCCCTGTTGGCCCATCTTTGTAAACAACTAAAATATTCTAATCAAACCAGTTGGCAAATTATTACGTACATGTACAAACCACCAATTATGCTCGAGGTCATAACTGTTGGCTCCCTAGATACATCCGGGTGCACTTTGAATACCCATTCTTATACCTACACACAGACACTCGACGTATCAACTCGTGAATCACACCAAACCCATACTAAACCCAACTAGGCCAAGGAACCCATCCTCGCCGATAGCTAACACAAAGCTTTGATACCAACTGACACGACCTGACCCCAAATCTCTATACAAAATCTGGGTCAAACGTGTAATAATAAAACAAAACACACACCCAAAATAAAACACTTGCAAAGCTCCTACTAAAAGTGGGCTAAACAAAAACATAATATAAACACAATAATCCATGCTATGATAATAATAACACCACGACTCTAAAACAACAGGAAAACAAAATAACAAAGTTAACGTGCCATTGCTTGAACAAACACAAAGCTCTAAAGCCAACCAACCAATAACATTATATACACAAGCACGACGTTACACGTCGGTAATAAAAGAATATTAAACACAAACCCAATAAAGAGTTTACATAACTCTCCTACAAACCCTTGTCCTCACAAACACAAATACAGCCTCCTGAAGTGCTGCATACCAAAGACTGTCGACGTCTAACAAATCTTGCCAACCTCACCACGCATATCCCGTCTGGTTGGGATCTAAGGAAAACAAAAGGAACGGGGTGATTGATAACTCAGTAAGTTACTATATGCAATTACATGGCATGCTATTATGCATATGTCATAAATACATTTGTAAATCAAGTATAGTTATGCATATACTTGCACACATCATGTTAATCATGTTATAATGCACGTTGATTAAAAGAAACACATAACAAAGGATATACATATAGGACATCTTTCAATCATATCCGATAACTCGAATCTGAGGCAATTGTAATACACATGTTGAATCATATCCGAACCATTAGTCGTGTCCAAAACATGCCCTCTTCATAGATTTCCTGGTTATTTAGATTGGTACCGGAAGCGTTCACATGTAGTCGTCCAACCTCGTGATAGACGATCCAGATACGTTAACACCACTACAACTGACGCCGTTACAGCCGACTCAGATGACATGATGTTAGGAGTTGTTAGGATTATGATTGATCCCACAGTGCGGCGCTGGAGATCTGGTGACTGATCTACACCGTATGAGGAGCTTGGCTCATTGCTTAATAGAGTTCACACAACATACGTGGGACCGTCTCATGGGAGGCAACAGCGATCTTCATTGTCGTTGTTTATGTTTTTCTTAATGTTATGACTTGTAAAACAGTTTTTTTTTTTTTTTTTGGTTATGAATTTTTTTAGCAAACCTTTCATGAATTCGTGTGGCTTGGTTTTAATGTTATTATCTTATTGTAGACTTTGTATAACATATGACATTTCATAGCAGCATAAAAGAAGCATTAGCAAAACCTCAACATCATACATAATTTAAATACACATAACCGAATCATCATTAAAAAGAGAAAATTAACAAAAATGACACATTCAAATACAAGTTTTTTTAATATAATACAATCGGAACTACTCCAAATATATACTGTCAGAACTACCAACAACTTTAGCTGTGCCTACAGATTCACTATATGAAAGTTGTCGATTAATATAAAGTAATTTCCAAACATTAGCAGACGACGAGCGATTCTGATCCCAGACCCACGACATAAGTGCAATGGGTAACCATCACATAAAAGAAACCTTCAAATAAATTTTTTTAATATCGGCATCTTTTCCTTAGGCTGTGGAAATATAGTGAACATGGGAGGTTGCTACAATGGACCAACCTCGTATAGCAATCATTGATCACAAAGGGGAACAACTATCTATCATCGATTCCATATGCTCAAACAAACTCGTATCACGCTTGGTAGATTTTGAATTTTTGACCTTCACAGGCTTCAAACGACCACGAGTTCGAGCCTCGTCATGTAGAGTAATTAAGGAGTTTGTTCTGTCCTCTTTCACCCCCATCATTATTTTAATGATTAACAACTTTTTTGACTCATGAGTGTTCTCATAATATTCATGAATCACATCATACGTGCTATTGAATCGATTGTCTATATCCAACTTCACTGAAACTTCAACATTCTCAGGAGTAGGTAACATATCTAATTTCCTCCAAAATGAATCAACCTGATCAAGGGGAATTGGTATGTCATTTATTTTATACTCAACAATCTCATGACGACAAGGTAACCCGCATGTCTTTTGAAGTACACAACCACGCAACAACGGGTCTATATAACCCCATCTTCAGGTATATTGGTCATCTCATTGTATATCATACTCAATGCATGAATAGATACCAAACTTCGAAGGTGTTGAAGTATAACTGATCTCTATTTTCAGAAGAACCACTGTAAGGCTCTTCGTGAATGACACCTTGATTTCAATGTGTGATGTCTCAATGAGGGTGTGGAACTGTCTCTAGCATGTCTCAAAGTCACCTTGACTTGATTTCATCTGTCTTTTCAAATATGCATGTTGACTCTCCACCCTGAAATAAGATACAATTCATATTTATATTTCATGACAAAATTTACTGTTAAACAATGAAATGTTGACAAAATTAAAACACCTGCTTGTTGTGTTGTTGTCGAAGTGCATTACATTGTTCGTCCAAACCGACACAAATCTTTCCTTGTACGGCCATATCCATTATTTCATGATGTACTCAACTGCAGCGGGATAATCACTAAAATCCTGTTCAAATCTTTTCAGGTATTCTTCATATGTTGTCTCATTTTTTTCCATCCACCAAAAAATTCCAACAGATGCTAAATTGATTCCATTGCACTTTCGTACGAAAGTATTTCTTACAATTCGCAAGGATGTTTTTGTTGATATGCCACCGACAAAGGAAGTGTTGCGAGGTATGAAAAATTACCTCGATTGCATTCATTAACGCAATATCTCTGTCATTTACGATCACAGTTGATAAGGAGGATTGATTCATCAAAGCTTTCAAGATACTAAGGGGTCCAAATGTAATTATCTTGCACCTTCCCATATAGGCAAATGCAACAAAAAAATATATCATATTTGTCGATGTGACACCAACAATCTCCAACAAGGGTAACTTATATCTGTTAGTCTTGTAAGTGCAATCAATGAAAAGAACCTTAGGAAAAGAACGCAATATCTCAACGCTCATTGGATGAGCAAAGAACAAATATAAAACAGTGTTAGTTTTCTCACATCTCCTATGATGGTAGTAATATACATGCTCCATCAATTTTGCCACAAGCTACTGCATTTGCGATCGACCATCACGTTCGATAATTTTATTCTTCATACGAGCGTTGTAAATAATTTGTATTGAAGACTTATTACTTTGAAACTTCTCGTGTAAACCTTGCAAGATGCTAATGGGCCTCGAATTGACATGTGACATGTCAAGAAGATAAGCCTTCTCCTGGTCTGATAATCGACCAACAAATGAGTGGCCATGCTTGTGAGAGGCCTCGGCATGGTTATACAACCAACATTCCACCTTTCCCATACTCCTTCACATAATTGTATGCCCTTCAAATGAAATGGACATCCAAATTTCTTTGATCCACATTCTCTATTGCTCTTTGTTACTTTACTCAAATCATCACCCTTTTTTAACGAGGCTGCCCACCAAGTTCACAACCCAAAGTCAACCGAGGTCCTCTATTTTTTGTACCAATATCAGACCTAGTAATTACTATCACAAGCTCATCATCCCTTCCGATCGCACGTACCCAATCATCTCGATATGAAAAATATAAGTGATTTACGAACACATTGCTGTAATATATAACAATCTGTTGTTGAAGAGGAATGATCGCATCATTTACAGTAGGAAACATGTTTGCTTCCTGAAAAATAAGCAAAAAAATTGTTTAAAATTCCTGATTATGTACTGTCCGGCCAGTGTGTGGATATGAGTTCATTCGGTTAGGATAAGATGAACAGAAGTGAGAGTGTTCGGCTACACTGAGATGAACAAAGGTGAGCATGTTCGGCAAGGCTGAGATGAACATAAGTTCTGGTGTTCGGCTAAAGTGTGCTGAATACCTTTAAGGTTGTTCATCCAACACTGGCCGAACACCCTTAAAAGTGTTCATCACACCAGAGCCGAACAACCGTAATACACATCTTTTTTTTTTTGTTGCAAAAAGCCAACCTTTAATAGAAGAAAGTGAAAGGAATACTTACATTACCCGACCCCATGACTTCTTTAAGTTCATTTTAATGTTTTTTTTTTACAATGTGATTATGTTTATGGTTGATTTTGAGAAAATTTTGATTTTTTTTGGGGAGAAGAACAATGAAGGTCCCGTAATGCTCTCAGCATGTATTTGTTAAATTATTTATGGTTTTTGTTTGCTGAGAATTTTATATTTAACTTTATTTTAATTAACATGTGTAGGGTTGGTGTGTGTGAGAGAGAGTGCTTTTTTGGATGCTTAATTAACTCTTTTTAGATGAGTTACACAATTTCTTTAATTTTTGGATATCGTTTTTTATTAATTTTTTCGCATTATGCTCGCTGCATACATTGATCACGTCTATATTGACACTGGGCCAAAGGCACGGGCACGAAATCTAATATATATATATAGATATTTATGTATGTTCAACTAAAATCCGTAATTTATCTTTGACTGCTCTCATGTTATGCAACCTCGTCTCTCTCACCATGTTTCTCTTTTGTTTTGATTGGTGCTTAGAATTTCTTCTACTATTCGGAAAGATTTGTCATGTTTTTTCAATGTTCATACATTGGGCCGGCCATTATTTTTCTCTAATCTCTATCAACCCAATGCACAAAGACCGGGTTGAAAACTAACTCGGGGGCTTCTTCATATAATTTTATTGAACTAACATAGACTTTGCATCTAATTAGATATTTAATTTTATCATTATAATTTCAAGGATTTTTTAAAACATCGTTAGTCACATAAAAAAAATCATAAATTTGTTGATCCACGTGTGTTAAAAAATGTCATATTTGATAGATAGAATTTTGTTTGTTACATGACCAACTACTCATTATTTATAAATTCCAATGCAATGTTCAAAATTTATTTAAATTTGTGAATTAATTTAGAACAAAATGATACTACATCCATCCCCAAATAAATGATGTTTTAGAAAGAAAGAAAATGTCTTAAAATACATGATGTTATAGGATTTCAATAAAAAAATGTCCACATTTTACCAAAGTTGCCTTTATTAATTAATCTCTAGTAAGATGTGTTCTTTAAACTTTGAAAAAAAGATGGATGATTTAACGAGAGATATTAAGAGGAAAAAGAAAAAATAATCATGCAACTTATAAATAATAATTGTACTTAAGTAAAGGTGTATCCGTTTTATTATAATATTTCTTAATCTGTGTGCATATTTTTATAACATCATTTATTTTGAGACGGATGTAGTAATTGTTTAGACACATTTGGCTTCCAAGGCATGAGCAACAACACATTATTTGACAAATGCATTAATTATGTTGTATAAATAAGAATTTTCTTTTTTGGGAAGATATTTTTTTATCGTAAATTATTATTTTTGGCTTACTAAACTATAAATATAGCCAATGCTAACCACACACTAACATTTACTCTCTACACCCAATTCTATCTACATCTCACCCATTTAATCAAATCTCACTCCCTTACTCTATACACCCCACCTAAACTCTACCTATTATGCACTTCTACCCTCGTTCTATCCCTCGTTTTCTCTCCATCCCTACGATACTGGCTTGAAGAATTATATATTTTCAGACGAATAAGCCATTGAAGAACATGAGAAGCCATTGAAGAAATTATGAATTTCTTAGAAATGAAAATTGAAGAAATACAGGCTTCAATTTTCCACCGAATTTCTACTGATTGATGATGGCTTCTTCTTCTCATCCTCTCCTTCCATCAGTAGATACTCAGGTTTGAGAAGCTAATTTTCAGACGAAGAAGCCATTGAAGAACCCTTATATCTCTTCCCCTTCTCTTTTTCGTTGTCAAAAGTTTATGGGCATCATATGTTCGACCATTGTTGGTTGCACACTTCGGTGGATGTGCGGTCGATGCTTACCGTACACCACACTTGGTCAAACACAATGCCGCCCATAAAATGTTCCCTTACTTATTATACTTGACACATAAATTAAGAAAAAACAATTGATTTGATTATTAATATTTATATAATATATAATTTTTTCAAGAGGTGATCTCTTATAAGACGATCTTACAGATCCTTATTCGTAAAACGGATATATTCAGGTTAAATGAGGCAAAATTCAGAAATCTCAATACAATCCCTTAGTTTTTGAAAACTACAACGTCATCCCTCATGTTTATATATACAGAGTGTCACTTTTTACTATTAACATTGTCACTTTATAGTATAAAATGTGTCACTTTGGCCTTAGAAGTGTCACTTTGTATTTTTAATGAAAATTATAATTTTTCCATAAAAAATGTTACTTTTTGGGCTTAAATGTGTTACTTTCACTTTGAAAAGTGTCTCATTTTTTTATAAATAAAAATCATTATATTTGACATTAAAGTGTTACTTTATAGCATTAAAAGTGTCACTTTTTATAATGAAATGTGTTACTTTTGACCGTACAAGTGTCATTTTGTCTTATAAATAAAAATCGTCGTTATTGACCTTAAAACACTTTTTAGCATTGAAAATGTCACGTTTTAGTATTAAATGTGTGACTTTTTAGTATTACGAGTGTCTCTTTTTAATATTAAGAGTGTTACTTTGTATTTTAATGAGAATTATAATAAATTTATCTTTATAGTGTCACTTTTAACATTAAAATGTGTCACTTTTGTGTTTTCATTTCAATGTGTTATGTTTGGCTTTAAATGTGTCATTTAGCATTTCATCAAAGTCAGTTAGGATCCGTCAAGTATCCCAAGGCAATTGATGCTAACGGATGGCTAACGAAGCTGACAAAGGATTAAACTGCAAGGTGTGAGAAATATAAGAATTTTGACGAGAAACATTGAGAGTGCAGGGGCACCGGAGCAAATAACAGAACTTCTCATTAATGAGAGAGAAAACTAAATAATGTACATAAGGGGTTTTGAACTAGCAACCATCAGCTCTAAACCTTATAAATTCAAATTTCACCAACTCAACTACCCTATTAATGTGACTTTCATTAACATGCTTAATTATTAACCCGCGAATTCCTAAATTGGGTTTCGTCTTACACAAGTCTTTGTCTTTTTTCAAACTTATGCGCATACGACCTATAGTTAAAAATAAAAAAAATAAAGTAAAGGTAAAATAGTAAAAATATACTGATAATTAAAAAGAAAAAAAAGTGTTTTCCAATAAAATAAAAAAATTGGGAGGGACGAAAAATAAAGTTGGATATTAATTATGGGACGGGGAGAATATAAATTTGGCCAAATTACTTTTTACCCCCTATGTATCCACCAAATCTCAGTTTACCACCTAAACTAAGGTTTGTCCCATTTTAGCATTCAAGGTTGCCATTTGTCCCATTTAACCCCTTCCCGTTTGTTTCCGTTTGAATGAAGCCGTTAAATTGCACGTGGAAGACCACGTGTGGGGTATTGTCGTATATTCACTTCCAAAAACACTCTGTACATCCCGAAACTACATGCAACTCCGCCCAGGTCTGCTCCTGAATCCTCCACCATCTGTTCTTCCACCGTTGCCTCCACGCGGCCATCCCTGAACCCCTCACTCTCACTCCAATCCCTCCCAAAATGCTTTCCCTACTCAATTTATTCCCTCTTCATTCCTGATTCCCATTCTCAATTTCAAATCTAACACACAATGCCGGCACCAGCACCAGCACCAGCACCAAAACTAAACCATGATGGGTTACGAAAACTAGGGCTTCGAAGAAGCCCGTTTATTCACCTCCCCTGAAGTAATGGAATTCCTAGTTCTCGACGACAATCCCTTCTCACTCCCTCAAATCTCCTTTACCTTTTAAAATCACATCGCCGTCATCCCTACCTCCTCCTTGAAACCTAACTCTATGAATTCCTTCCTCGAGCCTCCTTCCTTCCTTTGGCCGTCTTAGATCCTTTGACCGCGATCATGTTACTTAACTTCAAGCGGCCATAGTACCTTCAGGACCATTATCTCCCTCCTCTCCCACCTCCAGCTCCAAATATATTCGAATTTCCGTTTCTAACCCCAAAAGCGAGCAGGATACCCAATTCGTTGGTTCTGGTGGCAATAATTTTGTCACCTATTTAGTACCACTTGGGCCGAGCCTTGGGAGTTTTATGGGCAAGAATTTAGTGTCAAACACGGTTTAAAGGCGTCGTGACTTTGTCGGACCGGTTGGCGGATTCGTGCGAGGCTTTGTCATACCGGATTCGGCCAGAACAAGAGTGTCGTTGGGGGGCATATGATGCAGAAGCAAGAGTTTATGGACCAAAGGAGAGCGGCATTGGAGAAGTACTTGAGGAAACTAGCGGTGCATCCTGTGATTCAGAGGAGTGAGGAGTTGAGAGTGTTTTTGGAGGTGCAAATACGACAATACCCCGCACGTGGTCTTTCACGTGCAATTTAACGACTTCATTCTAACGGAAGCAAACGGGAGGGGGTTAAATGAGACAAATGACAATCTTGAATGCTAAAATAGGACAAACCTTAGTTTAGGTGGTAAACTGGGATTTGGTTGATACTTTGGGGGGTAAAAAGTAATTTGGCCTATAAATTTTGTTAAAGTGTTATCCTATAAAAAGGAACTTTATCAAAAAAAAAAAGATAAAAATTGGGAGGGATAAGAAATGAAAAGTGGATAACAATTTAGAGACGGCAGAGGGAATATAAATTTGGAATAATTACAAGCCGGTACATTTTTTAAAACATATTTTCAAATAAATCCAGCTATTTTTTGAACATATCTTTTAGGTACAATTTTAGGGCTAAAGTACATCACTACCCCCAATGCGTGGAGTGCTTTGTGTGGAGTGAAAGAGGCGTCATTTTCCATGGAGGCTTCACTCTCCAAGAAAAGTTATTGACATTTTTGAGAGATTTCATGCCCCCCGAGGCTCATCTATTCCGATTCTCGGTCTTTCCACCGTTGACGACGACGCCACCAACCTTTGCTTAGATGTTCGGAGCTCGAGGTTCGATTATTCGGAAGTGTTCGGTGGTTTTGCAGCAATCGATTTTGGCTGTTTTCGCATTTAAGAGTTGTTTGGTCACGAAGCTGCGACGGCAACGGCGATTCATCAGATGAAGCGTGGTATGAATGTATGTGGTAATAAAATGTAGCACATGGTTTAATCCTCCTCTCTCTCTCTCTCTCTCTCTCTCATTCTCTCCCTCTCTCATCCAATCCACAATGTGCAGGAAATTCGAGAGGGAATTTACTGCTAAGCTTCACAGCCTGCGATCGATATTGAGCAACAATGCTGCGGAAGCATATCGACTCACCTTGCACAATTGATTCTTGGTATCGGGACGGATCAGTAGGGTCTGGTTAATTTTCCACTATAATACTTTGTAAGCTCATATGATCTCTGTGATTGATTATGTTTGTATGAATAGATCAGAATGAGTTCGTAATTAACATTTCATGGAACCAGGAATTTCTAGTAGAGAATACGTGATAATTTTGACCTGATGTTTTCGATTATATTGTTTTCGGTCCTAGTGAATAGTGATAGGCGATTTATTCATATGCTCTTGTTGTACTCCCTCCTTCCTCCCAAAAGGAAGAAATAGTCTATTGTCAAACTTTTAATCTTGTAATTTTGGTTCAATATATTTCCTATATAATTTGCATCAAAAGCGACAACTTTGTTGTTGTTGTTGTTGTTGTTGTTGAATACTTCTATGTATTTCCTATCATTTGCTTCAATATATTTCAAAGAAGTTTTTTTTAAAGAAAAAATTATGAAAGTGTATATTTCTAATCTTATAAATATTATTATTATTTTGGTACAAAACAAAATAGAAAGTTATATAATTTTTGGGGACGGAAGGAGTATATTGATAGTATAAACCTTAAAGTTATATTGTGCCAATGAGAATTTTGTGGTTTTTTGTTGTTGGGGGTAATTATTAGTGCCTCCTAGAAGCGAAGCATCAAACATAGCCGGATGATTAGTAATGGCCAATTGCAGCTGCCGAAGTTACCGAATACTAATATAATGGGACGATATTAAAAGTGGTTTAATTTGAATTCAGAACATTTAATCTCAACTGAAGAAGGATTCCAGTTTATGATCTATAAGATTGTTAAGTAGCTTGAATGGCGTGCCATTTTTTGCCAATTGTCTACATAACATGATTGAATGGGAATAACAAGTGTCAGTTGTTTGTAAAATGCAGTAAGTGAAAGTAGAGGATAAAGCGCGAGAATGCAATCTATAAACTTATTTTTATGTATGAATGTGTAATTAAATAAAAGGTGCAATCTTTGTACTACTTCCTCTGTCATGGAATTTTGGCTATCATTCAATTTTTATTTGTCTATTTTTTTTTTCAACTGAATCAAAATTGGATGATGTAACTATATACTGATCCGGCCTATTTCATACAAGACAATATATCATGAAAGTGAACTTGCTTGATGGGTTTTAGAGACTAGAGTTGGTGCATGCTTTAAAGTGTTGTCCCTGATGTTCTGAGTGAATTTCGTGATCTCTTTATCTGTAGCACTATGTTGTGGTCCTTGACTTGAGAAATTTGTTGCATATTCTATGGCTGCTTGAAACCCTGTTTTTTATTCCCTTTAATGGCTGGCTTTTGCCTTGTGACAGGCCATGAGAAGCACTTGTGCGTTATCTTTTAGTTCAATATTGTTTTGTGTTTCTTATCAGCAACTTTGGACTGCAAGTGGTATCAATCGCAACAAAGGAATGGTGGAGTATTTGCGGCGGTATGGAGTGTTTAATTCAAAGAAAGTGGCGTAAGTAATGGAGACTATTGACAGGGCATTGTTTGTCCCTGATGGCAACCCAGCTTATGTGGACAGTCCCATGCTTATAGGTTTTAATGCCACCATTTCTGCACCTCATATGCGTGCTACATGCCTTCAGTTGTTGGAGAAGAA
The DNA here is from genome assembly GCA_013146195.2 of Codonopsis lanceolata. NCBI lineage: Eukaryota > Viridiplantae > Streptophyta > Magnoliopsida > Asterales > Campanulaceae > Codonopsis > Codonopsis lanceolata. Next base: position 84,183,358 of record CM028377.1, on the reverse strand, counting down.
TTTGCAGTCTGGTATGCATGCTCTAGGTAAATGCAGCACTGGAAAATTACGAAAATGCTGTCCGGGACTTGAATGTTGCCATTTGCATGGAACTTTCTTCAAATGGAAAGAAGCATATGTATCTGCAATCCCAGAATGTTAGAGAATTTGTGGATTATCTCAGCTGATTGCCACTTAAAACATATGTATGTGCGGTTACAAAATCCCGTAATGGACTTGCACTCCTATCATGAACTTTTTATCTCGCAATGCGCCTCTGCTCTCGGAGGATCAATCGGCTCAAACATTGCTCACCGGCGAAGGTTATGCGACCCCAACATACACGACAACGCAATGGGCAAACAATCGGTTTCGAGCAAGCTGTCAGACTTCAATGGAATGTAAATAATGGGGCGCCCTTGCAAGTAACAAGAAACAAGCGAGAGAATCGGCGGTGAGGCTCTGGAATGGTTGATGGGTGGAAACCGGGTGGGCGTGAGTTCGTTGACAACATGTCTCGATCTTTGAAGAAGAGCCTGCACAAAGGATCGTAGCTAAAGCGATGTACGATGAGAGATTCGGCGGAGTGCTTTTTCTTTTTTCTTTCTTTTTAGATTGAGAATGGGATGTGGATCAATTGTTTGAGCTTTTTAGATTCAGGCGGGTCTGCCTTTTTTAATGCTTTGACATTTGCACAGCCATGAAAGTAAAGAGTGATTTAGATCAATTGTTTGAGCTTTTGAATTTGATTTGTGAATTAATGGGTTTTTGATGCCGATTGATTTTCTGATGCCTGTGGTTTTCTGATGCCTAGCGATTGATTTCTGATGCCTGCGATTGATTTCTGATGCCTGGCATCAGCAATAATGGTGGGCATCAGCATTTTGGCATCACAATCGATGCCATGCCAAACTTGGCATCGAGTTTTTGGCATCGGCAATAATCGGTGGGCATCAGCAATAATGGTGGGCATCAGCATTTTGGCATCAGCAATCTGATGCCAAAACTTGGCATCAGAGTTTTTGGCATCAGCAATAACGGTGGGCATCAGCAATAATGGTGGGCATCAGCATTTTGGCATCAGCAATCTGATGCCAAAACTTGGCATCAGAGTTTTTGGCATCAGCAATAACGGTGGGCATCGGCAATAATGGTGGGCACGCATTTTGGCATCAATCGATGCCAAAACTTAAGCATCGAGTGCAATGCCGATGCCTACAATTTTTGGCATCGAAATATTTTTGGCATCAGAATTAATCATCGATGCCAGGCTTGGCATCGAGTTTTCATTAATGGCATTTTTGTCATTTGGCAAGCAATTTGTAGTTATATGAAATGTCCAAAAAATTGATGGTCCTAGATGAAAAGATGTTTTCAAAATTGTACCCACTTGAAATTCACCCTATAAATTTTGTCATATAGTAACAGTTTGAAAGTATCGAAAATATGCCGACTTAAAACGGTTCGTATGTCCAGAAGAACATATGGCCCACTAGGGTTTTTGCAGGCAGAGGCAAAGACAAGAGACATGGTATAAACAAGTAGTAGTACGGACTACGGAGAGGGAGAGATCAATGGAAGGAATAATGGAGAGGGTGTGTGTAACAGGGGCAGGAGGTTATGTAGCTTCGTGGGTAGTGAAGCTTTTGCTCTCAAGAGGTTACATCGTTCATGCAACTGTTAGAGACCCCTGTATGTATAATGTATATATATACCTAATTCTTCTTCTTCTCTCTCAACTCTCAACTCTCAACTCTCAACTCTCAACTCTCAACGTACATCTCTCTCTGAGTGGTTTGGTTTGATTAGTTTGTGGTTTGGATTTTCTCACTCTTTGATCCCCACTTGTTTTCTCTCCTATTTTTGCTTTGATCATTTACAAAAAAATAATAATCATAAAATTAAGTAGTAAATCGTGAAACCAAACCTACTCAAAACGACCTCTTGCTTGGTTCAAAACGTATCTTAATTTGATCACTGTTTTTTATTCGTATAATTGGAGTTGTTTGGACATAAATTCTTGTTTGATTACTATTCTGAGTCATCGATAGTTTTGATATCAGAGAATTATCCCCAAGAAATTTGGTTTGAAAACCAGTGCTAATTTGAATCTGATAATTAAGATTTCTGCAGATCCCCGTCAAATGCAAATAATTTATGATAAGTTGTTATTGCAAATGGTTGCCAGGTGATGAGAAAAAGAATGGTCATTTGAACAAGTTGGAAAATGCTGAGGGGAATCTGCAGCTCTTCAAGACGGACTTGCTAGATTACCAAGGTCTTTTTGCCGCCATAGCTGGATGCACGGGGGTTTTCCACGTTGCCTCTCCTGTTCCTTCCAGCCGCAGTGTACCTAATCCCGAGGCAAGTTAGATTTTGCCTAGCTAGCATACTCTAACACGAAAATATAAACGGATATTTTTGAGTCAATTAGGAAAAGAGTTTCTAGGTAATTCCAATTTAGTAATGTGTTGACCTGTATTACGCTTGGCACAGGTACAACTGCTTGAACCAGCTGTAATGGGAACACGGAATGTGCTAAATGCATGTTCCAAGGCTAAAGTGAACAAGGTTGTGGTTGTTTCATCAGTTGGCGCTGTTATGCTGAACCCAAGTTGGCCCAAGGATCAGGATATGGATGAAAGCTGTTGGACGGACATAGAGCATAGCAAGTCCATTGACGTACTGATTTACAATTTTTCCAACCTTTCTTCCTGTCTTAATGGTTTATAATATATGCAACTTCTACAAATATAAGTATTGTGCTTGTAACAATTGGTTGAATATGTACTGATTCATACGAGCTTTTCAGAATTGGTATTGTGTTGGCAAGACGAAAGCAGAAATGGAGGCTTTGGAATTTGCAAAGACAAGTGAAGTCAACGTCGTGACAGTTTGTCCATCCATAGTCATCGGGCCAATGCTGCAATCCACGTTGAATGCTAGTAGCTTACTTCTCTTGAGCTACATGAAAGGTCTATACCAGTACATACATACCCATACTTGAGCTCTATCTTGCCAATGCATAAATTAAGGCAATCGCATTTAATCAGGCTTTTCTTACTGTTCTCTTTGGCAACTTTGAAAAGATGCTCTGCTGTTTCTCTTTGTATTTCCACTTTAAATTGTGGCCGACTGCAGATTGAATTGCAATTTCTTTGTTACAATCTTGAAACTTTGCAAGTGAAGTGCTATAAGTGTATCATGATATCAGGTGCAAGTGATGTGATGGAGGATGCAGAACGTGCTGTTGTAGATGTGCGTGATTTGGCTGACGCAATTCTTCTGACATACAAGAAGCCACAAGCAGAGGGGAGATATATATGCTCCTCATATGTAGTCCAATCAAGCTCTTTGGTGGAAATGCTGAAGAGCATGTTCCCGGACTACAACTACCCTAACAAGTAAGTTTGCCTATGCTCTTTAATTTGCATAGGAGTATAAATCCAATCAGAATTCAGAACCTCATTCGACTGTGTACATTAATTAGTACTTGTTTGATCTTTCTTTAGGTAACTGTAAACTGATCCCTTTTATATATGATGATATGTATGGCATGACAGTTTCGTTGAGGTAGAGGGCAGTATGAAGCTAAGCTCCCAGAAGTTGCAGAATCTGGGATGGAAGTATAGGCCATTGGACGAGACTCTTGCTGATGGTATTAAGAATCTTGAAGAAACTGGTTTATTAATTGTGCAAACAAGTTTGTAATCTTGTTGCTATATTTATAATAAGTGCCGAATTTGCAAAACTTGAAAGACCTGACATATAATCTCTCAAATATAGATGTGTTCCCATAGCCTACTCTACGAGATCTGGTAGTAAAATTCTCTCAACACATTTTATATATGACTAAACAACCGTATTCAATAAACTTTCTCGCGTATTCATCTTACAATCCTATCCACCATTTCAAACAATCTCCCTTTCAATTTAGAAAATGGAAATATTGATAAATTTTCCAACTTTGCATCAATTCAGAAAATAGATGCTTAAAGAGATAGGATATATTTAAGCCATTTGATCATCAACCGGAGATGGTATATATCAACTTTTGTATTTTAACTAAAATTTGAGCAAAATTAATTATAACTAATAAGAATTCATCAAGTCTAAATAAATTTGAATAACTCATACTCCCCTATTATAATAATTCATGGAGCCTAAGACATCAACTTGAAATTAACAAGAGACAATATTAAATCAGATGCAAATCTAAGTGTATCTGCAGTGGTTCGATCGATGGTGGTGAAAGTAAACAAAATTTTATTTTATTTCTGCACATGGCCTATATATTATTAATCGTTTGCAGCATTTATATTCATTATCGGGATTGGGATTGATTATTCCGGATGGATGTATTAATTTCAGCATCTCGATCCGATCTGTTAGACTTTCCCCTTCCTTGATCTTCCGGTTTGATTATTTGTTTATCTGATCAACTCAGGCATGACTTCGCTGGTTATATAGTTATATAGTTCATGCAGCCGCCTAAATAAACAATCCAATAACTCACTATGGCTATAACCTCCCTATAGCCTATAAGTAGAAGGCCTTGACACTGCGAAATCCAATCAACAATGCTAAGAAATATGATGAAGATCACAAGTCTCCTTCTTTCACTTTTCTTAGCTCTTGTTTTTGCAGTTTCATCTGCATCTGCTTCTGTAGCTTCATCCTTTTCCATTCTTGATGCAGCTCCCGATCATTTTGTTCATTGTCTTACCATTTATTCCAACAACGCCACTTCCATTTCTGAAATTACCTACACACGACAAAACTCGTCTTTCTTACCAGTCTGGCAGTTTTCTATCAACAACGTTCGATTCAACACCACCGACACCCCAAAACCATTGGTCATCGTTACCCCAGTCAATGAACTCCAGGTCAGAACCGTGCTTTATTGCTCCCAAAAGACCGGTATTGCTCTCAGAATCCGAGGCAGTGGTCATGATTTCGAGGGCCTTTCATACACTAACCCAACCCCACTGCTGTTTGTCATGATAGACTTGAGAAACCTCAAGTCCATCAAAGTGAACGCCCAAACTCAGACTGCCTGGGTTCAAGGTGGTGCGACACTCGGGGAGGTCTACTATAGGATCTCCGAGAAATGTCCTACTCTCGCATTTCCAGGCGGTACTTGGTCCACTGTTGGAGTAAGTGGAATCATTAGCGGAGGTGGGTACGGCATGTTGATGCGCAAGTATGGTCTTGCTGCTGATCATGTTCTAGATGCTCGTATTATGGACGCTAAAGGCTGCATTCTTGATAGAAAAGCAATGGGCGAAGATCTATTTTGGGCAATCCGAGGAGGTGGTGCTTCGAGCTTTGGAGTAGTTTTATCCTGGAAGTTAAGTTTAGTTCGGGTGCCGGAAACTATAACCACCTTCTTAGTTCAGAAGACTTTAGAAGAGGGTGCGACCAGTCTTATACACAAGTGGCAATATGTTGCACCAAACATTGATAGGAACTTATTAATTAGAATCCAATTTCAAAGTAAGTACATAACGGGTATTACAGGTAAGAAAACGGTTTTAATATCGTTCGAAGGGGTATACCTAGGCAGAATGGATACGCTGCTTCCTTTGATGGATCAAAGCTTTCCTGAATTGGGTGTGAAGAGAGAGCATTGTACTGAAATGAGCTGGATTCAGTCTGTGCTTCATTTCTCTTTAATCTCAACAGACGAAGATCCTAAAATTCTCCTCAACAGAAGTGGTGTGCCTAAGCTTGGAGTGGAAGGCAAATCAGATTTCGTGCGAGCACCAATCCCCATAAAGGCCTTTGACGTGTTGTGGGAATTATTGTTGGAGAATGACATGTCTGAAAACTTTGTACTGAATCCATTCGGGGGAAGGATGAATGAGGTTCCAGAGTCAGCAGTTCCATACCCAAATAGAAAAGGAACCTTGTTCATGATGCTAGAGTGGGTAACTTTGGACGAGCAGCCGCTGCCGCCGGAGCTGGTAGAGAAGCGAATGAGATGGATTAGAAAGGTTCACAGGTATCTAACACCCTATGTTTCCCAGTCTCCAAGAAGGGTATACTTGAACTATAACGATCTTGACGTGGGAGTAGGAGGTAAAACCTTTGAAGAAGCAAGCGTTTGGGGAACAAGGTATTTCAACAATAACTTCCGTCGGTTGGTTCAAGTCAAGACCAAAATCGATCCTCAAAATTTCTTCAGACATCCACAGAGCATTCCTGTTTTTCCTCAAGCTTAATATACGTTTTTCTATTATATAATAATAATGGAGTAATTGGTATTGGTATTTTCTTTTAAGTTCCATCAGGTTATTAATATTGGGTTGCAGGACCCTCTTATTAATTTCCTTCTTTCTTGATTTATCTTGTGTTGCTACAAATAAGCACCATGCCGCCATTGATGAAATAAATATCTTATTCTACATCTCTCTCGTTTTATTTTCCTTGATAATAATTATACGTACACTCTAAACGTCGCACCTTAAAAACACTAAACGTCGCACCCACTTAAAAGCTAAATTACAAAAATACCCTTAAGAAAAAAATAACATTTATTTCTTTCATCCCTCTTTCTTTCACCAGTTTCAACAATAGACCCTCCCACTATCAAATTTTACACTTTAATGAATTTTATTCCTGATGACAATGAGAATCCTAACAATAATGTGAATCCTAACGACAATAAGAATCATTACGACAATAAATAAAGTGAATCCTAACAACAATAATCATATAGATTCTTTCGCTCCCCCTTTTTTTTTTTATCACTTTCAACAATAAATTCTCTCAATATCAAATTTTACTCTTCAATGGATTCTAATCCTGCAGACATTGGGAATCCCAACGACAACGCGAATCCCGGCAACAATCCTCATAATGTTCAAAATAAAGCGAACCCGAACAACAATGATCATATAGATTCTTATTTTACGGTATTTTCAACTTTTTAAATATTTTTTTTGCTATTTTAAAGTCTAAATACAGAGCTGAAAATCGGAATGCGATTTGCTTTAAGTCGCCAGGGTCTAGCGACTCTCTATGATACAAGTCGCCAGGGTCGAAAGACTTAAATCCTACAAGTCCATCAACCCTGGCGACTTGCTGCAAATTAAGTCCGAATCATATTTCTACTTTCCCGCGTATAACTCGAATGCACCATTTTGAAAACCTTAATGAAGTCGCCAGGTTATGTGGACTTAAAATCATCAAGTCCACTAGGGTTTTGGACTTGAAGCAAATCAAGTCTAACTGGTCTAGCGACTTGTGTCATACTAAGTCGTCAGGGTCGAAGGACTTACATCTTAAAAGTCCATCAACCCTGGCGACTTTCTGCAATTTAAGTCCGAATCATATTTCAACTCTCCCGCATATAACCCGAAATGCACCATTTTGAAAACCTTAATGAAGTCGCCAGGGTATGTGGACTTAAAATCATTAAGTCCACTAGGGTTTTGGACTTGAAACAATTCAAGTCTAACTGGTCTAGTGACTTGTTCTAAACCAAGTCTCCAGGATCGAATGACTTACATCTTACAAGTCTATCAACCCTGGCGAGTTACTGCAATTTAAGTCTGAATCATATTTCAACTATCCCGTATATAACTCGAAATGCACCATTTTGAAAACATTTCTGGTGACTTTCAATCATTTAAGCTTACGTTGCTTGACGAGTGGTGACTTAAGCTAAAATTAGCCAAAAAAAATATATATTTTAAAAATTTTTCTTTTAGATTATTTCGATACTAATTTTTATTTGTTTACGGGATTATCGGTTTCGAATCGGCGATTTCCATATGTCTCGCATTTTCAAAAGATAAAATATTTCAAGATCGAAATGAGGCGAGAAGCTTGGGTTAGAGCTCACAGGACACGGGGAGAAAAATGTGTTTCTTTGTTAAGAGACACAAAGTACATAATGATGGATCACGTAAAATATGGCTTGCTTGTGAGATAGGTGGCAATTATAGATACGAAGGTGATTGTGATGAGAAGAATAGAAAAAAGACTACAAAAAGATTGTAAGTTTGAAGTTTATTTAGTGGAAAAATTATCTATTGGGTGGAAAGTGAAGGTTAGTACATCGAAAGAATGCACACAACCATTCACTAGCTAATAATCGATGGCATACATACGCGACAAAGTTAACGTCGGCGAGAGATTGATAGGGTGTCTCGGCTACCGGCGATTATGAAGCCCGCAGATATTGAATGGGGTGAAGAAAACCGAGAAATGTTAGCACCAAAAAGCATGTAGAAATGCCTTGCAAAGATAGGAAAGACTAAGATGTGATCGTTGCTCGAAAATGCGGTATTTTTTCAAGAGATGAGTGCGTGGATATGCTACGTGGTTCGGGCATGCGTATAACGGTAAAAAATTATGATGTTATGTTTGCTCATCAGAAAGCCATGGAGTTATGGTCTTATTTCCATATGTTGTTGTTATGGATGCAACATATAAGACCAATAAGTATGAGATGCCTTTGTTGGAAATGATTGGAGTTACATCAACGGAAAAATTTCATATTGCATTTGCATTTTTGAAGAATGAGAGAAGTGATACCTTTAGTTGGGCGTTAGGGAACTTGAGGACATTTTTTCTC
>CM028377.1:84113555-84174695 GCA_013146195.2 Codonopsis lanceolata | reverse complement strand
CAACATCGAAAAATCATCCATGAATACTTCCACACATCTTTCCACTAAACCTGAAATATAGAAATCATGCATCTTTGAAAAGTAGTTGGGCATTACAAAGTCCAAAGGGCATTCCTCCTAAATGCAAATGTACCAAAAGAACATGTAGTTGTGGTTTTCTTGTTCTTCTGGTGTTACTGATTTGTCAGAACTGAGAAACCATCAAGAAAACAATAATATTCATGACCAGCTAGTCTTTCAAGGATTTGATCAATAAATGGCAAGGAAAGTGGTCCTTCCTAGTTACCGTGATTTAATTTCTCAAATCAATGCATTCTATAACCGGTGATAGTTCGTGGGTAGAACTAACTCATCCTTATCATTTTTAACATCAGAATTCTAATTTCTTAGGAACTACCCGAATCGACTAACTCATTTACTGTCTGGATATCGGGTAAATTATACCCGCATCGAAGCTTGAGGACTTCTTTCTTACGCTTCTTCCATGTAGGGTTAAGTCTTATTTGTCTTTCTCTGTAAGTTTACTATCTTCTAAATGTATTTTATGCATACACATAAACGTACTAATACCTTTTAAATCTGCCAAGGACCAACCTATGGCTTCTCTATGTGTCCATAAAACTTTAATAAGGTTGCTTTCTTGTTCTTCCTTTAAATCTACAGCAATTATAACAGGCAAAGTTTTCCCTTCCCCTAAAAATGCATATTTTAAGTGGGGTGGTAATGGCTTTAATTCTTCTTCAGGAGGAGATTTAACAGACATAATAAATTCAGAATTTTCAGGTTTAATTATTTCATCTTTAACCTCCTCAATGTTTTCTACTATTTCTTCCTCTACTTCTATTTTTTCAAAAAGTGATTTTAGAATTTCTACTTCTTCTTCATCATTATTTTCATCCTCTTCTTTTTCTATTTTATCATAATTATTTTCTGATTCAGACTCTTCCATATTATCTTTATTTTTATTCTTAAGGGCTTCTAATCTTTCTCTTTCTTTCTTTCTTTCACTTTTTCGAATTTCTCTTTCTAACTCTTCAATGTCAATTTTAATGTGAGAGAAATGTCTATCATCATAAACTACAAACACATCTTTCTCATAATCATCATCCTCACAATTTTCTTCAAAGGTTTGAGTTGTCAGTTTTTCAATTTCATCGATTGAGAAACATGCATTCATGTCACTCGGTCTATTCATCGCATCAAAAACTGAGATCCTTACAGTTTCACTTAGGACTGACATTGTGAGTTTACCGTTTTTAGCATTTATCATTGTATTGGCAATGGCCATAAAAGGTCTGCCTAACAAGATAGGGACTTCATTATTAGTGCATATTTTCATTTCCATCTCTAGAACCACAAAATCAACCGAAATGCTTAATTTATCAACCTGAACTAGGATGTCCTCTACTATACCCAAATGATGTTTAACTGAACGATCAGCTAATTGTAAAGACATATTAGTGGGTTTCAGTTCTCTCAACCCTAATTGTTTATAGACTGCAAAAGACATCAAATTAATACTTGCTCCTAAATCTAACATAGCCTTCATCTTTTTAGAACTACCCAATGAGATTTGGATATTAAAGCTACCAACAAATAGCAGGATCTTTCAACTTAGGGGGAAGTTCGGGTTGTAAAACTGCATTTACATTTTCAGAAACAATAATTTTTTCATTGTTTTCAAATTTGTGTTTCTTAGAGTGAAGATCTTTGAAAAACTTAGCATATGTTGGAATATTTTTAATAAATTAAGCAAAGGAAGGTTAACATTCACTTTGGATAACATGTTATAAATTTCCGAAAATTGTTTATCCATTATGTTCTTCGTAAGTCTTCTAGGAAACGGAATTGGAGGAACATATGGTGGTGGTGCCACATAAGGTTCCTCTTCTCCTTGTTCTTTATCTTGCCCTATTTCTTATTGACTTTCTTTGTTTGGCAATTCTTTTTCTACTTCTTGATTATTTGGTTGATTATTTTCATTTTTATCATTTTCAACTTCTTTTTCAGAATTATTTAATTTATCAGGCACATCAGAAGATTGAATAGGATCACTTACCTCATCTCCAATTACTCTACCGCTTCGCAGAGTAGTGATAGACTTTGCTTGTTCGGTTTGACTAGGGAACTTCCCTTCTTCTATTTTCTCGTTCATAACTTTTGCAAGTTTCTCCCTTAAACTTTCTACTTCTTCTAGCAAATATTTGTTAAGGGCAACTTGTCCTTTTTGTGCTCCATCCGATTTCAAAACTTTTTCAATTCGCAATTGACCTTGATTTGGGAATTGTTGAGGTTATAGTGGTTTATTTCCTCCCCATGAAAAATTAGGATGATTCCTCCAACCAGGATTATATGTGTTTGAGTAGGGATCATTCCTTTGTCTTTGAGGGTACATGTTCATCGCATTCAACTGTTCTGAATACATAGCACTAGATGGACAAAAATTAGTAGCATGAGAATATAATCCACACATAACACATGCTTCTTGAATTGACAAATTTTCGTATTGAGCTTGTGTATTCATCTCTGGTTTTTCTTGAACTTGGAATAAATTTATACTTTTACCTCTTCCACTTTTCTGTTGAGAATTTGCACTCAACATCTCAAATAATTCTTCTAGTGCAACTGGTGTCATTTTATTAATAGAACCACCGGCCGCACTATCAACCATAGTTTGTAAAGCAGGCGAAAGAGCATGATAGAATTGAAGTACTAACACATCTTGAGACAGATTATGATGAGAACACATAATAAGTAAATTTTTAAATCTATCCCATGCCTCATAGAATATTTCACCTGGTTCATTTTGAAAAGACATGATTTGTTTTCTGTATTTTGTAAGAGATGCATGTTTATAATTTTTACTCATAAACAAATCATATAGTTGAGCCTAAGTATAAACACTACTGGTGTTAGATTCATAAACCATCTTTCGCCAATTCTTTTAATGCACTTGGAAAGTATTTCATTTTTACTTGGTCTTCCGTCAAACCTCCTAACGGATACATACTTATCATATACTCATATTATCTAAGGAAACTTACTGGATCTTCAGCAGGCATTCCATGAAAAGAAGGTATCATATTAAAATAATGACATTTTAATTCGAAATTCCTTACTGCATATGGTAAGACTAGACATGATGTTGCTACATTCAACGTATGTCTAATATAATCATTTATAGTTCTTTGATTTACTACTACTTCCATATTTCTTCTAGCAGGTTCTTCTTCTCTTTGATTCGCATTCACCGGGTGAACCAGATCTTCATGATTTTGATTATTATTGTCCATTGGAGGATCAACCAGAGGATCCTCTTGATTCAATTGTTCTTGATTATCAGGCTGGGTTGCTAGATTATCAAGATCTTCCTGATTCGGTCTAATATTATTTATATCTTGATTTAGTTCTACCAGTTTAGGATTCAAATATCTACGACCGTGCATAAAATAAAAAAATAAAACAATTAAAACAACTAAAAAAAATTATGCTACCAACAAACTAACTATGCAAACTAGCTTGTCTACGGCAATGACGCCAAAAAACAAAAACTTGATCGATATCTTATTTTAATTATTTCCTTGGAAGTGGACAAGACTATTGTAGAATAGTTTTGGGAAGCAAGGGTCGAACCACAGAGACAAGAAGATCACAAATAACACGATTATCGATAGCAAATCATTAAACTAAGTAGGTTTTTATATTAATTTTAATCTAAACTAATTATTATTCTAGGGTTAACTAATTTAGCAACAATTACAGATTATGAAGATCTTATGGTGGAGGGAAATCTAGGATTAGAGTTTCACTTGTATCTCCTCTATGACTTATTTTAATAAATTATCATTCAATTTATTGGGTTCGTTCACAAAATATAAATATAGCCTGTCGAATTACCGTTCAGTCTCCATCTCCAAATAATTCATTCATTCTATATCCTAGGCACAAGAACATATGATCCTAACTGTCACTTAGGTCATATATGGAACCTGACCCTAACTTATCACTCTCGTGCATCGATAGATTCAATTTATCATGATGGTGAGCCTGAGTACGACATATGCACATTGATCATGCAGTTATTCGCACCTCTAGGTCTTTATTATTCACGATTATATTCATTTGTTCAAAGTGAAATAATAAAGAGATTGATAATCATCACAATCAACAAGAATTGAATGAATAAATATATAATTAAAGCATAGATTCGATACTTTGTTTTCTTCGAATTTCATTTCAATTCAATTCATGTAATCTCACTTCATTCAATTTCCCCCCACTTTTCAATCCCCTAGTAATCCCGTTTAGGGGTGAGCTTGGTCCGGTTCGGTCCACTTTTTTGGAAAAACTGAGAGAACCAGGGACTGGACCAATATAGTCAGTTCTTAAAAATATAGAACCAGGACCAACCCAATATGTCTGAGAACCAATACATTGGTCCGGTCCAGAACCAATTGAAGACGTACGAGAACCAAGACCGGACCAATACGATGCGTATCTTTGATCAAAAGGATAATTAGATTTTCTAAAAAACAATGATCAATAATCAAATCATGTTCTTCCTTCATACAACATTTTGTTGGGTTCGTTGTTCTTGTGAAAATAAACTAAAGATAAAAATCATTACTTCCAAATTAATAAAGAGAAACGAAAAAGAAAGTTGTAAGAAAACTTATTGCAAGTCATCTTCCTCTCTGATCCCCTTATGGTTAATTTAATTAATTTATAGGTAACAATCCTTCAAACTAATAATGTTTTGAATCACAAAAAGAGACAGGAAATTAATTAATAGAGAATAACAATGTTTTCCCTCATATGTTCTCTTTAATCAAATAAGGAAACTTGATTGAATATTGAATCAAATTATTATATATTTTCTTTAGGTTGTAAATTGTATCTCTTTTATTATCTTCTTATCAATATATATATATATATATATATATATTAATTATACTATATTAGTATATTATATGTAATAAAATAATAATAAATACACATTGGTCGGTTCGGTCCGATTCTGCGTTTTTGATTTTTGGAATCGGGGATCGACCCAATTGTCCAGCCCGGTTCCGAAAAACTTCTGCTCACCTCTAATCCCATTTCACAGATCTATAGTATTTATACCATTTACTCTTCATCATCTTCACTCCAAGATTCGAAAATTTTCCCAGCTCATAACCAGATCTACAGTATTTATATATATTTTGATTTTGATTATATATAGATTTTACAGATCTACAATATTTATATATATTTTGATTTTGATTATATATATATTTTACAGATCTACAATATTTATATATATCTTGATTTTGATTATTATTTTTCGTTTATTTTATCGTTAAAATTTTAGTATTTAAACATTCTTGATCTTTTCCCCTACTGTGGATTGTTAAATACTGATAGATACTCCATAAATATTTGCGAGGTCCTTCACCAGAATCACAGTCTAATTAAAATTCCTTAAGTAGTACCTGTAATATTTGTTTGAACTTTATGCATTCATTTTTCAATAAAGCCGAGAGAGAGAGAGAGAGAGAGAGAGGAGAGTTGGGAGATATGCTCCTATTCCTATGGACGACATGTTATTATGGCGGTGGTTTTGATGCCTCAAAGGTGGCCACATGGACAACCGTTGAGTTACTGTAATATTTTTGGACGACTAAATTGGATGCTCATGACTCTTAATTGTTATCAAATACTTCTATTTATGAATAAAAAAATTATTTTTTAATGTTGTCTTATTTACAAAGTTAAGAAAAATACCAAAATTTTAAATTGAAAAATAATCAATTTAAATCAATAGAAGTGACAATAATAATTTAAATTGAGTGTATAAAACATTCTTCATCTTTTTTGAGATGTCTTATTTACAAAGTTAAGAATAATACCAAAATTTTAAATTAAAAAATAGTCAATTTAAATCAATAGAAGTGACAATAATAATTTTTTATGGATGCTTCATGACTCTTAATTGTTGTCCTATATTCCTATTTAGGAATATTTTTTTTATGTTGTCTTATTTACAAAGTCAAGAAAAATACCAAAATTTTAAAGTGAAAAATAGTTAATTTAAATCAATAGAAGTGACAATAATAATTTAAATTGAATGTATAAAACATTCTTGATCTTTTTTGAAATGTAATACTTCATTCGTTTCTAAATACTTATTTATTTTATCTGACACATTATTCAAAAACGAGAGAGGAGGATGTGACAATATTCTCTTTAGTCATTATTCATGACTTTTGACGTGACTCCTAAATAAGTGGATAATGGGGAAGTCCTGACACTTTGGATTGGAAAACTGACTTTATAGTTGGAATTGCATCTACCACCCTCAAGTTTTGTGTTTTAAAAAATGGAAAAAGTTTTATTTTTTGATGTTTTTATTTATTGGCCCCTCTATTATTTATTCACTACACAAGAGAGGATAACTTACATGTTATTATTTTTTTTTTTGGTAATTTTGGGGTTTTAATTTTTAACAAAGTTAGGTGATTTGGGTTTTAAAATGGGTATTAGTTTTTTTTGGAAATTTTTTGGTTTAAGTAATAATATGTATAATTACTAATTTGGAATTATTTTGATTTTTTATGTTGTTCCAACTCACTTTTTGCGATTATATAATATTTTATCCAACACATGGTTTTAAATAAGTACCAGTAACTCATTTTAACACTCCACCAGCATCTCCACCTCGAGAGGTCTTCATTTCCAATTTGTTATTTTAAACTTTTTTTGAAACATGATTAAAACATATATTGATTTATTTAAATATTGACACCCTCCAATACTAACATCTTCCTCCTACTCGCGCTGTGCCATGGGCACGGACACAAATACTAGTATATATAAAAGGAAAATCATATTTAATAAGTATTACTATAGAATAGCTAGCATGCATTGAGAACACAAATATTATTAATTGATTACATAACTCTCAAGTAAACTTGGCTATGAAAATTTATAGATTTGTAAAAATATTTTGAAAAATTATTTTACAAAAAAATCAAGTAAATTAGAATCACTCATGATTTATTAAAATATATTGACATAACTGATAAAATATCTAGAAAGATGATAAATATCTAAAATATTTATCCATTTCATCACATCTGGAATTTATATAACCAAGAAAATTAACTTTATTTTCTTATTTCTTGAAAATACAAAAAAGTTATTGAATATTCAAGTCTTTAATTTAAAAATCAGAATTTTTTAGTAGGTTATTCCCTTCGTCGTGTTTTTTTATTTACTTTTCAGTTTTGTTTATAATCTTCGTTTTATTTGGATAAAAACTAATTAAAAATATTTTCGTTTAAGGCATGGGAATAAAAACTACTCCTTCCATCCCTTAATAATCGTCTTGGTTGATCCGGCACACAGTTTAAAAAAAATAATTGATTTGATTATTTATATTAGTTTAATGTGTAGTTTTCTTTAAAGCCCATGTACGTATATGTGACCCATAATTAAAGTAGAGTGAAAAAATAAAGGTAAAATAGTAAAAATGATTTTCTAAAAAGGTAAGTTAAAAAATATGGACGATAATTTAGTGACGGAGCATGTAGTTGTTTTTTTTTAATTTAAAAGAAAGACGTACATAATCTCATTGCTTAAAAGCCTATGCGGCACCGGTGCCTGCGCTCGGCATTATACCAATTATACGCAAGAAACGATCGATTGTAGTGCAATTTAGGGCAACTGAAGAAAATATACGAGGGAGATGATTGTCAATCCTTAAGTGGATCTCATAAATGGATGTGCCTGTTTTGCCGATCTTAAAATGAATATTTAGTATTTGGTCGATTGATCGAGCTGGTTGCTGACAAGTGACAACCACGCTGATATCGATCTACGGCGAAGCCAATGAGAAAGACGACGATGACTATCATGGCAGGGTCGACTACGATGGATGGCTTGTAAATTACATCTCGAGAGCTGGTTTGAGATCTTCATATCAAACGTAAGCAATGGCAAATAATCCCAACAGAACAAATCTTCCCAATACCGAAGCTATTTCTAGAGGCTACAACTTGACTAATACCTGGGAACAGGTCTCCCTCCCAATCTCTCTCTCTCTTTCTCTTATATATATATATATATATATATATATATATATATATATATATATATTAGGTTTGATGTATGCATTTTATGGCAGTTCTCTACAATTTGATTGTTAGTACAGTTTACTTATGATGGAACAGTTTGCATTTGCTCCACTTGGTATAATGCAGCTGAGTATAGAAGGCTCCCACTAGTATTCGGCCTAGGGCAGCTAAGCCAGAACTTTGGCAAGATGGGAGGAATGTTATCTCTACCCGAAAGTGTAGATTGTGTGTGCCTGTGTGGCAATGATATAAGCTTTTATGTAATTCATTTTCCTATAGCTATTGAAGATTGTATAGTGGACCTACTTGAGACACAGTCTCCAAATTTAGGGGGCAATAACATCCTAAATTTACAAAATGCTTCTCTCGTTGATAATTAAGTTACATATTACATATATACACATATTATAGCAGAGTGCTATGCTTTGGTTGCATTGTCTGTACAATTTCTAGCTAATCACTTGTACAGTATCTGTTAACCATAGCATTGCTTCAGCATTTTTACTGTATATGAGCAATTGTTTTAGCAGTCACTCTCTTTTAATTACTCACTAGTCACTACCACCTTAGATTTGTGCATGCAATAACATCTCACTCCCTCCACCCTAACATGAGTGTCCCTTCTTGAAATTCGATTGCCCCAACATGAGTGTCCTTTTTCCGATGAAGTTACGAAATTCACCTTTGCCAACTATCATATCACAATGTTCATTTGTAATGCTATAGCGTGGACACTAAGGGTACTTATGTATATATGCTACAAAAAATGCTTAAAAGTCAACTTCTTTAATTTCTCAAAACCAAGAAGGGACACTTATTTTAGTATGGAGAGAGTGATATCTTTGTCACTGTTTGTGTTATTAATATGCATATTTCCTTAGTCCATACCCTGTGTAATTTCTTGCAGTTTTCAACCAGACGGATGTTTATTGCTTTCCTGTTGCCTATTCTTTGCTTTTGCTTCATATGCATTTTACATGGTTATATGTTAGAAGTTTCCTTATGTTGTCATGTCATTGGATCCTTAGCTATTGCTAATTTATGTTGGACAGAATGCTCCATTAACGGAGCAACAACAAGCAGCGATATTAGCACTTTCTCATGCAGTTGTAGAGCGACCTTTTCCTGCCAAGCTGGTGAGTTTTCCCTGTACTACGAAGTGCTTATGTTTGTATGCACTTCATTGTTTAAAATTACATTATAACCTAAACATTTATTTTACAGTCCCCGGAGAGTTTATCCCTACAGAGGAATGGTTTATCTATTTCAACAAAGCATAGCTCCATGGAAGAAACTGGGGCGATAGAAAAAGTTTTGGTCAATACAAATCAAGTAAGTAGTTGACCTCATCCTGTTCACTTTCTTTCTCTGAGTTCTTTCATAGCAGCACGAGCTTCCTTGGATGAAAATGCAAATGGGAAATTTACTTTTTCTTAGATGCATCGAGTATGTAACTGTTACCTTAGTCTGGTCCAACTATGTTATCTTTTTTCTTTGTCCTTTATATTTTCTTTGTCCTTTATATTTTCTTTATTGTTGTTATCTATGATTGAAAAGAACAAAGAATGTAAAGGGGTTACTGGTACATTTTCAATTGCCCAATCGTATCGTATGTTAACTTTTTCAGAACATCGTTTTCGAAAAAAAAAAAATCTAAAAATCACCTAACCGAAGTCCACATATTGCATTTTTGAATTATGAGATTGAAACAGTTGTTTTAAGAATGCACACAAACTGGCCTTAAGATTATAGATGCATGGAGTTGATTTTCTCCCTCTTATTCTTTATCTTAACATGTTCAATTGGCCAATTGCTATGCCATGTCAGACCCTTTTGTTAAGACAGAACTTTCTGTACTTACTTGTTAGGCAACTGTTGAGAATGTCTGGGCTCTCTTTTGTTAAGACTGGGCTCTCTTTCATCCAGGAGATGCGTTTCACCTGGTGCTGTACTTGTGTTTAAAGATTTCTGGGGCAAATGTTATTTGCTAGGAGCTAGTGGTTGATCATGAAAAGAGATGATAGTTACCCGTGATCTCTGTAGAACTGTTGTAGCTACTCTCTGCCTCCTAATCTAACTTGACTCTCACCTCCTGTCTCGTATATTCAAGTGGTCAATGGATTCTGATGTGTAAAGCAGTATAGCCAGTTCACCCCAACAACCATCCACTGAACGTCCTATCAGGACACAGATATTCTACACTTACAATATTTAGGAACTTCCTTGCCATCTTTGTATCAGTAATGTCCTTGCTTATCCTTGTAAACATGGTGGTTGGCATCTGACATGCCCCATTTATTTGCAAAATCTCTTCCTTGTTAATTTTTGCTTTTCTCATGCTTGTAGATGTTCACGGGGTCTTTGAAAGTGATCTGGCATGAGAGCTCATGAAATCACTGAAATAAGATTGTATGGTCTTTCGTAAACAATTGCGCACTGGATAAATGACTTGAATTGAGTTGTGAAGTCTTTCATTCATGCTTTGTACTTGCCTTCTATATGAACTCTTGTTTATTTTATTTTATTTTATTTTATTTTGAGAAATATATGAACTCTATGTTCTGTCAGGTCTGAAGATTGTACTTCTTTGAAGCAATAGTATGACTGCATGAAAATTTGTTAACATATCAACTTACTGGATTATTTTGGTTTCCGGAAAAGTAAGGCTATATTACCTAAATTTTGGTGCACATTTTGTGGTTTCTCCTTTATGCAGTTTTATAAATGGTTTACTGATCTTGAAGCAGCAATGAAGTCAGAGGTAAGCAATATTTTACCTTTTCCAGTCTTTATTTTTTTAGGCAATGGCTATTGATCCCTGAGGAATCTGATATGTTTCTTTTCGTAGACAGAAGAGAAGTATCAGCACTACCTTAACATTTTAACAGAGCGCATTCAAACATGTGATGGTATCCTTACGCAGGTAAACTAATTTTTCCTTCTAAGGCCTATAGTTTTTTCCTTTTTCTGGTGTAGTAAAAAGGTTGCCAAGTTGCTGCCCCCGAAAAAGAGGAGGGGGGGGGTTAGATGTTACTTGGGAAGAGTCTAATGGAATGCCATATTTAAAATTCAGGTTCTATGTTAGTCAAGTGAACAGTTAACTGAACCATACCTTGCAGGTGGACGAAACCCTTGATTTGTTCAATGACTTACAACTGCAACATCAAGCAGTGGCTACAAAGACCAAAACACTTCATGATGCGTGTGATCGAATGGTAAGGTCCTCCTCCCTTTCTCCATTAATTTTTGATGTTCCAAAACCTAAATGTTTAACAATATTGAATGTTGTAGATTTTATAATGCCTTGTAAGCCCTATATTTGAGGACCTAACTGACACACACAGGCTTGGAACTGTACGATTTGGTGAATCTGAATCTCCCATTTTTTAATTAAATCTCTTTGCAATCCATCCGCATGTTGCAGTGAAACTTATTACATATTATTAATGGTACTCTAAGAAGCCCCATTTACTACTTTGATGAACTATCTCATGCCAATACAGAGACATCTTGTCATCTTGTTACTCAGTGTCCCATGCTTCTCTGATTCGATCTTTCCTCAGATCGCAATACCACCATCCCAACCATTCTTCCTATTCAGCACTGACACCTAGCTATATCTAACCTACTTCTTATTACAATTCTAACATAGAGTGATCTTCACTCAATGATTAGTGTCAGTGTTTGACCATTTCAGTCTCTTTACTCTGTTGCAGCTTATAGAGAAGCAAAGGCTGATCGAATTTGCAGATTCACTTCGCAGTAAGCTCAACTACTTTGATGAATTGGAGAATGTAAGTCTGAATGCTATGAATTTGCATCAATTCTTTTAGGCTTTGGAAACCTAGTCAGAAGTCTGTGGATCCTATGAGAATTAAGGAGCCTTTGACCTATAAAAAGAAGTTCGTGACTTTTACTAGTCCAAGAAAATGAGTCCATATTACATTTATTTTTCCTTTTCTTTTCTTTTCAATTTTGATACTTTGTTACTGATCTGTTACCTATACTAGTACTTATTTGTACCTTCGTAATTTTGAATCTTGGCCCTGCTACTAGCAGGACAGTCCATATAACTTCATTATTATAGTGGAATGACTGCAGTTTCATTTTTCTGCTATAAAATGGCCTCGGCTTTGTTATGAACTAATGTATGTCGCATACATGGTGCATGAGCATGGCTATTTTTTTCTCATTTTATTTAATTCCCCTCCAGGGAAGAAGCTAGCCGCATCTTAAATGAGAGAGATTGGTTGTTCTATTGAACTCCGATGGTCCTTGATAAATGGAGTCCAACTGGATGTTGCCACAGAGAGGGACGAAAACCGAGTGTTACTTGGATTAGGGTTTTAGGTCTCCCCCTCCATTTGTGGAGGAAGGAAGTTTTTAAGAGGGTTGGATAGCTTTGTGGGGGCTTTGTGGCGGTGGATGAAGCTACCGAGAAGAAGACTAACCTGAGATGGGCTCGTATTATGGTACAATTTAGCGAGGATATGCCGGCCCGCGTTCGGTTAGGGGTGGGGGGAAGTGTGTTTTCCATTCCTATCTAGGCTGAAACAGCGGTGTTCTACCACCCAGGTAGTGACGTCAGAACTGAGAGGTTCCCGATGAATTTGAGAGGAGGGAGGAGTAGTGTTCCTCACGTGCGAAGTGGGGGGTGAGGGTAGCAGGGGTCCAGATTCCTGTCGATAACGTAAAGTTAGATAAGGGCAGAAAAGGCTGGGGAAAAACGAAGGTTGCAGAATTTGAATTTTAAATGTAGTAATCAAAACGGTGGCGTTGGAAGCAGGGTCGGTTCACAAGATAATTTAGGTTTCTATAAGATGAATTGGGCTGGGCTTGATAAAGGGAAGCAGAAGTGGAATACAGGCCCAAGGCAGAATAATAAGCCCACGAAAGGCATTTGGGTGGTGCGTAGTCAAGGGAATAAAGAGAAAGGGAAGGGCCAGGCAGTTGGGCCCAACTTTGAGGGTGATGCTGGACCTTCTAACAGTTCTCCGGGTAAAGGGGCTTGTGTCAATGGGGTTGTTGATCTGGGGCCTGGGTCCAGTGAGGGTGTTGGTGATTTTATTAATGAACTGGATCCATCCACTATCCAAGGTCAAGCCACATCAGCTCAGGTCGACTCCTTTGATAATACGGACAATGAGATGGGTCGAGGACTCAATAGCTATCAAAATAGGGTCGATAAGAAGTCAACTGGGCAGAAGTGTTCGGACGAACAAAACAACCAGAACGAAGAAGTTAGAGGTACGACTGGGAAAATTCCGGAGTTGTTTGAAGGTACTGATGGAGTGTTTTTTGACAACCGACGTAGAACGATCTTTATCGTTGACGAAAATTTGGTACAGAGGATTCACAACAGGGAAAGAGCCCTAACAGTCAGAGAACTCAGGAAGAGAAGAGACTCAGGAAGTGGGTTCTAATCACAGGGAAGAACCCAAGGAGAACTCGAAGGAGCGTGTGTGTCTGGAGAAGCCACAGCAACCTTCTCAATATGATACTGTTGTCGGGTCGCCTGGTGTTATGGTTGAGGACACGGATGAGGCTGTGTATTGTAGTCCTTTGTCGGTGGTCAGACCAGAGGAGGTTTTTGAGCAAGAATTGCTGACTGAAGGGGAGACTAACAATGATATTTCAGTTTGGGTGAGTAGGAGAGCGAAAAGTTTAGGGAAATATTTGGGTGTCTCTTGTAAAGGTTATGAAGATAGAATTGTGGATTTATTAATGGAACTTGAGAAGGGGCGTCTATCAGTAAGAAACAAGGTGGGAAACAGTCGTCTTAAGAAACGGGATGGGGAAAGCAGGGAGCTCAAAAACCTACGGTGCAGTATTAATTTTGATGGGGAAGCAGTAAGGTAGATGAAGGGGCTGGTAAACAAAAGGTAAACTAAATAGTGAGGCATGGATATAAATCTGATTAGTTGGAATGTGTGGGGATTGATTAATCATAGGAAGAGGCAGATTGTTAAAGAAGCTCTTAGACGGTGGAAACCATCGGTGGTAGTCTGCTTACAAGAGATTGAAATGGGTCATATGGATAGAAGGTTGGTGGACAGTATAGGAGGTTGCCGTTGGATGGACTGGGTTCATCTTGATGCAGTTGGAGCAGCGGGAGGCATTCTTGTTATGTGGGATAGAAGAGTTGTCTCAGTTGAGGATCATGTGAAGGGAGAATTTTCAGTTTCGTGTCTGGAGTATATGGTCCATGTTCTGATGTTTGCCGGGCAGGTCTGTGGACAGAGTTGGCTTCGGTAAGACATAAGTGGAATTTGCTTTGGTGCGTAGAGGGTGATTTTAATGTGATCCATTTCCCTTGAGAGAGGCTCAAAGGGCATTCCATTCCCCAGGCTATGATGGATTTCAACGATTTCATTAATAATATGGAACTGGTGGACTTACCCCTTGAGGGGAATGCCTTCACATGGTTCAGAGGGGGGGGGTAGGCGTCAATGCTCTAGGCTTGACAGGCTCCTTCTTAGCTTTGATTGGGAGGAGGTGGTAGGCATTTTTAATCAGAGGACTCTCCTGGGATAATCTCTGATCATTCCCTTGTGCTTTAGTACGGGAGTCTTGCTAGGAGGAAAACCCCTTTTAGGTTTGAAAATATGTGGTTGAAAGCTCCAGGTTTCAAGGATTGGGTCAAGGGTCAAGGTAAAATGGGACTCTTATGATGTGGTTGGTAAACCCTGTTTTAGAGTGGCTAAGAAGCTGAAACTACTCAAAGAGGACCTTAAAGTATGGAATAGAGAGGTATTTGGGAATATTGAGGTTAAAATTAAAGAGGCTATGGAAAAAGTGAAAAGTCTGGATGAAAAGGAGGGCAGGGGTACCCTGGGGGAAAGTGGGAAACTGAAGCTGGCCAACGTGAGGAAATTAAGATGGAAATTAAAAGACTGTTAATTAGTGAAGAAATCTGCTCTAGGCAAAAGTCCACGGTCTTGTGGCTGCGTGAAGGCGATAAGAACACGAGATTCTTCCATCAGATGGCCAATGCGCATAAAAACTTTAATCAGTTTAACAGGTTGAGGATAGAAGGTTATGTGACGGAAGATGTGATTCAAATCAGAAAAAGTATGGTAGACTTCTATAAAAATCTTTTTGCGGAAGACAGAGGAGGGGAAGTGGTGATAGATGGGATAGCTTTCAAGACCCTTGAATGAGGAAGACAACAGACGTCTAGAACAACCATTTACAAAAAAGGAAGTGGTGGAAGCTTTGGGGAGCTTGAAAGGGGATAAAGCCCCGGTCCAGATGGTTTTACATTAGCTTTTTTCAAGCATTGTTGGGAAGTAGTGAAGCTGGACATCATGGAGGTATTTCGATCTTTCTTTGAGGAGGAGGGGTTCGAGAAAAGTCTGAATACTTTGTTTATTGCTCTCGTCCCAAAATGATAAGGCACAGAGGAGTTAAAGGACTTCAGACCTATTAGTCTAATTGGTAGTATCTACAAGTTGATTCGAAGGTCTTGTCGTCCAGATTGAAACAGGTTATCGGTCGTGTGATTTCTGATTCGCAACAGCCTTCGTGGGAGACCGCCAGATTTTGGACGTAGCTCTGATAGCTAATGAATTGGTGGATGTGAGGGTGAAGAGTGGGACTTTCTGATTTATCTTCTCAACAGAATGGGGTTTCGAGAGAAATGGAGGAAGTGGGTTTTTTTCAGCATTTCTATGGTCATATCAATGGGGAGCCCGAAGGTTTTATTTTGAGCACGAGAGGTCTTCGTCAAGGGGACCCCCTTTCTCCCTTTCTGTTCATTATGGTCATGGAGGCTCTCAGCCGGCTTATCGATAAGGCAGTAACAGGAGGTTTTATTAGGGGTTTTGAGGTGGGAAATGGTCCAGGAAGGGACCTGCTGTTTGCCGATGATACCTTGGTATGCTGCGATGCTGATCAGTCCCAGTTGGGTTATCTTCGTTTAATCCTCTTTTTCTTTCAAGCAATGTCGAGGATGAAGACAAATGTATCAAAGTGCAAGTTAATCCCTATAGGTAGAGTGGATAATGTGGAGAGTTTAGCTTCATTCTTTGGATGCCGATCTTCTAGTCTCCCCACGACTTATCTGGGTTTGCCTTTAGGTTCTTTTTCAAAAATGTTAATGTATGGAATTCGTTGTAGAAAGAATTGAGAGGAGATTGGCGGGGTGGAAGAGGCAGTACTTGTCAAAGGGTGGAAGGCTAACCTTGATTAAGTGTCTCTCTCTAATCTCCCCACTTATTTCTTATCCTTGTTAATCCCTATAGGTAGAGTGGATAATGTGGAGAGTTTAGCTTCATTCTTTGGATGCCGATCTTCTAGTCTCCCCACAACTTATCTGGGCTTGTCTTTTGGTTCTTTTTTCGAAAATGTTAATGTATGGAATTCGGTTGTAGAAAGAATTGATAGGAGACTGGCGGGGTGGAAGAGGCAATACTTGTCAGAGGGTGGAAGGCTAACCTTGATTAAGAGTACTCTTTCTAAAGAGAATTGAGAAGCTGGAAAGAGATTTCCTTTGGGAAGGAGGTGAGGAGAAGAGGAAATTTCATTTAGTTGGCTGGGAATCTGTCTGTTCCAGCAAGGAGGTAGGGGGATTAGTAGTCAAAAACCTCAAATTCTTTAATAAGGCACTTTTGGGTAAGTGGCTATGGAAGTATGTAGTTGATAAAGAGGCGTTGTGGAGAAGGTTAGTGACAAGTAAATATGGTATGAGCAATCACATGTCGTTCCCTTGTGAAGGTTAGTGTCTGGAAAGGAATCATGAGAGGTTGGGAGACTTTTAGGAGATTCATCAAGTTTGAGGTTGGTCTAGGAAATCAAGTGAGGTTCTGGAAAGACACTTGGTGTGGGGATACTTCTTTGCAGATTCGGTTTCCTAGATTATATAACATCACGGTTGATAAAGATGAACCGGTGAATGCCCTCTTAGTTAATCATGGGGGAGCAGACCTATGAAGCCCTACTTTTCACCAAAATTTTCATGATTGGGAGATCGAAGAAACTGCCCAGTTTTTGGGCCTGCTTCACGGATTTAAAAGGCAAGGGTTGAGTGAAGATAAAGTGGTGTGGGAGGGAACTAAGAACAGAACATTCTCTGTTAAATCCTTTTATTCAAAGTTGAATGGTAGAGACAAAATCTCGTTCCCATGGAAAGATATTTGGAAAGCTAAAATCCCTAGCAGAGGGGCTTTTTTTTGTTTGGGAGGCTGCTAGGGGAGCTATTTTGATGGGGGAGAATTTGAGATCTCATGGTATGATCTATGTAAATCGGTGTTATATGTGTAAGACTGAGGAGGAGAATGTGAACCACTTGTTACTGCATTGTCCCATTGTGAGGGAGTTATGGAATTTCCTCTTCCTATATGTTGAGTCTCCTGGGCCGTCTGTTATTGAGTTGATAAGAGGATGGTTACTTGCCAAAAGGAGGAGGAAGAACTAGGGGTGGCAAATCGGTCGTGCTGGGCTGTTATCGGGCCGGCACGATAACAACACGACACGATAAGCGCAAACACGAATACGGCATGATAAGCTTATCGTGCCTTATATTAAAACACGAACACGACACGATAAAAACACGAAAAGCATGGCACGATAGACACAATAAGCAAATAAGTACGATTTATTTAGTCAAGCCCGTTAAGCCCAATAAATATTATAAAATATATAATTTTGATTTTTTAATACATATTTGGAAAGTTTATCAATATAAATAGTCAAGTAGTTTAAAAGTCATAAATTTTCAAATGATAAAACTATGAAATAATCATGAAAATAGTTTGAAAGAAGTGAATAACCCCTAGTAAATTTTTAAAAATATATTTAAAAAACATATATATTTTAGTTATCGTGCTTATCAAGCCAACCCGATAACAACCCATTTTTTATAGTGCCTTATTGTGTTGGCCCTATAACGGCCCGAACCCGATAAGCCCCAGCCCAAACCTTATAATTTTGTGTCGTGTTCGTGTCGGCCAATCGTGTCGTGCTTCAAATTACCACCCTTAGGAAGAACATGTACCGGGACTTTGCTCCTGCAGCAGTGTGGTGGACCATCTGGAAAGAGAGAAACAGAAGGGCTTTTGAGAATGTCGAATCAGGTATTTATGGTATAAAGAAGAACTTCCATCAGTCTTTGTGCTCCTGGTGCTACATAGCCGATTCTAATTCTGAAGATCCTTTTGAAGATAGAATGGACAGTTCTTTTGTTTAGTATATTTTTGATCTTGTATACCTCCAGTGTACAAGGACGCGTCACCTCATTTGGCGCTTGTTTATAATACTTTACCTTATCAATTTTTTTTTTGTAATTTGCATATTTGAAATATTTGTTTTAAAACAAAAATAATTATTTAGAAAAGTTAGTGGTTAAAGTAGTTATTTTCAGTGGTGGAAGTAGTCTGTAGTTATTAGAGTTATGGATAAATTTCAATTTGCAGTTAGTAATTATTCTTTACTGTTGGGGTAGTTTTGGTTAACCAAAAAAAAGCTTCCAATTCGACCCTTCCCGCTTTATAATAATAATTTTAATGATATATACATGTATTTATCTCAGGTTTCTTGGATTTCATATTTCCTCTCCTTGCCCGTGCACTAGTTATACTATATGCACATTCTAAACTCTATACTTTGTTCTCATTTTCAGAAAGGTAAAAACTAGAAAGCAACCATACATACCGCAAAATAAAAAGAAGAAAAAACAGTGAGATGGCTTGCTCTCATATTTACACTATACTTTAAGAAGTATGTTTGTCCATTCTTGGCATGTAAATGGGATTATCTGTTAAAAGCTGAGTAGTGCTATTATAAATGTCTTTTACAGTGCTTTTGATTTCAGACAATTTTATCTATTATGACACGCGTCATGTAACAAAGACTGTTAATTATCTGCCATAAAACTAGTTTTGTGCCAACACAAGCCTTAGAATACATTGTTACATGTTCTAATTGTTAGTACATTAGCTTGGGAGTAGTCTATAGCTTGACAAGTTCAATAGCTGTTGATTATTGATTATAATTGTTTGGTCTGTTTGCAGCCAACTCAAATTTTTGAGGGGCCAAATCCCCCTTGCTAAACAGTGACCACCATGATGCTCTTCTTGACTCAAACTACATTTCTTCAAAGTTGTTGAATTACACTACAATTTTCAAGCATTATCATTGGTTATTGTTGTAATAGATTGTTCATTATCTCAAGCAATAGTTCCTTTTTGTGCATAATGCTATGATGGTCAACTGAACACCACTTGGCATTATTTGAAGTGTTCCAAGTGTTGCTTGGAGCCATTCTTATCCTAGTAGCTAATAATTGGAGAAATAGCAAGGGCACTCGGGCAAAGACCTTGAGGTCGTTGGTTCCAATCCCCATACCGGCAACGGTCACACTTACCTTTCAAAAAAAAAAATTGGAGCTTCAAACACTGCATTTTACAATCCACAGAAAAGACACCAAAGATGTATACAGCAAGCATGGTAAAGGAATACTCGAAATGGGTCAATGAATGAAGGCCTATTAAAACATCCGAGCAAGCTCCAGCTGACTTCACTAGAGATGGATGACTATCATATGAAACATACTCAGGGTCTATGTTGTTTCAAACTTGATGGCCTGTATTTTTTTTGGATACTTCTTTTACATCACATGACAGTTAATGTCAGATTTAGCTAACAATGGACGCATACAGTCATGTTGGAGAAACAGCAAATCACAATCTATTTTTGTTCAGTGTTTTTCGTATGTTAGAGGCTAAAAGATGCGCAGGGTATATATTTTGTTCATCGTTTTGGAAAAATAGCCATTGTATCTATACATTCCAGGATTCCCTTAATGTACAACTCTGTGAATGCTGTGGCTCTTGTTGCCTTGTTGCCTTGTTGCATGCTGTACTCTTCTTGCCTTGTAGCATGCTGCAGTGAAATCTTTTCCTGACATGTTTGCCTTGGTCTTGAATTAAGCTTTGAAACTTATATGTTTTATTATCATGTAAAGAACCTTCAAATAGCTTTGAAATCATGTCATGCTCCATCTGCACAGCTTGTGGTTATTCTATATTTGCATTATTACTTTATGTGCTGGTTGTCGCGTATCAATTTAATTTTTGAGTCAACTAAAATCGGAAACTTCATGGGTAACATACAACTGTTTTCTATTCTATTTGCAGGTTGCTACCAGCTTTCATGCTTCCAACACAAACGTTGCTAATGGGAACTTTCTCCAATTACTTAAAAGACTTGACGAGTGCATATTGTAAGTAAACAACTTATCTCGCCACTCACTTTTTTAGTTACTAGACTTCTTTGTTTTTTCCTGAATAGTAGTCGAAGATGGTGGTTTAGACCATGATGGTATATTATTGTTACCAGGAATTGGACATTGTAAGATTTCAAACCCGTGTGAGTAATGTTTTACTCATTTACTCCAATTGGGTTTATGAATAATACTGGCTTCTTAGAGGAGCCATTCTGTATTTGATTTTAATTAGTTTGTAATTTTGGGTGTAAATTTGTTATCACATGGAAATAAATATTGATATATTGATTGTGTGGGCTCTAGGTATGTTGAAAACAATCCGCAGTATGCTGAGTCCAGTATTTACCTTTTCAAATTTCGTCAACTTCAGGTACTAAAGGGAGTTTTGTTTTAGAATACCTAGCTGGAAGGGTAACGTACTAATGCCTAATTTTCACGTTGACTAGTGTACTTTGTTTTTTGACAAATAAGGTAGGGTACTTCTGTTTTAGTTTTCAATTTGGGAAAAGAATTGGATGCCGTTGGTGAAAACACAATGTTTCATTAGCCTACCCCAAGTTTAAAAATTAAAAAATTAGGGTTTAGGGTTTTATGTTTTAGTGTTTATGATCTATGGTTTAGGGTCACACTGGATTTGGTTGGATATAACTTTTTGGATCATTGAAACATTCCATTATTTTTTCACTAATGACGTCCTTGTTTCCCTAATTAAAAATCAAAACAAAAGTAAGCTACCTTATTTGTGGAAAACAAAGTATGCTTGTTGATTTGTATTTTTTTAAAAGTACGCGCCCTTCCAAGTCGTTAACAGGTTCTCTTTTTAATTATAAATGAGCTGTTGGCCAGTAATGTCATTGACCAAATCTTATTCTTTCGACTGAATGGAATTTCATCCATTAAGATTCTACATGCTAAAACTCAAACTGATTCCACTAATGTGTGTGTTACAGAGTCGAGCCCTGAGTACAATCCGTTCTCATGTACTTTCTGTACTTAAAAGCAGTACTTCTCAGGTAAACCTTCTTTTTGGATAGAAAATTTTGTTTTTGATGAGAGTAGCATGTTTGCAAATGCTTCTTGTTCATTCACCAGGTCCAGGCTGCAATTAGGAGTAATGCTGGCAGCAATGCAGCTGTTTCTGAAGGGGTAGAGGCATCTGTGATTTATGTCCGGTTCAAGGCCGCTGCAAGTGAGGTGATAGTTTCTGTTCTTTTAAAGCATTTCAAGTGGCTCAAACTATAAAATGAGGTTGGATGTGAGGATGGATGGCTTGGGGCTTCACTAGGTGTGTGAGAGTGTTGAAACAAAATTTTATTTTTAGGGTCTTTATTTGGTAAGACTAAAGTTGTGACTGATGAAGTTTGAGATAATTAGAGAGCGCACATAAAGTGCTAACTTATAAGTATTAAGTTTTAATTAGTAGTGAACAACCTAATTATCCCTAACAGTAACTGCATGCAGCTTAAGCCAGTTTTGGAGGAAGTTGAAAGCAGATCTGAGCGTAAGGAATATGTTCACCTTCTTGCAGATTGCCACAAAATATATTGTGAACAGCGGCTCTCATTGGTGAGCTGATATATGTTTGTTTCATTCATTCTTCTCGGTGTCCTTTAGTTGTTTAAGTTTTCAATTCTATTTTTGGTTCTCTTGCTGATGTGCTCGTATTTCTTCTTGTACATTGTATTATATAGGTAAGAGGCATTGTATATCAACGGATTTCAGAGTTCTCAAAGAAAGAGGCACTATCCTCATTGACACGATCTGGATGTGCATATTTAATGCAGGTGTTTGTGAAGTTCCATATTTCATGTTTATGAATGGCAGTAGTCTTGATGATGAATGAACTTGAGTTGAACTATTTAATTGTTTGGTGCTACATGTTGAGTAGCTTCACTGTTTATTATCTATTGGTGGTCAGACATGTATTTCGCCGATTTCATTCATATTCAATTGAATTCTTGTTTCATTAAACATTCAGGATAATTTCTCTGAAACGTAGTCCTTTATTCAATCATCCTTTTTTTTTATTTTATAATTTTAATAGGATGATTGATATTCAATCATCCTATTAAACTTCGAAACGGATGTTGCTCGAGGTCTTCTTATTTTAGTTTATTTCATTTTTATCTTTCTTAAGGTTTTAACTGTGTTTGAGGCATCACGAAGTGTAAAGTTGATGTGTACTTGTCACTTAATAAAACCAAGAGGATAAAAAAAAGAAGAGAGAAAAGAAAGTGAAGCTGATGTGTGTTAACTGGTCAGAATCAGTGTATTTTGCTTTGTGTTTAGATTTATTGCCGACATTGAATCTGCTTGAAAAGCTATAAGGGTATGCTTCTAGCCTCTTCATTTCATGTCCTTTGAAAAAAAATTCTTTTCACCACTTGTTCTTTTGCATTTACTCCTCGTTTATGTTTCTAGACGAGTTTGCAGTTTCTTTGATGCTTAGGGGGTGGAGGAGGTCTTTTTGCAAGAAAAAGCTGAAGTTATCTGCAAATAATTTTCTGATTCCATGAGTAGTTATCGATACTTCTTTAGCAAGATGAGTACCATAAAAATTGCTTGTTTTGGTCATATACAGTTTTAATAGTTGCCAATTGCCTTCCTCTTGTTCTCCTTTTTGAGTTTTTTTTTTTTTCTTTTTGAGTTTAAAACTGAACACTATACTTTCTTAATCATGCTATCGGCCCGGCCTGGGTTCTTTTAGATGTAGATACATCATAGTACATTGAAGTTTGATTATTTGTAACTTGCTTTAAAAAAAATTAAGGTTTGATTGTTAGTACAGACCATAATTCTTGTATTTTCCCATCTTAATTCTCAGTCTATTACCATTGTTTCCATTGCAATTTCAGTGTCTAGTACACATCTGTATAGGCGTGATAAATATTCATTGTTGAATTGCAGGTCTGTCAGCTTGAGCACCAACTATTTGATCATTTTTTCCCATCAAGTTCAGAGGATATTTCGAGTTTGGCTCCTTTGATAGATCCTCTGTAAGTTCTCTCAATTATCTTATATCAGGCTTGTCGTTTCATATCTTTGTATTTTTATTGCATCTTTCGTTCATTTTGTTTCCCCATTAATCTTAGTTGAATCCTTGTTTTGTTAAATCGTCATTCATTTTTGCAACCTTGTTTGAGTTTGCAACATAAGTGAAAGTTGTGGGTCCAAATATAGATTTTATTGACTCTTGTATTTGCGTCTATTTGTTTCACAGGTCTACTTACTTGTACGACACATTGCGCCCAAAACTTATACATGAAACAAATCTTGATGTTCTTTGTGAACTTGTGGATATTCTCAAAGTAGAAGTTATAGGGGAGCAGCTCAGCAGAAGAAGTGAATCTTTAGCTGGATTACGCCCTACTTTAGACAGAATTTTAGCAGATGTTCACGAGCGGTTAACTTTTCGTGCTCGCACACATATCCGTGATGAAGTAGGTGTTTCACTTTCAGCAATTTATTGTACTTCAGCTGAATGATTAATTGATTATGTATAGCTAGCATTTGTACAAGCTGCCATGCTTGAACCCTAGACATTGACAAACCAAGACCATGGTGCTTCCTCCCTCCTGTCTTTCCACCACCATTATCATTGATGTGCACCATCTGGTTCACCTTCAACCAACAGTTTTAGGCATGTGACTAAAATCATCAGGTTCACCTTCAATCAACAGTTTTAGGTAGGCATGTGATGTAACAAACAGATGTATGCTGAACATTCCATGAACCTTGGGAGGGCTCAGTTCAAACATGGTCTAATGACTCTAATTGACGTAATACGGTAATAGTCAGTTGATGTTGCCGCTTCAACCTCAGCTACTTTTCATCATCCACTAAATGAATATTTGTGAATTTGCTCGTCTTGAAAGAAAGTTGGACTCACTTACTATGTATTCCGATTGCTTCATCTGAATCCTGTTTCACTTTTTCTCAGATAGCAAATTATCTTCCCTTGGACGAAGATCTAGATTACCCTGCAAAGCTGGAGCAATCAGCTGAGACAAACTTAGATATTACTTCTGTAAGTTCGTAATCCTCTACATAATTGAGAATAACCCCCCCCTCTTTTTTTTTTTTTACATAAATGCTCATTTTGTTTTATTTGCCTGCATATTTATTATTAACCCAGGTGATTGGGATTAAAGCCGAGTTGACTTGAGTATATATATTAGTAAACGCATATCTATACCATTTTTAAGGCTTTAGCTTAATTAGGGCTTATCGTACATTCAAGCTCATATAGCAATAATTTATCCACTAGTTTGCTGGACTATTTTTGTATTGCGAGCTGTTCTAAGTTATGAACCTTGGATGCTCCAAAGCCAATTAGGTAACTATCATCATCGTTCTAGCTAGGGCTGGCAAAACCCCTTTTTCCCGACCCGATCCCGACCACACATATTCCCGATCCCGACTTTGTCGTGATTTTCCTGTCTTGACTAATTTCGGGACGGTATTCGGGATAATTATCTATCTCGTCGGGATTCCCGACCCGTCCCGACTAATTTTTTTTAAGGAAACAGGGACGACACTGCGAGATATTATTAAAAAACAAGGAAAAAAAACAAACTTAAGGGGGACAACAAGCCTAGCCCTTATAAATGGGAGGACGGAGGAGACCCGACTAAATTTATTTATTTATTTATTTTAAATATTGTGAGTGTGTACTGTTGTTGAGTGTTGAGTCTTCAAGTGAAACAAGTAAAAATTCCACAACTCCGGAGGATTGTTGGTGGATATGATTTGTTGAGCCAAGAGACTATCTTTCAAACAATGTCTATTTTGTGTTTGTTAAAATTACTTAATGGTGTTTGTTAAATTTATTTTCTCAATGTTGTGGTTTTTTTTGTCTATCACGTTTCTGTATTTAGTGCTGCTCTTTTCCTGAGTGAGGGGTGCATTTTGTTCATAATGACAGATTCATCAATACCCACCATTAAGTAAATATTCAAGTATACTTGTAAATATACAGTCTAAAATCTTAATCATAATGGAGATATTTTAAAAATATTTTAGTGATTGAAGATATTGTTCATAAATATTTTGGTCAGGATTACCGGATTTTTCTCTCCCGAATTGTCGGGATCCCGATTCTCCGGGTCCCGACACTGAACGGGATTGGGAAGGAAATTGAAATCCCGAATTCAATCGGGATGAGATCTGGATGAGGCGTATCGGGGTCCCCGTCCTGATTCCACCCCTAGTTCTAGCAACTAATGCCAACTTTTACCATTAGCAACCCTGCGTCTTATGGGGCATTGTTTCAAGAGGATGTGTCACAGTGGACCTTCAAATTATTTGAAAGCATTATCAGAATGTGTGAACTACTGAATTAATTTAATCCTCTTTGAACAGTTGCAATTCTGAAGAATATTTTTTGATAAGTAATAATTAAATAAAAAGCATTAAAATAGCTGATGTGGCCTATGTACAAGGAGTATACTTAACCAATATCAATATTATTTACAAAATCCACAAGAGTAGTGTTACGACTAGAAGTGGATTGAGCTGCCTCGGAACACCAAAAGTGAAGGGTGCGAATCAACAAAATTTTCAGATCCGGGACAGCCATTTCCACATTGTTAAAGGCCCTGTGGTTCCTTTCCCTCCATAAAATCCAGCACACTCCCAAAAGAGCCGTCTCCCAAATTCGGTTTTTCCTGTTCTTATATCCGATAGACCAGCTCCTAGCATGATCAAGAATCGACCTCGGCATGACCCAAGATATCTTGAACAATCCCAGCGCAAAATTCCACAACTGAGAAGCAACTTGGCAATGCAGGAGCAGCAGATGATTCACACTCTCCTCCCAAGCCTTACACATATAACACCTATTGACGAAGACCATGTGTCGCTTCCGCAAATTGTCCCCGGTAAGGATAGTTTCATAGGATGCTTCCCACATGAAGAAAACCACTCTCTTAGGGGCATGAGAGTTCCATATTGCTTTCCAAGGGAAGGAGGTTCTATCACGATTGAGGATCTTGAGGTAATACGATCTGATCGAGTAAACAAGACCCCTTGAGCTTATCACCTCCTCCAATTATGCCCATTAAGCCTCTCCAACAGCTACACTACTGAGTTAATCTCCCAATCATGGAAGTTTCTTCTAAATGTGGGATTCCTGACGTACCCCCCTCCGAAGACAGAACCGAACTTACTCTACATTCCTTGTCCGCGGAGACCTCATAAATTTTTTGAAACACCTTCCTCAACCTCGAATTACCACACCATCTATCTCCCTAAAAACTCACGGAAGTTCCGTTGCCAACCTCAAAAACAATGAATCTCTCAAAAGAATTCTACCCTTTCCTGATGCCTCTCCACACTCCCACCCCGAAAGTAGAACTGACCTCATTTGGAAACCAACAGTGGTCCCCTGCCCCATACTTACAAACCACCACTTGTCTCCAAAAAGCTTCCTTGTCTGTAAGATACCTCCACAACCATTTCCCCAATAAGGCCTCGTTAGATAAGTTTTCTAACATTTAGACCACCCACTTGAACCCTGGAGCATACTTTCTCCCAATTCACTAGATGAAACTTAGAGCCTTCCGACTGCCCTTCCCACAAGAAATCTCTTTCCAGCTTCTCCAATCTTTGTCTGACTCAAGCCGGAATCACAAAGAGGGACAGAAAATAGGTTGGTAAATTAGAAAGAGTATTCTTAATTAAAACTAATCTCCCCCCCTTTGAAAGAAGTTGACGCTTCCATCCTGCCAATCTCTGTTCGAAACGCTCAATCACCGGATTCACATCGCCCTACTTTTCGACGGTGCACCAATAGGAAGACCAGGGTAAGAGGCCGGAAGATATGCAGTTTTGCACCCAAAGAACGAAGCTAGATCCCCAACATTGTCCACAACCCCGGCACGAATAATCTCACTCTTGGAAATATTAACACGAAGTCTCGAAACTGCTTGAAAAAATAGTAGTACCAAACGAAGATATTCCAACTGAGATTTAACTGCTCCACAGAAAACCAGTGTATCATCAGCGAATAGAAGATGAGATACCGACATCACCCCCTCCCCTCTCCTCCCCACCTTAAGGCCACTTATAAAACCTCCCATCACTGCCTTCTCCAACATCCTGCTAAGAGCCTCCATAACAACAATAAACAGGAACGAAGACAAGGGGTCTCCTTGGCGTAACCCTTTCGAACAAGGAAAAAATCCCGATGGTTCCCCGTTCACTAAAACATAAAAGCGCACCGTAGAAATAATACAGAAGAGAATCCATTGAATCCATTTAAAACCTAACCCCATCCTTTCCAACATGTAAAGTAGAAAATCCCATTTCACGTGATCATAAGCTTTCTCAATATCCGGTTTACACAACAAACCCGGAACTCCGCTTCTCAATCTGTCATCCACTACTTCATTGGCGATTAAAGACGCATCCATAATCTGTTTATTCTTCACAAAAGCATGCTGCAACGTCGACATAATCCTACCCATCACCCCTTTCAATCTTTGAGCAAGCACTTTGGAAATAAGTTTATAAACGCCACCAATTAAGCTAATCGGTCTGAAGTCTTTCAAGTGAGTCGCACCACACTTTTTTGGAATTAAGGCTATGAAGGCAGCAATAAGACTTTTTTTGAACCTCAAACTAGAATGAAGATACTGGAACACCTCCATGACATCTCCCTTAACCACCTCCCAACAATGCTGAAAAAATGCCATAGAAAATCCATAACCTGGAGCTTTATCACCCTCCATCTTTCAAAGCACCGCTGCCACTTCCTCAGTCGAGAAAGGAAGCTCCAACACTGCTGAGTCGTCTGAACTGAGTCTATCGAAGACCATTCCAGCCAGATTTGGCCTCTAATCCCCACTTTCTTCATACAGTCGCCTATTAAAATCTCCGATGCCTTCTTTAATCTCTTCCTCATCTTCCAGCAGTACACCATCAATCTGGACCGAACTAATCTGTTTTGCTGCTCCACTATCTTTGCCATCCTATGAAAGAACTTTGTATCACTATCTCCTTCCTTAAGCCATTGCACCCGAGACTTTTGTTTCCAACAGATCTCCTCATGCATAAGAAGGCTTTTCAGCTCCCGTTCCAACTGCGCCCTAATAGACTCCTCTTCCTCGTCCAGATAACCATTCCCTGCTCTCTCCTCCAATCTGCAAATCTCATCCGAAATGGTTTTGATTTTAACCTCCACCTTACCGAAAACTTCTCTGTTCCAAACTTTTAAATCCTCCTTAAGCAGCTTCAATTTTCTAGCTATTCTGAAGCTCGGATCACCCACCACCAAATAACAATCCCATCTAACTTTCATCCATTCCAAGAATCCAGGCTCTTTTAACCACATATTCTTGAACCGAAAAGGGGATTTTCCTTTAGAGATACCACCGCACTCAAGAAGCAAGGGAACATGATCTGAAGATAGCCTTGGTAAACAAGACCGAGTAGAACCACTAAAGCAGCCCTCCCAATCCCCTGAGAGAAGGAATCTGTCTATTCTCGAAAATTGTTGGCGCTCACCATTTCTAAACCACGTGAAATCACCCCCTCCCAAAGCGAGATCGACCAATTCCATTTCATTAATGAAATCATTAAACTCCATCATTTCTCTAGAATAAATCCGAAAACCAGAATGCTTGTGAGGAAATCTAACTGCATTAAAATCACCCCCTATACACCAGGGCACGTCCCATCTAGCTTTAGTGTCCTTTAATTCAGCCCAAAAACTCTCCCTAGCAGCATTACTACACGGCCCGTAAACCCCTGTAAAAAGCCAGTCCCTGTTATTGTCCACAGTCTTTAGCAGACACGAAGAAACTGAGAAATTGGCCAGCGAAGAATCTACTTTTGACGGAACTCCTCTGTCCCACATGATAAGCACACCCCCAGCTGCCCCTACAGATCCTAAGTGAACCCAATCAATCCACCCCTGGCACTTCAAATACTATCAATAATACTGACATGCGGTTTCCATCTCCTAACCAAACCTTTAATCAGAGTTCTTTTACTTGCATCATTAAGACCCCACACATTCCAGGAAACAATTCGTAGATGCATATTAAACAGTGTTTTTCCTCTTTCGATCCCCCCTGCCTGGCCCATGAACATATCAGCATTAAGACTGCTGCAAAGTTGTTTAAGCTCCCTTTTACCCTTTTCCCTAGTCTTGTTCAGTTTCTTACAACTATCTCCTCCTGTCGATCTCCACTTCTTCTCGATGTCCAGAAGTAAATCCAGTATCTGGTCTTCAAATCCAGAGGACACAACCCCAAAAGTCCCATCGTGCGAAGGGTTCGCTTCCTGCTTCCAGCCCTATCTCAATAGTATGCAGAGCACCTACCACAACACCTTCTGCTGCCAACACCTCCTCTACAAAACAGCAATCCTCCGGCTTATCCCAGTTTCCACTACCTTGACGAAGGTCTCTCCCGAAAACCCATTCCAGAAAATCCTGAGATTCTGCCAATTCAGCATTCCCCACCTCTTCCTCCCTTGACCTTTCTTCGGCCAGAGAACTCGTGTCTATCATTAGCATCTCATTGAGAACCCCTACTTCTGCACGCAATAACTCTTGGTCGTTATTGTTATGTCCACAACAGTCCACCTCTTCAATCACTTCCTCACTTTCTGACTCAACATCAGTAAATGCTCCGTCAATAAACTGATCTGAAATATGCTGCTTCTCTGTAACATTATATCTATCCCCTACTACATTCGCATCCCCGTTCACTATCGGTTCATCCATCTGAGCTGCGGTAGCTATTTGTTTACACTGCCCCTTAATTAGCGACTCGTCTAGGTCCTGAAATTTTCCCAGTTAATACCACCCTCTTCTCTTACAGGACTTGATGAGAGTCTTGAATCCTCCTTTGTTAACAGTTCTTGTTCCTTGGTGACTGTATTGTAAACGTTCGAAACCACGCCGTCAACAGACTGGGTTGTATCAGTCTTCTTATTGGACTCCTTGACTTGCGAACACACAAAGATAGGAACTGCCTCCCCCGACTGCCCACTCCTTTGGACTTCAAGTCCTTCCACAAACTCTGAAGGAAATGGACCACTTAAGGTACCCACCCCCCCTTCTTGTGTACTCAGATCGTCTATGGCAATAACAGAACTAGGACTTCCAACAATCCCAACCTTAAGCCCACTGCTTTCCTCCAAGTTTTGGACCAGCTTTTCCAAGGAATGACTGCCTCCTGCAACGACATCATTTATGCTTGAAACCCATGTGCTCCTTACAGTCTCCTTTCCTTGACCACTGACACGTGCCTTTCTTTCCCCTGATCTTTCACCTCCCACAGTCGCACATGAGGCTCACTTGTCTTCTCCGCCCTATTCCTCATCTTCCCAGATACGACTTTTCCCCCTACACCGTCATTCCTCCTCCACGTCCTACAAAAAGTCGCTGATTCTGCCCAGATGGGGACAACAAAAATCCTATCACCCACTTTAATTCGCACCGTACCCGGAAGATTATCCTTGCACCGCACCAGAATTCTTGCCCATCTCAAATCCTTCCTCGAAATTGTATTTACATCTACACTAATGTAGCCAACACAAGCCTTTCCGATATCTTGAAACACCCGCGACCCCCACAAATGGAGTGGCAAACCTAGAGCCTCAACCCACACCATATCTTCTCGATGGCAGCAAAATTCAGGATTCCAGCAATCCAAAATAAGATCCAATTGCTTAAACTTCCAACCCTTTTCTCTGCGAATCCGATTTGCTTCCACCTTCGAGGGAAACTCAAAGAGAAAGAATTTACCAAGCATATCCACTACTTTCACACCCCCTGGTGTCTTCCATTTCTGGTCAACCCACTGTTGCAGCTCTCTTGTTTCCGGTTTAAGATAATCTAACAACCCAACACTCCCCACCAAGCACCTGTCCAAGAAGTCCACTGCTCCTCTGCAAGAATCCTCGTCCACCGAAAAATCTGCCTCCCTAGACTTAACTCCAGAGCTGCGAACCAAGTCAGGCCAAGGAGGGATCTCCGCCACCTCCTTAAAGGAATTAGGGGATCTGTGGCCCTCTACTCTACCGAAATCGGCAAATTTGCGAAGTTTTTCTGCCACCATCACCCATCCCGAATTATCAGCACATTCGGGGAAGCATATCAAGCCTGATCTCCCAATTCCTTTCACAGAAATTTTCATGAACAAACCCGAGGCATTCTTCTCCTTGGCCACTACTAATTCTCTACATTTCGCCTGTCTCTTCTTCCAGCATAGACCTCTGAAAATAGAAAAACTTCCCAAAAGCTCACACACCCATTTGAACTCTACAGAAGAGAGGAAAACCACGTGAGGTCTACCTCTGTATCTTTCCACTAACCGAAACTCTACTCGATCTTTGAAACAGCTCCTATAAACTTCGATCGTCTTCCTACCACATTGAAATATCGTCCTATCCTCACCCAGAAACTCCTCTTCTTCATGCTTTCATGCTCTCATGCCGCCCAACAAAACAGCCGAAAAACCTGTCGGAAAACTACTCGAACCCAGAAACAAACAACCAAACTGTGACCAGAGACGTTAGGCGACCCCGTCTGTGAGGTTCCGGAAACGATACAGTGAAAATATTCCGGCGACGCACCGGCGCGTGAAGCGCGTGTGGCTGCTCCGGTGAATTTCCGGTGGCGTTGAAAAGACAGAACAGGCCGCCTAGACTAGGCTAACCACCCTGCCTAGTCAGTGAGACTCAAAACACATAGCACCTCCTCCGGCGGCGCAAACCCTGAACCATGCCAATGATGAGCAAACACGTAGCACCTGCTCCGGCAATTCTGAAGAATATTGAGGTTGACCGTCTATGAAAAATAAATAAGTCACTCTGGAGAAATCATTTATGAAGGCTAATAAAATAATTAAAAGCCAAACAACTATGCCATTGATGAGCAAACACTTTTGCATGGAGCGACATTGCATCAATCTCATATCCACAGTCCAAGCAATATAATCCACTTTTTCTCATGACCCCCACCCAATTGTTTCTAAATTTTGAGGTCCTTAAAAACACGACAAAAAAGTGACTGAACATTCAGGGCTTATGTTTGACCTACCAACCAGGGGCAGACCTTTTCAGTTCCCAGTGGGATCATCAGCTAAATCAGCTTTATCTTTTAGTTAGTGTTATTATCACTAGTTCTAGAACATAAGCCTTCTGTAATCGAACAAAAAATAAAAAAAGTAATGCCAAAAGGACAAAACCAGAAGTAGTAGCAAAAAGAGGCTGTGAGGAGAGTGTCAATCACTTGCTGCTTCATTGTCCAGTGGCTTCAGTGTTGTGGTCCTTGGTGCTCAGTTTGTTCAGCATTTCGTGGGTGATGCCGAGATCTATTGGGAGCTCTTTCGGTGCTGGTTACTTTACAAACGTAAAAGAAGAAATTATATTTGGGAGGCTCCTCTGTTGGGAGTGAGTTGGACTATTTGGAGGGAAAGAAATTGGAGGGCCTTTGACAGTGAGGAGAAATCTATGTCTGCCACGAAGGATTCCCTGGTCTGTACATTGTTTTGTTGGTGTTCTATGGAGATAGGCCCTGTGATGGATAACATGAGATCACCTAATTCTTATGTAGTGTTTTTGTATAGTTTCAATATCTCTTAAAGGCTGGTATATGTCTTGTGTACAAAGTAGGGGTGGCAATTGGGTGTTAAGAGATAGTTTTGGGTTAGGCCATTATCCATTAGGCCAATGGATAATGGCCTAACCCAAACCTATCCATTAACACCCAATTGATACCCCTAGTTCAAAGGATGCATCACCTTTTTTGACGCCTTTTAGTTTATAATTTTTTGATAAGTATGATATAAAACAAAGCGTCAAAGCAGGTGACGCATCCTTTGTACACTAGGAGTATACATATTAATCAACAGTATGACTATTAACAAATTCTACAAAAGAATAATTAGTCAGAATAGTCAGAGCCAAACAATGTCAATTCACTGAATGCTTACTGAATTAGAGGCCCAACCCATTTTGCTTCCATTCAGCACCCACCCAGGGTAAACAAACACACCCTTAGATGTTAAGGAAGACCTCATTGAAAATATTGAATGAGATTTCTGTAACTAATCTGGGTAGTGAATGAAACAATGGAAATTTGTAAAAAATAAAACTCAAGAGACATAGTCTTTTGTTTAGTGTACATCTGCAAGATTTTAAATCATGCACATCATATGCAGCATAATATATAAATGTAATGTCTATTGTTGATCTTATGTGCATTGAGCAGTTTGAGATTTTTGATGGTGGGTTGTGGCTTTATCCATATCGTGGATCATACGTGAGCTTCATAAAATTTTAGGAACCTTGTTCGTGTTACTGTTGCTAATACTAAATAGCAGTTGTAGATACAACTTGATTAGCTCACTCATTACTATCACCAAACTGCAGGCTGATCAAAGCCCTGATGTTTTCAAGACATGGTACCCTCCTCTGGAGAAAACACTATCATGCCTTTCAAAGCTATATCGTTGTCTGGAGTGTGCAGTTTTTACTGGTTTGGCCCAGGTGTTGTTGACCTCTTGCTAGATTTCTCTTATGTGACTTGTAGGCATAATATATTGCCTTCTTTAACTATATCTCTTGTTGCAAATTCCTTTCTTCTCTATTTATCAGGAGGCAGTAGAAGTTTGCTCTTTATCCATCCAAGTGAGTCAATTGAATTCTTTATTGTTGGCTTTATTTTATGTCTGGAAGTTCTTACAACATTCTGTCCCTATTGGCCTTTGTTACTGGTGGTGTCTGGTTTTTGGTATCCAACGTCCGTGATAAAGTATGGACTAATCTTCTTTAAGTCAAACCTTGTATTATTTCATTTATCTGCTGCAGAAAGCGAGCAAACAAATAATAAAAAGATCATCACCAATGGATGGACAGCTATTCCTTATAAAGCATCTTCTCATCTTAAGGGAGCAGGTCTGCTTCTATTCCATTTTCCAATCCTAGTGATCATTAAATTTGTTGTTGTTTTATTTACCACTGAGTTCGAGAAATGGCTTTCCAGATTGCACCATTTGATATAGAATTCTCAGTCACGCATAAGGAACTCGATTTCTCTCATTTACTGGTTAGTTGTTCAACCAGAACTTTTCCATATTATGGGTGAATTTTTCATGTTTGTCCATTTTTACGTTGCAATGTGAATTTGTTTGCCTCTCCACGTGTGGAAGGGGGCACACGTGAGGGGGACTGTTGAGTTTGATACACATTGTTGGACCCCTATCTAATAGTTTAAGCTTTTAGACGAGTTGATTATTTAACATGGTATCAGAGCTCTAGTTTGGCAAGGTCTTGGATTCAAGTCGTCCCGCTTGCATTTGTTACCCAAAATTATTGTGAGTGCATGTTGTCACTCTGTTTGGTTTGTAATGTTGAGGCATATTTGTTTGTCTCTCCATGTGTGGAATGTGTGGATGGGGTGAGAGGGAGTGTTGAGTTGGGTATACATTGTTGGGCTCCTATCTTATAGCGTAACTCTTTTAGATGATTGGTAACTTAACATGGTATCAGAGCTTGCTTTGGCAAGGTCTTGGGTTTGAATCGTTCCGCTTGCATTTGTTACTCGAAAATATTGTGAGTGCATGTTGTCGCTCAGATTGGCGTGATGAATTGGTGAGACATATTTGTTTGTCTCCACATGTGGACGGTTCACATGTGAGGGGAAGTGTTGAGTTTGATATACATTGTTGGGCCCTTATGTAGCATCTTAAACTTTTAGATGAGTTGGTTACTTAACAAGGTGGATTTGTTTCCACTTCATATATAGCATTTAGTAGCTTTTTATTAATGCAATTTTCTTGTGATATGAAAAAAAATGCGAATGTCTCATATATGCCGTACATAATTTATCCTTTTGTCCCATTATATATCAACTTTTCTACAATGAGCTGTCCAAAAGTGATAGTCCACTTTCCAAAAATTTACTTTGTTTTATCTTGCAAGCATTATCTTTACTAAATAAAAACTACATGATTTTGAAATATATATTCTTTGCTTTCTTTTCTTTATAAGAGTAGTTTTGGGACACAAGTTCTTAAATATGGGTGTACTCTGTTCACAGTAAACCCTTCCCAGAAGACATTGGAGCCTTGCGCGCTGCGCCATCCCATCTTTTGCAACTTCTTGACCACGTATTGTTGCAATTGATGCTACTAAGAGTATCTACCAACGAAAAGCATTCTATGATTAGCAGTTATATAATAGTAATGATGTCTGTTTATCACATAAACAAAACTGATATTTATGGATAACACGAAGCTCGAGAACACCTTTTGGTTTGGAAAAATCACTTTTTCAACGAAGCACATGATAAATAGGAGGGAGACACTGAAACTGAATAAATAGGCAGAACTCGACTGGAAAATTTGCAACTTTAATATCTCAGTGCGGTTGAATATCTGATACTACGATGAAGAAGACATCTTTAGTTTAACATAGGTTCCATTTCTGATATTGTGCTGATAAGGTTACTCATCTTACAGAATTAAAATGCTGTGAATATTGTTGCAAGGTGGTTTATTGACCGGATATTCCTATCATGATTTAGTTTGCCATCTATCTTTACTGTAGAAGTACCTGAAATGTCTTTTTCATTTGTACCCTTGCCAGGAGCATCTGAGACGAATTCTAAGAGGACAGGCCTCACTATTTGACTGGTCAAGATCAACTTCCTTGGCAAGGACCCTATCTCCCCGGGTTCTGGAAAGTCAGATTGATGCAAAGAAGGTAGTTGCTTTTCATTTATTCATTAGTTCGCCTAGTAAAAAGGACAATTTTGGTATGGTGTGTGTATTTATGTGCGAAAGAGGGAGGGAGTTTCAAGCATAGTTTTTGGTATGATATCGATCTTGGGAGTTGGGAACAAAAGCTCTAGCTTTCCGAGAATGGCGCTAATCTTTTTTAGCTGTGAGATTAGAGCGAGGGGTTTGTTGATTTTTTTTACTTAAGGAATGAAGGCTATCTATTCCCCCGCGGCCATGCATGCTTTTCAAGCTTCTTATGAGGTGGGGGGGGGACTACGGTAGGTTTATATTCTTCAAAATCTAACTGTCGTATATTTTATGAAATCTCATGTAACCTGTACATGCCTCTCGGGCTGGTA
Organism: Codonopsis lanceolata; assembly: GCA_013146195.2. NCBI lineage: Eukaryota > Viridiplantae > Streptophyta > Magnoliopsida > Asterales > Campanulaceae > Codonopsis > Codonopsis lanceolata. The sequence goes on along the minus strand of CM028377.1, from coordinate 84,138,259 downwards.
GTAGCAACCAGTTGTTACTTCCTGGTGTGCCATTTGGCGTAGCCCAGAACTAATGGCTGGCCACTTCTTTTCTTTCTCTTTTCAGAAATCATTTTTAAAATGTGCATACTGTTGTTCAACATATATGTACATTCAGAAAAACCATGTATATGTTTTGAACAACAGTTTGTACGTTTTTTTTAACAAACTTTTTCGACTACTGGTCCAAGAAACTGCCCCAGTGCTGGACCCCATGCCTCATACCACAAATTATAGGTGTTTCAAACTTTCATGGCTAATGCAGTTTTTTGGAGTCTTTGGACTGGTGATAGAGGAACAAGAATATATATATATATCATTAATTATCTACTATCTAATATGGGGACCTATTACTACTTGGCTATTAGTTTGCGTGTTTTACCTGTGCACAGTGCTTATTTGTCTATATAAAGTCTTTCCACGTGATAAGAGTGTTGTAAGTTTTGGATTTCTGAAATTTGGTTTTCTTGTGGTTGGCATCCTTGTTGCACGTGGTCACATCTTTCTTATTGAGTGTGAATTTCAATCGCCCTTCTCGAACGACCATAGGCATCTCGTCGTACTTATTTGGATTTCTTCTTGTTGAGTTGTTTCTGCTTGCATCCTTTCTATAGAGAGTATAGCCCAAGAGCCTTTGCTGCGCAAACATGATTGATGGATCTCACTGTCATTGCATAATTTTGGTATCATAGAGGAGATCATACACCTTGGCCCTTTATTTCTGTTTCATCATTGTCTCAATGTTCTATGTCTGTAATCCCTTTCTTGTTTATCTTTGGCAACAGAGAAAAGGGGGAGGGGGGGGGGGGAAGCTGTCCTGTTCCATCATTGACCGGACTTAAACTAAATACTTCACAGAACCGGTCTGAGCAGTTAGAAGTTTTAACCGGCTATCCAAGTATTCGCAGGTTTTTTCTTTAGCTTAGTCTACCATGAGTGGTGTCTCCAATGATGTTTTAGCAAGAGAGTTTGCTTTACTGAATTTGAGGCTGAGACTTAATGGTTGCTGTGCTGAGCCTGCTGTCACCAATGACCAATGATCAAATTGCTGCTGTTTCAAAACAAGTGATGGCCTTTTTAAAGAGTTTGAGTTAGCAACCTGCCTACTTCCATGGTGCGTAATAAACCTACAACCACTTTTGAAGGTTGTTATATTTGAAAAGAGAAACTAGAGTTTTTCATAATTTCGACAGATAATTCCAGTTGAAGAGTTCTGACTCTAATAATTGATTGACAGAAGGCATTACGCGTTGCATGGTTTTAGTAGGGAGTAAGGTTATTACAGAAACAGCAGATGACATCTGGAACATGGAATTCCTTCCGTTTTTCCCCAATGTAATTTTCTATTATTTGCTGTTCAGGTTTTAAGAGAGAGAGAGAGAGAGAGAGAGATCTAGGGGCTGTTTGGAAAGGCTCAGAATCCAGATCAAGTTGTAAGAATCTTGTGTTTGGTAAAACTTATTGACACAAACCCGGCTCCCATAATCCCCCAACTCTTACCTGGTGATTTCCAGAACCAGATATGGAACCCGGGTCCCATGCTTCCGCTGGTTCTCTTTTTTCTCCCTCTAAACTTAATCCCTGCTGGTCATTTTTCTTCAACTATCCCTCCATCCCAAATGAAGAGGTACATTTTTCCTTGTAGTTTGTTCCAATTGAAGAGGTACCTTTCCTTTTTTGGGTAACTGTTTTTAACGTAATGTCCTTACTATACCCTTTGAGCTTGTGGTCGAGAATAATCATCTCATATTGACTAAAACAACTTGAAAGTGTGGCCACACAATGATAGGGTATTGAAGGAAGTTGGTCATTATTCTACCTTTTTCTTAATTTTTGCAATGAGTCGAGGTGTACCATTTCAATTTGGACGGAGGGAGTGCTTATTTCTTTTCTTCCCTTTGACAGTTAACCTAAACACTGGGTCTGGAGAGGAAAATCTACCAACACCCATAATCTAGTCGTGATTAAGAAAGAACAAAATGCATTATGTATGTGTTAATATATGCAATGGTTTCCAGCCTCTAAGGTACAATAGCTCATTTCCTATCTGTAATACCTTAGAGAAGGTGTTGTTTGCAAGTGGCAATTAGTAACACCATTTATGACCTCCATCTGATCCATGATCTTCTTCTTTTATACAAGTTAATGTTATGTTCCCGAAAACCCCAAGGGCTGGGAGGCATGGCAAGGCCACTCAGGCAAAGACCTTGCGGTTCTTGGTTCCAATCCCCATACCAAGGGACCACACTTACCTATAAAAAAATGTTACGTTCCCGAAAATAGGGTCATGTTTGACTTGGTACACATATTAAGGAGTAATTGACTCTATTGTAAATATATTTGCATGCTTTGAACTTGCCATTTTTGCCCATGTGGGGTGGGGCTCATTAATTAAAGGAGCAAGCAAATCAAGCGAAAATGGTAAAAGTTGCACTCTAAAAAAAGGAAAGATTACAAAGTGGACACTTTTTTGGGAATGTCCCAAAAATGATTAATGGACCCTGTTTTAGGAACGGGGTGAATATACAATTCCTTCGTTATAAACCCAAAAAATTTAAAAGTTCATAAAAGATGAGGAACTACTGGCTAATTAATGCGTAAAAAACTAAAATTCAGTAATTGATACATTGGGATCAGCTGCTGCTAGGAAAATTGCTAACATTTGTTATTTGAGACGAATAGGTGCACGAAGTGAATTCCATATTTGACCTGTTTATACTACAATAAAATCAAACTGCATTTTTTTTTGATAAGTAAAAGTTAGATATATAAATAAAAGAGTCAAAACAGGTGGCTCGTTCCTATGTACATAGGAAGTATACAACCAATCCCCCGCTAACCAACAAAAATATTATCCACAAACTCTACAAAGGGACTAGAGCTCTACCACCAAAAATACGTCTGATCAAACTGCCTTCATCTTAAAACTGTCTGAAATAAAACAGGAGTGCATGTAGTCTTGAAAAGATAGGTTAGTTTTGAACTGGATGGGCTTGCAAGATTTTCTAGGAGACCCCTTTTTGTTGGCTTCTTATTAACTTACTTGGGATGGTCTTGCTTTACTGTCCATCTATACATGGAGTACTGTTCTCTGTTGCTACTTTGAAAACCAACGTCTGAACCCTTTTTAGGAGGAAAAGGTTTCAGCATCATCTTCTTTACTTCCACAAGCTAGCTCAAGTGGGAACTTCATGGTTTTTCTTCTGAACCAGGAAGTTTTAAAGTTTATACATAATTATCAAGGTGTGTCACCGACATTGCAGGAGGAGTTGACATCATCATGGTTTATCATTTGCATCTGAAGGCAGTGTTCTAAGCAGAAAAGGGATCTCGTGCCTGACATTTGCTTTTGATCAAAATAAAAAATAATAATAATAAGTAGGCGGAACTGTCTTCAAGGAAATTGAGTCTGCTTGCTCGATACTTGTTGATACTGTCACAAAGGAAGCTGCTCATCACATTATAAGATCAAACTATAGTTAATAGCCTAAGTAAGCTTTCGGCTTCAATTGGTGAATCATCTCCATCAAGTGAATATTCCACAGAGAGAGATAAGATACTCTTGAAGTGTTCAAACTTGAGGTTTAATTACCTGAGCTGATGCTAGGGCAGCTTTTTATGTACCCTGATGACACGAGTAATTGATCGCTTGATATTCAAAAGAATATTAACTTCTTTACCTAACTTATATTTTTTAATATTAAACTTGATGGGCCTTTTCTACATATTCTGAACAAAAATCTTGGATGCAACAATATGGAAATAATTACTACATCATGCTGCAATCTATAGATATACATATGGAATGATCCAAGCCCAGGTGCCTGGTCCCAACATGTCAGCCCTCTAGCCCAAAGAGCACTTGTCTACAATAGGCTTACCACAGGCTTCCCAAAAATCCATGTATGTTTTTATTGGCGCCCATTTGGTGATAGGTGGCCATTCATAAGCCTTCGGATTTTTCCAAATCTATCTATCGTGGGATGGGGTATTACAATATGGAGCATTGATGCGAGAAAAATACTCTTTTTCAGTATTTTGTTTATTCATTGAATATTGTTTTGAGTATTTATCATAAGGAAAAACATAGAATACTCTTATCTTTTACTAACATAAACATTAACAAGAAATAGAAAAAGGTTAGTGGCTTAGTAGTATATAGTGAACGAAAAAATTAGAAGAATTTCAAAAGATTTTTCTTTTTCTCAATCTCACGAAAATGGTGTAAGAATCAAAGATGATGGAAGGAGGGGGGGTAGGTCTTAAGATTGATGAATTAGAAGAAGAGAATTCACGGTTCAGTTACTTGTAAGAAAGAAAAATTAATCAGGCTGAGCTCATGGGTATACCTGGGTGGTCAGTTTATGGGTAAATAACAGATTTTTTATCTTTGAAACCTACTGGAACGGGCTGTAACAAGGAAATGCCATAACAGTTGCAAGCTTGGATCAATAGTAATAATGATAACGGCATTCTGGTTTGTGCTTAGAAAGTACTGGTTTAAAGAACCAGAGCAGGAGAGACTTTCGTTCAGAGTTTGAATGATTTTGCTATTTTATGATCAGTGTGTGATGGTTGTATTGCCTTTTCTCTTGGGGAATGTGGCATCTCATTAAATCTTTCTAAACGTAGCCCAAGATGACTGTGTTCTTATTGCCACAATGATGATAGTTGAACCCAAATGATTGGGACAAATTTCATTGAAAGTTTGAATTGTTTTTCTTTCGGTTTCAAACCAGTCTTGGCGGATGTATAGATTCCCTTTGCTGTAGCTTAATTTGGGTAGTATTATGCTATTAATAATGGTAAACACTTGCCTATAAAAAAAATAACGATAAACATTTTACTTTTTCCTTGTACATCTTTTACTTTTCTGTTGGCAGCTTAAACATGTAGTAATGATCCTTTTGATTACAGGAACTGGAGAAAAGCCTCAAAGCCACTTGTGAGGAGTTCATCATGTCGGTCACTAAACTAGTAGTAGATCCCATGCTTTCCTTTGTCACTAAGGTTTGCTATCTTCCTTTTCACTACACGAAGAAAAGCTGTAGGAGTTTTGCTGCTTGTCACCTTGTGAAATGAGACACTAAGCGACTAGATGTTTCCATGAAAAGGCAGTCACATGATTGCTTCGTTTGGTAAAAGGAATGGAAATTAGAAGGATAGAAATTGAGAGGAGCAACTTTCTGTCTCCAGTGGATGGAAACTGTCTTTTTCTTGAGTTGTTTGGTTGAACACCAGAGAAAATTGGAGGGAAAACTTTTCCATAAATATATTTAACCATTTTGTCCTTTCAGTTGATATAAGATGCTTTTTTAAAAATGGACAAAACATACTTTACTTGAATATCCACCATTTCTCCAGTTTTCTGCTCAATTTTGGGACCGGGGGGGGGAGGGAAGAGAATTGCTGTTAAGGGGCTAGAGATTCTTCATCCCTCCACTTTTTCATCCTTATCTTTCTTTCCTACCAAACAAGATAAAATTGATCCATCCGTCCACTTTTCCCTATACCAAAACAGCACATAAGATGTAGACCAGGCTACCTGGCGAATGCCAATGTGGCAGAATGTAAATTCAACTCTTATGAGCTATGATAAATTTAATCCGAGATGTTTATCGTAGATTTATAGGACTGCTTTGAAGTTGACACAACCCTGAGCAGTCATAACTTAATGACAGGCTACTGATTCCTGGTGCTTTCTTTGTACATAATCTCCTTCTTTAAAATTATATATCCAGCCGTAGTATAGTTGGTTTGTTGAAAAATGATAACAAAATCTTAAATAATTGTCCTTGAAGGTGACTGCTGTGAAAGTTGCTTTGTCCTCTGGCTCTCAAAATCAAAAGTTAGATTCATCAATGGCGAAACCACTCAAAGATCAAGCTTTCGCAACGCCAGATAAAGTTGCAGAAATTGTTCAGAAGGTAAGTTTTGCATTTGATTTGCTTTAGGTTGGTCCAGCATCAGGCCAGAGTTGGGTTATTTATATTCAATATTTTGTGTTCTGACTAGTTTCTTTTTGTTGTCATACCCTTTTGGATACAGGTCGCTGCTGCTATTCAGGAAGAGTTACCAAAAGTGATGGCAAAAATGAAGCTTTATCTGCAGAACCCATCAACGCGTACCATACTTTTCAAACCAATAAAGTAAGATTTATTCACTCTTGGCATGTCTGATCCATTTTCTGTTTTCTGTTTTCTGTTCTTTTTAGATCAACTTTTTAAGAACTAATAAGAATGGTTATGCGAGATGTGCAATTTTTTATACTTTAGTGAGTGGCATTAGTAGGAAATCAGTATAATCATAAAAATCCTCACTTGTACACCGAGCGAAAGTGCATCAATGGGCGTTTGATAGTTGGAAAACTTGAGCTTGTATTTGGAAGGCCCATGCTTTATTTACCTTTTTTAGAGCTCAAATCCACATGACAGCAACTCAAGCCAAACTGCAGCTTGTATTTGCGAAGGTCCATGCTTTATTTACCTTTTTTTAAAAAAAATAAAAACTTCTTACCTTTCTGTACTATCTTAATGTCTATATCCTTTGTAGAAAGTTGATGGATGGAATATTCCTCGTAATGAGTATTTTCTTTTTAATGCAGGACGAATATCGTAGAAGCCCATAGTCAAGTGCAAGCTTTACTAAAATCAGAATACTCGTCTGAAGAGATACAAAGCATTATAAATATGGCGTCAATGGAGGATCTACAAGCACAGCTCGACAAACATGTGTAGATTTCTCTTATTGAGCAACCTTGTGGGCAGTATGAAAATTGGCCTGTAGATTGTTGTCTACTAATATCGATGTTCAAAATTTGAGGGAAAATAGAGTAAAGAAGCGGATGGTACGATAAAGGAAACTTCTACTCTGCTTATTGAGAGCATATTCAAACAAATTAGGGGAATAAGAAAGTCAGTTTTGTCATTTGTTCCAAGTACATAAATATTTGGGCGAATTCCCCAAATGTCCCTGAACTTTTTGTCATTTTTGCGATTGGTCCCTATACTGAAATTCGAAAAAATCAAATCCTTGTACTATGCTATTAAACGCAATTGGTTCTTATGTCAAATTTCATCAAATTTGTGTTATTAAATACACGTGTTTTTGTTCATGGATAAAATAGTCAATCCCTTAAATTAGTACATTGACTCTTTGTGAAGGTGCCAATATGAGTATTTTGTTTGATTTAATAAACTAATAAATTAAATCACTTGTTTTTATTTGTTTGATTTATATATTTTTTTAAAGTGATTTTTGTGCTTTTCGATTTTCTCTTTTTTGCTCCCCCTTTTCATGTTTCTCCTCCTGCCACTCGCTCTTTTCACGCATGCTTCCAGCTCCCCATTAGGACTACCAACTCCATAATCGCCGCTCCACCACCACCACCACAGTGCCACCGGCATTGTTGCTCCTCTATTTTCCTTTCCATTTTATAAAATTTTCATTGTTTTTATACCAAATTACTCGCTTACACAAATTACTCGATTTCACAAACTCCTCATCAACATCTAAACCCACCTAAAAATCAACTACAATAATAAAATCACAATCGGTAAAATAGTCAATTTTTCATGTTTCTCCTCACCATTTTTCCCGATCGGTTGTAGATTTGGTCAAAACTCAAAAGTGTATTCAGATCTAGAAGGAAATGATTGACATAGAAGGTTTTAAAATAGTTAATTTTTTTAATTGAGTGAGAGAGAGGTGGGTGTGTTGATCGATGGTGAATTGAGATTATGTGTGATTACCATTGTCTTTGTTGCTCTTAACGTGATCATGGAACCATAAACTCAAAACAAACATCAACAACACCAAATCCAGGCCCATTATGACATTAATATGAACCGCTATCACTCATTTAAAGACACGATAAATCAAGTTCGACGGAGTGAAGAACAGACCTCTGGGAATTCTTAATGGTAAATCACTACATCTAAACAATATTACGATGCCGAAGTACTAGCTGCTATCTACGACGGGTATCATATTAATTAGATAGCGGTATACTTCAATGTCTTTCAGTAGACTGACGAAGATGTAAGGCAATAAAACTGGGTGAGGCTGTGATGCAACGATAGTTTCATGATTCACAGAAGAGAAAGATGAGATGTAATGAACAAGGGATAAAGAAAAGAGGTCGTGATCCTCATATTTGAAATTGTATAATTGGTGACATCCAGAAGCTCTACCACAACGACACCGTCGTCAGCGACGAGTAGAGAGAGAAAAAGAAATCGAATCCAGATTTAGGGATTGAGGCCTTACTGTGTGTTAGACAATAAGGGTAGTTTGGTAATTATGTTGGTAGGGTATATATATATATGACTGCTACCGCCGCCTCTGTCTCTTCTTCTTCTTCTCCCTCTTCTCTTTCTCTTTAGTTGTTTATCAATTACATGGTATCAGAGCCATTTAAGATCTGATATACAACCCTCTAGACTTCCTTAGCAACATCAATGGAGGGTCAATGCATTTCTAACGTCGAATAACGAAGAGTTCATGACTGTGTTGACGAATTGAACAGGTTAGGGTGATTGGATGTTGATTCCGAGGCTAAGGTTAAGCTTGGATTGTCTAGGCGAACTCTTCTAGTAGGTTCGTCGATCGGAATAGGGAGTTTCCGGCAGCACGCACCGGCATGAGGTGGCGCGTGAAGGTGATTGTGGAATCCTAGCTTTCGAAATTGTGTGTCGATATGGTCTGTGACATGTATTGATCTCTCCCGTGAGTAATTAGTGGTGTTTCAAAATTGTGGGTCAAACTGTTGGGAGTTGGTTGAAAGATTAGTCAAGTTTAGGGGTTGTTTTGATAAGTTTGGAGTTCCTGGAGGCTGTTTTGACATTTTTCTAATGGCTGAAGATGCTTCATCGTCGACTGGGCCAATTATGACAATTATTTCTACCCAAAATAAGCTGATTGACATAATACTGGAGGCAGATGGGTCGAATTTTTGCAGAATGAAGGTATTTGGTACAGGTAAACATGGGTGGTTTATGGAAGAAATGGCATCTTATTGACAACTGTCCTACTGATACAAAGGCAGCCAAGGTGTGGTTGGATGATGATAAGGTGTTGTTTTCGAAAACCGTAAATTGTATTAGGAAATTTATATTGTCTATGCAACATTGCATGACAGTTAAAGAATTATGGATATACTCTTGCACAAGTATTTTTTTGGAGCTAGTAATAGATTGTATAATCTGTCACAGGAGGTTCATCGTCCTAGTCAGAAATGGCGAAGCATTATGGATTACCATTATGACTTCATGCGTGTGAGTGAGGGTTTCAATGCCGCTATGCCTATCTCTGATAATGTTGAGGAGATGAAAGCTCAGTGTGAGAAGTTATTGATTTTTAGTTCGTTATCAGGATTGGAAAAGGAGTACGTTGTGGTTCGATCTCAGTTATTATCGAGTAAAGATTTGGGTTCTCTGTCTGATGCTTTAGATAGGCTCTTAACTGCAACTAGGAATGAGAATGGTGAGGCGTCACATGTGGAGTTATATGAGAAATCAACATTAATCTTACAAGGCAGTGGGTATCGCGGAGGTAGAGATGGAGGCTGGGGTGGTTTTCGAGGTGGAACTCGAGGTGGCAGAGTGTTCGGAGGTCGTGGGGGACCTAAGTGTGTTATAATTATGGAGAACAAGGTCATATCAAAAGCCAGTGTTCTAAGCCTCCCTCTCTCATCAGCAACAAGACTCAGCAAAAACAACAACAACAGCCAAGATTCTCAAATACAGTTTTAGAGAAAAACGGTCATATTTCTCCACCGGAGACGCATATAGTTGTTATGAGTGATGAAGAGATTTCCAAGTTTACACGGTACCAGATGTCACAACAACCTTCTTCATCTTCCAAAGCCAGTCTAGCCAAGTCAGGTAAACCCAAAACATGTTTTTTTGTCTTCGACGAGGCCCTGGGTAATTGATTCAGGGGCTACTGATCATATGACATGAGATTCGAGTTTGTTATCCACTTATAAGTCATCCGATAAAGTTACTACTGTTACTCTTACCGATGGATCTTCTTCCAAAGTCTTGGGTAGTGGTAGTAGTACTGTTGCTTCATTATCATTGACATCTGTGTTATACTTGCCCAAGTTTCCTTATAATTTAATATCTGTTAGTCAAATCACAAAGGCATTAAATTGTTGTGTCTCTTTCTTTCCTGGTTATTGTCGTTTTCAGGATCTGAGGACTTGAGAGATTATTGGTAAAAGAAATGAATCTGTTGGGTTGTACCTGCTTGATAAAGTTGTTGCTGCTCATTCTTCTACTGTTGCATCAGTTGCATGTCAAAGTACTCTGTCTCCTTTCCAGCTACATTGTCGTTATGGTCATCTGTTGTTACCTATCCTAAAGAAATTATGTCTTGAAGTAGGGTCTATTTCTAGTTTACCTCGTGAGTCTAGTGAGTTTGTTAAACGCCATCGTGTGTCGTATCCTCCTAGAGTTAATAAATGAGCTACATCCCTATTTGAGTTAGTTATGTATATGTTTGGTGTCCTTGTACTATACCTTCTAAATTGGGGTACAAATATTTTGTTACTTTTGTTGATGATTACTCCAGAAGTACTTGTCTATATTTAATGAAGTCCAGAGATGCGTTGTTTGAGTTATTTTGCTCTTTTTGTGCTTAGATTAAAACTCATTTCAATTGTTTGGTTCAGAATCCTCGTAGTGATAATGCTAAGGAATATTTTGTTGGCATTTTCTCGACTTATATGTCTTAGAACGGAATCATTCATCAATCTTCATGTATTGTCACCCTACAACAGAATGATGTTGCTGAACGTAAGAATCGCCATCTGTTGGAAGTTGCCAGGGCATTAATGTTTGAGATGAATGTTCCTAAGTCCTTTTGGGCTGATGGAGTTCACACTGCTACCTTTCTTATAAATCGTCTTCCATCTTCTGTTCTTAACGGGGAAATTCCATATTCTATTCTTCGTCCATCGTAGTCGTTGTTTCTAGTTTCTCCTAAAGTGTTTGGTTGTACTTGTTTTGTCCAGGATGTTTGGCAACATGTTGGTAAGTTAGACCGCCGAGCACTTAAGTGTGTCTTTTTTGGATACTCTCGAACCCAGAAAGGGTATCGTTGTTATTCTCCAAGTTTGGGTCGTTAATTAGTGTCAGCTATGTCACTTTCTTTGAGTTTAGCCCATATTTCAATCGGTCATCATCTTCTGAGTCTGAGTTTGTGTGTCCCGATGATTTCCTCACTTATACATTAGTTTGTACCCATATTCCTAGAGTTAGTGTTGATCGTGAGGTTGAGTCTCGCCCTCCTATAACTCAAGTGTATACTCGACGCACACCTGTTTCAATTCAAGAACCAGCAGTCGTAGATTCTTCAACAGATTCACTCCCGATATTGGTTCCTGCATCATCAGACCCGTCTCTTGATAACCCTATAGCGCTTCAAAAAGGTACACGTATTCACCATATCACCTTATTTGTCTCTTATGCTCACCTGTTAGATTCCTCTTGTTCCTTTGTTGCTTCTTTTGATTCCGTTGTCACCCTTAAAAATGTGTCTGAAGCTTTATCTCATAGTGGTTGGAAGTCTGCTATGGCATAGGAAATGAAGGCTCTAGAGGCTAATAAGACAAGGGACTTGGTAATACTTCCTGAAGGTAAAAAGGCTATTGGGTGTAAATAGGTGTACATGGTGAAAATGAATATTGATGGGAGTGTTGCTCGGTTAAAAGCTTGATTGGTTGCAAAGGGGTATGCACAAGTGTATGGTGTTGATTATACTGATACATTTCCCCTGTTGCTAAGCTGACTTCTGTTCGTCTTCTGCTATCGTTAGCTGCTTCTAATAACTTGGTCTTGTATCAATTGGATGTCAAAAATCCATTCCTTCATAATGATTTACAGGAAGAGGTTTACACGAAGCAACCTCCGGGGTTTGTTGCTCAAGGGGAGTATGTGAATAAGGTATGTAGGTTGTGAAAATTGTTGTATCGTTTGAAACAGTCTCTGCGGGCTTGGTTTGGCAGGTTCATTGCTGTTGTGTTAGAGTTTGGGTTATAAAGGAGTATGTGTGATAACACTGTGTTCTTTCGACAGAATGACATCGGTTGTATTTTTCTGGTTGTTTATGTAGATGATATTGTGATTACATATAGTGATACACTTGGAATTGAGACACTTAAGTCGTGTCTCCAAACAAAGTTTCAAACAAAGGACTTGGGTACTATAAAGTACTTTCTTGGGATCGAAGTGATACAGTCCAATAAAGGGATTTTTATGTGTTAGAGGAAATATGTTCTTGATCTACTGGAGGAAGTTGGGATGCTTGGAGTGAAACCATGCGACACTCCAATGGACCCTAATGTAAAACTTGTAGCTGGAGAAGGGGAGATGCTCAAGGATCCAGAACAATACCAGATATTGGTTGGTAAGTTGAATTATCTTGTAGTAACTCGTTCAGATATTGCTTTTCCAGTAAGTGTAGTGAGTTGGTTCATGGCAGCTCCTACTATTACACACTAGAATACATTGATCCGAATTGTGAAATATTTGAAAGGAGCACCCGATAGAGGTATATTGTATGCAAATCATGTGTATATGCGGGTAGAGGCATTCTCAAATGCTTATTGGGCAGGATCTCCAATGATAGCAAGTCAACAATAGGATATTGTGTGTTTGTGGACAGAAATCTAGTATCTTGGAAAAGTAAGAAACAACGTGTGGTGGCGAGATCAAATGCAGAGTCTGAGTATTGTGTTATGGCTCGGACAACTTGTGAACTTATGTGGATATAACAATTGATGGAAGAGATTGGTTTCAAGGTTGCTCTACTTATGAGATTGTGGTGCGATAATCAGGCAGCCACACATATTTCTTTGAATCCATTTTTCCACGAAATGACTAAACATATAGAGGTTGATTATCATTTTGTTCGAGAAAAGATCCAACAGAATCTTGTTTCCATCTCATATATGCGTATAGGAGAACAACAACTGATATGCTTACTAAGGGCCTGACAAAGATAAGGGTGGATTATATTTATAACAAGCTGGGCATGATAAATATCTATTCTCTAGCTCGAAGGAGAGTGTTAGAAAATAAGTGTAGTTTGGTAATTGTGTTGGTAGGGTATATATATATATATATATATATATATATATATATATATATATATATATATATATATATATATATATATATATGTATGTATATATCTTACGCAGTAATTGAAAAAAAGAAAGAAAGGATTTTACGTCTGCTACTGCCGCCTTTGTCTATTCTTCTTCTTCCTCTTCTCTTTCTCTTTAGTTGTTTATCAATTACACTGTGGATGAAGTTCGAAACCTACAAAAGAGAGCGAGAGAAAGGTCCACTACTTTCTCAAAAGAAATGACATTTTTATCCTTTCAAAAATTCACGTACGAGACACATGTTCAAACTTAACAGTTAAAATGGATGAAATTTGACGGAGGGACCAGTTCCTTCAAATAAGAAGTACATGGATCATTTAGGTCGATAAAGGACTGTAAGGGGAAAATAGGTCATGCCTATTTTAGCTTTTGTTTCCCCTTTCTTGGTAAAATTCTTATTAGACAAGTTTGGCATTTTTGGTATCTAAATCTTTGATTAGATTTTGTTTTCCTTGGTCCTTAAGTTTAGGCATTATTTTTGGAAACAAAATATAGTCGAAAATCCCTTTTCAACCGTGTATCTAGACTCCTTGTGTATATGGTAATAAAATCTAGAGATAAGGTAAGTAGATTTTATTCCTTACCACTAATCATTGTTCTTGTTGGAGTTGGATTATTTAATGTGTGTAGGAGTCCTCAACATTATATATATAGGAGGCTTGGACACGGCTGAAGGGAAGACACAGAGAGAGAAGAGAGCTGATTCAGAAAAGCTGAGACCAGGAAATTATAAATTCCAGAAGCTGTTTCGGTCCAGACGTTGAGCAGAAAGTGATTGTAGCTTCCAATGCTACAACATTAGGAACTACATTGAGAGTTGATGTTGTTTTAGTCCTCCTGCTAGATTTTAGGAAGTTATTTGTTTCTTCCCACGTTTGTTATACCTGTTTTCTGTGGGGTTTGTGCTCTCCAAGACGTGTTGTCTTGTGAGAGTGTTTTGTGTGGTGATTTCATAATCTTTTTGTAAAACGATTAATCTTTTTAGTGAAATCTTTGTGGCCTTGAGGCTAGGTCTACAAGCGTAGTCTTGTAGATTGTTTGGTAAACCTTTGTGTTCTGATTTGCTGTCTGTTTTATTCGTCTTCCGCTGTTTTGTTATTTTTTGACCATTGTGACTTCCATTGTAGCTACATCAGAAGCTACATTGGAAACTACATTGATTTCTCTTGAGAATCCCAGCTATCTTACTCTTTCAATTGGTATCAGAGCCTTCTCTTGACATCACTAAGAGTTGATTCTGGTAGTAGCCATGATGGATTCTCAATATGAGAATGTTGTTCGTCCTCCTACTTTGACTAATGCAAATTATTCTATTTGGAAAGTCAAGATGCATATCTTCATCAAATCAATTGATGAAAGAGCATGGCTTGTTGTTCTAAATGGTTGGAGTCCTCCTAAAACAACTGATTCTGATGGTGATGTTAAGATCACTAAAGAATCTGACTGGTCTAATGAAGATAGGAATACTGCTTCTTTTAATTCTAAAGCCTTGTCTGCCATATACAAAGCTCTTGATGCTAACACCTTTAGGGTTATAGCCAACTATGAATCTGCTAAAGATGTTTGGGAGGCCCTTCAGACCTTGTGTGAAGGACCTGCCAGTGTTCGTGCTTCTAAATTAAGATTTCTCACCACACAGTTTGAAAACACTAGAATGAGTGAATCTGAAGATATCATGTCATATTATGGTAGTCTTCTTGATATGTCTAACTCTGCTCTTGCTCTGGGTGATCCTATCACAAATGAACGTCTTGTTAGCAAGATGATGTGAACTCTGCCTGAAAGGTTTAATGTCAAAATATGTGCTATAGAGGAAGCACATGATATTGACAAAATGAGTTTTGAACGATTGGCTGGTATCCTTCAAAACTTTGAATTAAACCTTAATGATCAAATCAAACAAAAAGGCAAAAGAGCATCATCCTCTACTCCTATTGTGAAAAACATTACTATGCCTGCTGCTGTTGATATCTCTTCTGACTTGCTTGATATTCAAAGGGATATTGATGAGTCTGATTTTGGAGAAGAGTCCATAGCTCTTTTGACTACTAAATTTAAAATTTTTTTGAAAGCCAAGAGTCAAAATAGAACTCCATCATCAAGCTCCAAAAACACTTTCAAGCCTGATTCTGGTAAATTTGCTCCCAAGGAAAATTCTTTTCAAACACCAGAAAAACCTTTCACAAATCCTTTTGCTTCAAAATCATCTTACAATGGGAAGAATATTGATTCCATTCAATGTAGAGAGTGTCAAGGTTATGGCCATTATGCAAACCAATGTGCAAATACCTTAAGGAAGAAGGGTTTAAATTTTTCAGCAACTTTGAGTGATAGTGATGGAGAAGATCCAGGAGATCTCATCGCTCTCACAGCAGTATACGACTCTGAAACTGATTGTGTAGGTCCTCTGTCCAATGTAGCTTCCGATGTAGCTATATCAGAAGCTACATCAGAAGATGCAAGGGACGTAAAGGGAAGATCACTTCTTGCTTTAATTCCTTCCTCGTCACGTAAGATGGTGGAGAATCGAGTCGGACTGGGAAGGTTACAAAGAGCTCTACAAGGATTGGGAGAAGTGAGCTCATCAAGTTACATTGCTTGGAAAGGCAAACGAACTGCTAAAGAAGGCCAATGAAGAACAGAAGGAGTATATTACAAGACTGGAAAGTTTGTTGAGTAAGAAAGACGTTGAGATCGAAGGATTAAAAGAGCAACTCACTCAAGCCAATGAAACCATGGCCAAATGGAACTCAAGTCAACAAAAAATGGATAAGATGCTGAATTCAGGTAAGTCTTGTAAGTCAGGAATTGGTTTATACCAAAGATGTTTGTGAGAGAAGGTGAAGGTACCTCTGAACCTAAACAACCAACGCAAAATTTTCAAAATCCAGATTTCTTTGGAAAACCAAAATCAAGAAAGAAAAATTTTGTGTGCCATTTTTGCCACAAGCCTGGTCATATTCAACCATTCTGCTTTCTTAAAAAGGCTATCCATGAGGAAGAAGTAAGGCATGCTTTCTTGGTTAAAAATCAGATGCAGCATCGAATGCAACAACCAATGCAGCAACATTAGAAGTCACATTCGAAGCTACATCAAAAGTCTTATTCACAGAAACAGCAACCTAAAACCGTTAAACAAATGTGGGTTCCCAAAGGCAGTGATAAGAAAGGTAAATCCAAATACTGTGAACCATTTGACATATGTCCTGGTGCAAAATGGTCTGATGATGAACAATGTAATGTAACCTTCACATCCTTGAAGTCTTACATAGCTGGGTCATGGTACTTTGATAGTGGTTACTCTAGACACTCTATTGAGAATTTGAAGGACTATGTGAGTGTCAATGGTGGATCTGTGACTTACTCCACTAATAGTCGCGTATATATATGAAGTCTTTAATCTTAGGACTAAAACTATCATGGAGTCTATGAATATTGTGTTTGATGATCTAACGGATCTTGGCCACAAAACCATTGAGGATGATGTTTCAGGTATTCTCGATTTTGGAGATCACGGTTCTTTAGCACAACCTTCGAACGTGATCGAAATCGGTGAACTGCTGATCGAGAACTGCATATCCTGGAAGTTCAGTGGATGTGATTCATAATGTGACTCCGAATGTAGTTTCGAATGTAGCTACATCAGAAGCTACAATGGTCAGGAATTTAGCAGATGTTGAAACAGGTTCTGAACAAGCAGAGACTCAGTCCAGTTTGACTGATCATGGGCATGACATTCCTAGCAAAATTTAGAAAGTGCATCCCACTTCACAAGTGATAGGTAATGTATATGATGGGGTGTCAACGAGAAGAAAAGGTAAGGTAGACTATGAAGAAATCCATGCCTCATGTTTTGTGTCTACCATTGAACCTAAGAATGTGCATGAAGCCCTAAAAGATGAGTGTTGGATAAATGCCATGCAAGAAGAACTTGATCAATTTGCTAAAAATGATGTTTGGTATCTTGTTCCTAGACCCACTTCCATGAATGTTATTGGAACTAAATGGATTTTCAAAAACAAATCGAATGAAGTGGGAGAGATAATAAGAAATAAAGCTAGACTTGTGGCTCAAGGGTATACACAGGTTGAGGGGGTGGATTTTGATGAAACCTTTACTCCTGTTGCCCGCATTGAGTCCATACGTCTGCTTCTTGCCATTGCATGCTTTCTTGATATTACTCTTCAACAAATAGATATGAAGAGTGTTTTTTTTAAATGGTATTCTTGAAGAAGAAGTTTTTGTGGAACAACCAAAAGGTTTTGAGGATCCCCATAAACCCAATCATGTTTTTAATTTAGAAAAAGGCCTTGTATGGACTCAAATAAGCTCCTAGAGCTTGGTATGGGAGACTTACATACCATCTTTTGAAAAGTGGGTTTAAAAGGGGAGAGGTGGACAAAACTCTTTTTATTCAAAAACAAGATAAACACATTTTGATTGCACAGATATATGTTGATGATATTGTGTTTGGGTCCACCTCCAAGTCCTTAGAAAAAGAATTTGTAAATTGTATGACTTCCACTTTTGAGATGAGTATGGTAGGAGAATTGACCTTTTTCTTAGGGATTCAGATAAAACAGTTACATGAAGGGATGTTCATATCTCAAGCCAAGTATGCTCTTAACTTGGTGAAGAAATTCAATCTTGAGAATGGAAAACAGAAGAAAACCCCTATGGGTACATCTAATAAACTTTGCAAAGATGAAAAATCTGAAAGTGTTGACCATACATTGTATTGGAGCATGATAGGAAGTCTGCTGTATTTGACTGCCACCCGTCCAGACATCATGTATAGTGTGTGTTTGTGTGCTAGATATCAAGCAAACCCTAAAGTCTCTCATTTAAAAGCTGTCAAAAGAATAATTAGATATGTTGGTGAGACTTGTGCTATGGGTTTGTGGTACACAAAACACACTAATACCAATCTTGTTGGATTTAGTGATGCTGATTGGGCTGGTAGTGTTGATGACATGAGGAGTACTTCTGGTGGGTGTTTTTATTTGGGAAACAACTTGATCTCTTGGTTTAGTAAAAAACAAAATTGTGTTGCCCTCTCCACAGCTAAATCTGAATACATTGCTGCTGGTAGTGGATGTACACAACTTTTATGGATGAACCAAATGATCAAGGATTATGGCTTACACAGCAGTGTATTAACCATGTATTGTGACAACACCAGTGCTATAAGTATAGCAAACAATCCTGTTCAACACTCTAGAACTAAGCACATTGATATAAGACACCATTTTATTAGAGACTTGGTTGAAAAAGGTATTATTTGCACTGAACATGTAGGAACTGAAAATCAATTGGCTGATATTTTCACTAAGAGTCTAGATTTTGAGAGATTTATAAATCTTAGAAAATCTCTCGGTATGTGTGCCATGTGACCCTTCATTAAATTTTTTTTAGGCATCTTGTATTGAGTTTTTAGGGGGGCACACTAGTTTCATCTTTTATGTTTTAGTACCCTTGTTTGCTGTTCTGGATTTTCATTCAAAATCTGTTGTGATTTCATTGTTCTAATTCTCCTCATTCTTTCCCAAAAATGTTTTTGCAATTGAAAAATCTTAAGTCCGCAAAGGAAAGAGCTACCTTTTGAAATATAGGGATGTAGCAATTTATCTTAGTATTATGGAACTTAGGTTCTCATGGGTTGATCTTGAGAAAATTGAATTCCCTTAATAGAAAAAGTGTGAAAGCTACATAACGGAAAAGAACTACCTATGGACAAGGTTGTGGCACCTTTCTTTTGGGACTATGAATCCTTGGATTTCATGGGTTGATCAAAAAGTAAAGTGGCTTCCCTTGGTAAATAGTGTGAAAGGTTCCTAGTGGCATGCTGTGAATAAGCTTGAAATAAAGTAGAGCTATTCTCTTAGGGAAATAAAGTACCTATGGATTTTATGGGAGTTGAGTGCTGATTTAGTGAGCAAAAGATGAGAAAGTGTACATAAAATCACATTTTTGGCGAATGCATCTCCCAATGCAGCTACATTGGGAACTACATTAAGATGATCTAGACATTTATCACATGTGTGTGACTGCATTGGTTTCCTTTTTGCCTAGTCTGTCCTTGGCATATTTTAGGCATAATTTCTAGGTCATAATCTATTTTGATCATATCAGCCTACTGATCTTTCTTTTTGTCCTATCTCAATAAAGGTGCAAACTAAATACCAATGTATTCCATGTTGATATTTATGTGGTTGTCTAATCTGTAAAGTGTTCTACGAGTTTCTGATCAAGGTTATTCTTGCTACTGAAAATTTGTGTTGAGACAATTATGGTTAATTAAGTAATGTGTTTGTTCAAAATCCTTGATAATTTTGAAATTCAAACTCAAAATTGAGATTGGTTGTTATTCCCTCACTCTTAACTCACCACCTATTTCTCTTGACAGAATCAGATTTTCGATCTCCCTTAAATGTGATTTGGTCAACATTTGATTTATCTTCAAAATTTAAAATCTGGTTAGTAGTGTCACAAAGGCCCCTCCTATTCCCTAATCTTTTGGTACTAACGGCTAATTGCAATTAGTGGTAGTTATTAGTGTGTTTCAGGTGGTTGCTCCTTAATTCTATCTGAACATCTCCTGCTCATTCATACCAAAAAGTATGCTACCGAAGCTTGCTCTCTCTAAAATCCTTCTTCATCATCCCCTCTCTGAATCGCTTCAAAGATCAATCCATGGCTTCATCATCGTCCACTGCTTCTGAGACCTTTGAGCAGAACCCATCTGTTAATGTAGCTTCTAATGCTACATCGGCTAGCCCTTTCCGAACAATATAGTATTGTTTGGCCATGAACACTAGAAATCCTCACGCAAAAAATTGCTTCGAGCATTGATTGAAGGATAAGAAGAAAAGAGAGGGAGAAAGAAAGACAGGTGGAAGGCGAACATATTGCAAGAAAAAAAAAGTAGGATGAAGAAGAGTGATAATTAAAAAAGAAAGGGAGAGGAGAAAGAAAGAAGAAAAGAAAGATGAAGAAATGAATGGAATTGGGAGAGAAGAGGGTGCACATGGTAGGAAAAAAAGGGCGAATTCCCCAAATGGTCCCTGATTTTTGTTGTTGTCATTTTTGCAATTGGTCACTGTATTGAAATTCGAAAAAATCAAATCATTGTACTACACCATTAAATGCAATTGGTCGTTCCGTTCAATTTTGTCAAATTTGTGTCGTTAAATACGTACACGTGCCTCTCACGTGTTTTTGCCTAGAGATAAAATAGTAAATTCCATTAAATTAGTACATGGACTATTTGTGAAGGTGCCAAAATTTTGTGTGTTATAGTGTAAATTAAGGGAAAATATTTGGGAGAAACAGAGACTCTTTGAGCAAGTAAACAATTCATGAAAATGGTGCTTGATCTTCCTTCTTCATCCATTTCAGTCGTCTTCAAGCCAACAAGCTTCGTCAATGGAACGACAAGGGACGTGAATACATCTTCCGCCTACAATTGATAATGTTTTTATTTTGTGAATCTCAAAGTTAATTGCATCAAAAACCGATTTTAAATGAGATTTGAGCCGATGAAATGAGGCTTTGAGGTCATCGTGGTGGGAGACGATCCGAGCAAGTTTGAATTGAAGCTTCGCCATCGATGGCGAGGACAATGGCCGGTTTTGAGATCTCGAATGGAGGAACATATCTGATTCTTCTGGCGGGAAAATTTCATGGATTGAAGAAATGAAAGGTGGAGAGTAAAGGTGTGTGAGTGGGAGAGAGCTCATTTTCTATCATCCTTTTCCAGATCCAAACATGAGTATCCCCTCCAACAACGACGAGTTTGCCGGAGGTCCATCACCCAAAATGATTACTCTCCTGCTTCAAACTTCCCCCAAATCAGTTTTAATCGATGAGTTCGCTAGAAGTCCATCAATTTTGGAATCTTCTACAAAAAGCATAACTTCAAAATTTTGGGCATATTTTATGCAAATAGGTGTTCACTAGTTTGCTGAGAAAATTGGGGGAAGGGGGGCGTGTGTAAAGGTTTTTTTCTTGTGGATGTCGATTCATCATCACTCTTCTCCATGACTATGCTAACGAAGTTTTTTTCTTTCAATTCTTGAAGTACGCCTTTGAAAAATGTCCCTCTACTTTGTCCAAAAAATGACTTTTTTTACCCTTGTAAAAAAAAACACGTGCCTCGCACGTGCTCAAACTTAACGGCTAAAAATGAATGAAATTGGATGGAGGGACCAATTCCTCGAATGGATCAGTACAGGGACCATTTAGGTTGATAAATGATCAATCACAAAGAAGAGAGAGAGAGATTGATGCCAACAGACTGTCAAAATTTTATTAGAGCAAACCCTGAAAACGTTCTAGAGATACAACTATTTATATGGATATAATAGAAACCCTAAAACCCTTAAAACAAGAAAAAAGGGACAAAGCCCAAATAGCCAAAAACAGACTAAGCGGTTGCTTAGTCCACGCTAAGCGACCGCTTAAAATCTAGTAGCATGGTCCGAAGAAATCTTGACTAAGCGGTCACCTAGTCCTTAGCACTAAGCGACCGCCTTGTCCCAAAACGTGACGATGCCTTGTCCATGTTGGTCCCAAATAGGCTCAATCTAGGCTAGAAGGGGGGGGGGTGAATAGCCTAGTTGTGTTTTTAAAATTACTTAAAAAAACTTTTCAAAGTGTTCTTCTCCTTTTGAAAATAACTACTCCCTCCGGACCTAAATATAAGCAAAAAATACCAAATTTTTTTGGACCTAAATATAAGCAAAAATCACCATATTAAACTCTACTCACAATTTTCAAGAAGTTTTGTACCAAAAATACCCCTCGTTAATTCTTTTGTTTTTCAAGATGGGTGCACATTCCCAATACACAACTTCCAAGAGAATACTAGCATGTGAATGGCAAAAGTCCTCTTCATAAATTGATCAGTTATCAACTCCATGAACATTTGACATTCTCCTTCCCTCCTTTATGTTGATAATCAGAAAATGGGAAAAGCACAAGAATCAATGGACATACCCTCATTTGACTTGGGTATTTGTGAATGAGCTATAATGAATTGATGGTAATGAGTTAAAATTGCATTAATTATCATCGCTTTGATGAGTGGGATTCTTAAGGGTATTTTAGTAAGTATACTTTTATTTTATATAAAATCAAGACAATTTAACTAACTTAACTTACTTTCTTAGTCTCAGGTGAAATCTGTTATTTTTGCTTATATATAGGTCCGGAGGAGTAACTCTTAAGAAGAGTTAGCGCGGTAAATAGAGAAGATGAAACAGATGGAAGGCCGTTGCTTTTAATAAGACTCGCCAGCCAGACTTAAACAGCAATAAGAACGAGATATAATTAAGGCAAGGTAAGCAGAGATAGTTCAAACAAAATAGTACGTAATGATGTAGAAGTGGTTTGTACTATGAATAGTACTACGTCCACTACCAAAGTGGTTAGCTTTGGATTTTGAAAGGTGCATTTATTTATCCACTAGGTGAGAAAGTTAGATCTCTAATGGATCGTGTACAAAAATAGTTTTCAACCAAGTGTTTAATGATGAGAGAAACAATCAATGAGTAATTGTTCTCTCAAGTGCTAAAGTAAAGAACCGTTAATTTCAAACTAGAAGAAGCTGATAGCATGTAATGACTGGTAGATCTGCAGCTTCAGGAAGTTTGGTGAAGTATTAGTTCTTGTCCTTTTTATCTCTTGAATGCTTGAGTATTGAAGATAAAGCTTGAGTATTGAATGTGCAAGAGATATATTTTGATTAGATCTTCAAGACTCGAATATATACCAAAGGAGATCTCCAGACCGTTGGATTGAAAGGGAGAGGTTGAATCCAACGCCATAACTTATAATTCATCGAATGCATTTCTGCCTTGTAAAATGAGTGCAAAGAAGACATACATCGAGCAGCTGATGCAGAGCGCACATTCCAAATGAGTAAAGTTGCGCTTGCGGCGCTACATCTTGAAAGTCTTCTTAGCCAAAAGAGGTAATGTCTTCGCCTTCATGATTCGATGACAGGTTGGACAATTGTTTGTACAGATTGTCTAGAGTTAGATAATGACATGGTTGACTTCTTTGGAGGGAAATCTGATGAAGATAATTTGAATATTACTTGACTAGATATTAAAAATATGTAGATCAAATAATATAAGACCTAAATCCACGTGTTTGGCTGAGCTTCGACATATGAGGCACTTCAAAGTCTGGCGCGGTGAACGTGCTTTCAAGGCTACTGTTGAAGCCTGCTGGTCTGCGCCTAGGATAAACTAACACTAAACTATTCTATTACAACCTTGATTCTAAGACAGTTGCCATAGTAACCGGTACGCATACCTTTTAGCCACTGTGCAATAGAATCAGAAGATGACTCAACCAAATCTAGAACCTGTGAGGGCCAATCTCCACCTTGGCGAGTATTCACCGAACCCCTTAGAAGACATAGAACGCAAACTTGAAACCATCTTGGGCACGGTGTAGAACTTGACCTCCCACATCTCTAATAGCTAGTGATGTGAAACAAATCGAAGCAACTCTCGAACTTGTCAACTGGCTTTGTCAACATGTCTGCAGTATTTTCTGTGGTGTGAATCTTCTCAAGTAGAATATCCCCATTATTAATCAACTCCCGAATCTTGTGAAACCTCACATCGACATGTTTCGTCCTGAGTGATAAATCTGATTCTTCGCTAAGTAGATTGTACTTTGACTGTCACAATGTAACAGTAACTTCACCTTGCTCAACACCCCAACTCCTTGACTAAGCCCCTAAGCCATGTGGCTTTGTAGCTTCAACAAGCGCCATGTATTCTGTCTCGCCAGACAATACAATAATGGCCCCGAAACATAGCTCTCCAACATATAGGTCCACCTGCTAGGGTAAACACATAGCATGTGGTCGATGTCCTACGGTTATTATCGTTTGCATAATATGAAACAACAAACCCTACAACTGAAAGCCCCACACTTTGCTTCTCAAACATAATGCCATAGTCCACAATGCCCTTCAAATATCTTAAAATCCACTTGACTGCCTCCCAATGTTGTCTGCCTGGATTAGCTATATACTTGCTTACCACACTGATTGCTTATGCCAAATTTGGTCTAGTACATACCATGACATACATGAGACATCCCACTATGCTTTCATAGAAATAAGCATATCATCCATATACGTAATAGAAAATAATCGTGCCATCATAAAGGCTTCTCACATACACGCAACAATCATACTCATACCTCTTATAGCAAATACTTACCATATAAGTGTCGAACCCGTGCACCACATTGTGAGACGCTTTAGCCCATAAAGAGACTTCTTCAATTTACAAACTAAATGCTCCTGCTCAGTTGATCGAACCCATGTGGATCGATCCATGAAGGTCTCGCTTATTCTAACTCACCTTGTAAAAGCAGTCTTCACATCCATCCGCTTCCAACACCATTATATCATAGTGTGCTATGCCATCCAAAGACAATTATGATCAAGGTGTCTCACAACAGCAAAAAATCTCATTATAATCTTTTT